>OY992533.1:96978493-97535845 GCA_963921185.1 Dasysyrphus tricinctus | reverse complement strand
AAGAATTGAAAAAAAAACTTGGTATCTTTATCGTTTACTTTGGTTTAATATAAAACTTAGAGACTTCATAAAACTTAATCAAAGCTAGTTGAAACTACTATAAAACTACTTAAATACTAGAACAGCAGTTTATCTTTCTTTCTTGTTTTTGTTTGGTTTTATAATTTTTTTTTTTTTTGATTTTATATATTAGTTTGTGCTTAAAACTAACTACCTAAATCTATGTAAGTCGGCCATGACGGAAAATCAAAGGTAAACTAACTTCATTTTCATGTTTCAACCACCAGATCTGGTTCTCCTGTTTTACCCTAACTCTTCACGATGGGACACAGTCCTACTTACCCGAAGGTGCTCGGCTCCGTCTTGTACGAGGAAGGAGGAAGTCTCGACTGTAAGGGAATCGCGTATCTACAGTTCTACGGCTGACGTGGTAGACTAGCGGAACCGCTTGATCACCCCTCGACTGTCTAAATAGAGGAATGCATCGGGTGGAATAAAGCCGCTTAGACGCACACTTTCGTAGTATTCCTTCTTAGGGTAATAAGCCTCAAAAAAAAAGCTTTTGGTCGATAATATCGCTCTAGCAATGTGATTCCGAATAAGCTTCAGCAAGAAATTATCATAAAAGACAGAAATGCATCATTGCTGATAACGGCAACATATCATCAACTCTCTTTTATCTCGTCTAACTAAATTCCACAAAGAAATGCACTATCTGTACCAGTCGTGATGCTGAGGATGAACTGCAAGCAGTCCAAAATGAATACAGGTGCGTGCTTTAATTGTTTTTCGTCTCGTTTTTAATGTTTTCGTGTCTATCGCGTACTATTTAAATAACGTTGCGTTAAAAACAATAAAACAAAAAGTGTGAAAATCATAAAGTGCAGAAGATTTTATTTAAGTTAGCTTTCGGTTTTCACGTGTTCAATTTTATCTAATTACATTTTAACTAATTAATTATGCTGTTTAAGTTGGCGACGATCAGGTTGGAATAATAATGTTTGTACTCCGCTCTGGTGTTCTGTCTACTACCTCTCAAACAACCGAATCTTTTCCATTTGGGATGGGACAACGTTAAACCAAACCGGGCATCCATAAGTAATCATCGGTCATGTAGCAAATCACTTTTACCCTGCTGTCAAGACGGCTGCTATAAAAAACCATTTTGTCATGTCACAATCCCCTAGCCCCCGTCAGAACATAATTTAGGTATGTCGAAATATAAATGCTGATCCATCATGATGCCAAGATACTATACCGCACTTTTACTCGCCAGTGGCTATCAATTTGGCCCTACGATCTCCAGCTAATGCTAGTTCTTTCAGGTATCTCCTTTGTGGCTCTACGCAACGGAGTCCTAAACAAGGTAGTTTCTGCATTCTGAAAGTTAATTTTCAGCTTCCAGTCATCACAATATCGATGGATCTCATCGAAGTCACGCTGCAAAAGAATTCTGATGACCTCGACTTTTGGAGCTGTTCTTTTCGCAATTAGATCTGCAGCATACGCAGTTGCCTGAGTTAGGTAGACTACTTATCAGATCGCTGGTGTAAATGCTGAATAGAATCGGTGACCGGTTCTATAATTAAAAGTTGTGGTGTAGAACAGAAATCACATTGCCACTCTTGACAACAAACTTTTCTTTAGATAGAGTCCCTCCCGCACCATACGGTATCGAAAGACGAAAGCCTTCTCGAGATCAACCAGACTGGCACCCGTGCACTGGTTTTTAGATTTGTTTCATTGTTTCAGAAACAAGTTAAGACGCGGCATGAATGGTGGCATGAAACCGAACTAATTATCCGGTATGATGTCTTTATTACTAACATGTTTTCAAGATGGAATCAATGGTTGTTTGAAATAGCGTCTATTTCACATCGAGTTTGAAGACGTTCGATATCTAATAACTATAGTTCAGGTTTTATTAATTTGTATTACAAAAAAAAAAAAAAAAAAAATCGGTTATGTACCTACATTATTTACTTTATATTTAAATTAAGAAATATATGTGTTTGGCTTCATAATGCACTAAAAATTCACTATGTAAGAGATTTCAAGCAGTTTTATACTGCTTTCGATTTATCTTTATTTCATCACAACACACTTCTTCTGTTAAACTCTTGAAAAGTGAAGGTTTTTAATAAAAATTTTCTAATTAGGTCAAAAATTCTTCTAACATTCCCTTCAGAAAAAAAAACTATAATATCTTTATATTTAATTAAACTGGGTGTCTTGAACTTAAAGTATACATATGTTGTACATATACCGTGTCAGTATAGAAGGTATATGATGCAAAAGGATAAAACTTTTGAAAAGGAAAAGATAATCTTCCTGAAACTAAGGGCTCCTTCTGGGTTAAATTTGTGTCGAATGAAATGCTTCGATATTGTCTCTGGCACAATATTTGACAACATTCGGAAGTTAAACGCTCGGCACAGTATCTATACCTAGTATTTCCTTGGCCATCAGCTTCTGGGGAAAAGTATAATACAGAAACAGAGACGATACCCGACGACCATGGCCAAGAAAACCAGTTCATCCAGCTGTGTAGTACACAACCAATGTGTCGTTTGTATTAATCTCTAATTTCAAAGAACTGCTCACCCATCCTCTATCCAAATCTACACCCAAGCCAGACCCAGGATGTCTTTGAAAAAGACAAGAAAGCTTTACTTGATGCTGTTTGGTGCTGTTGCGTCACACACAAAGTTACATATTTCTAGTCAAGTAAAGTAATCCAATTCACTGGACGGGTTCTTAGATGGAATGGAATGGAACGTATACCGATCCACAAATACAGGATCTGAAAACCGACGACGAGCGACTCCTTGTCCTCAGTCAAGTTTCATTTTCAAATCAATACCCACAAATACCCATAGAAAACATAGTTACATCTGCAGGGATTTGGTGTGCACCAAGCACCGCACATAACACATACGGACATTCAGTACAACAAAAACTCTGAACCCTGTGAGCAATTTCGTCTCAATGACTATATGGCAGCATTCGTGAAGACCAAGCAACTGTGTCACCCGAACACAGAAGAAGATGCCTTAAGAAGTGAAACGATAAAACGACGAAAGACACAACCCATGATGAGGGAGCATAAGAAAAGGAGGGAACGAGGGAGGAGGTTTGTATTGTGGCATCGTTATGGTGCCAATTCCTTGCTCTTAGAAACCATAAGTGGGTGGAGTGTGGGCGAGTATAGGGTACTAACGTTTTTTCGACCATATGGGACTATTCATTACATGATGATGGGTGACACAAACACAATTAGGTATACCAAGACATTATGGGATCTTCCTAAGCCGACAACGCTTTATAATGCGTTAATTCTACGTCGTTTTGTAAAATGCTATTGACATTCTTACAACGCATTATTTAAGGACTAATCTCTGGATTTGTTCGCATTTGAGTTTATTGCATACGATAAATTTAATGGTGAGAAAATGTTTTGCGTACACAATCCCATGCCACAATAAAGGGATGATAATAATTTGACATTTCAAACGAAAAATTTTAAGCTTCCAATATTTTGTGAACAACTTTTTTTTTTTTTGTCGACTTGTATGTATGTAGACTTTTTCAATGAAGCTGTGTATACATAACTTACCGAAAAGGAGATCTCATAGGCAATGTAAGCAGAAAGTCAAGCTACATTTTGTACTTACCTGCCAAGAAAATATCAAACCAAATATTGAAGTGAGTAAAAAAATTCCATAGACGTCTAAAAGTCAGCAATGGAATAAGGACCTCCCTTTATCGGTGAAGACAGTATCATCTTTATAGATCAGTAACTTGCATATCAACTGCCAGCTGCCACCCTTGACTACACTACATGAAGACTGTCTAAAACAATGTTGTAGATTTCACTCATACCTACGTAACTACATAACGGATCATGGGGACACTAAAAATGACTGGTGATGTAAGCCCTCTTAAACAACAATAAGATATAAAATAAAAAAAAAGTGAATTGAATGAATTCAATTGAATGATTGCAATCATTATTCACCTTTTAACTTAAGAGCAATCAAATCAAAGCAATCTTTTGAGATTTCACGCATTCTTTTGAATTGTTTTGCTCTTTTGCATTCTTTGTATTCTCTTAGTCGAATTCATAAAAGATGTTATTCACAAACGATTGCATTCTTGTACAACTCTGCCCTATAGTATATGTATATGTATCCAGTTTTGCACGCTAAAGGTCAGTTTTTCAGTGAAAGATCTAATTTGGTGTCTTTACTCAGGCACCAAATTGAGGCCACTTTCAGCTGTGGCGTCATATCAATTTTGATAATAAAATTTATTCCACAGTTCCGTTCTCTTGTAGGACTACCTCTTTTTTGAGGTCTAGATGGGTGATATTCATAGTGTCGCACATCGATGACAATAGACTTTTTACTACTGAAAGATAAAGTTAGTCCTCAACGTAGGAGCACTGGCCTCCATTCATTCTAGGTCAATGGATTTTGATTTTTTCCGCCCAAATTGGTGTCATTGAACAGCCTTCCTCAACCCCTTATAAGGCAACCAGAACCAAAAACCTTTGACAGGGTCCAAGCCTCTACTCCATATATGAAGACCCAGATCATTAGTATACTGTCAAAGGAAATATGAGTTGTTGGAGAGCTTTGCTTACCATTTGTTGCCTCCTTAGTCCAAAGAAGCACCGATTGGCAATAATCATTGTTCCCAGCATGGAGGAACAAAGTAATGTGTATTTCGATCCAAATGTCAGCGACTCCCTAAAATAACCATTCTCCTGGAGGAGTGAAAGAAGTCTAAACATTTCTGATTTCTTAAAGGTTTTTTATTCTAATCTATGGGCATCGTAGCTTTTCTTCAATAGAATAGGACAATTGATGGGTTGACAGATGGGGTACTAGCTATATTTCGACAGAAAAAGTATATTTCGATCCAAATATCACTCAATTGCCCTTGAATCACCGTTTTCCGGAAGAGTTCAAAAGTTGTGGAAGGTTCTTAATTTATCAACTTAAAGTTTTCGGGACTTACCTCGTTAATTAATAAGAATTATTTATAAATTCTTCTTTCCAACGCAATGTTTCGAAGAAATTTCACTCTTCGTGGTCATGAGATTAGACTGGCATATTGCATAGTTCCCCATCAAGTGCAGGCAATAGATGAAGAATATTAAGTTTATATTTGTATTCAATTTTAATTATTCGGTATCAAATAATTTTTATATTTTTAGAGCATTGCGAAGTAAATCTGCCCAATCACACAAAATGCTGGCTTCTAAGTGCTGAATTGAAGTAGTATGAAGTCGGTTTATCGTTGAAGACTTTTGAATTCACATAACCCGAATAAAAATTGAAGTTGTGATATCTACACGATCTAGGTAGAAAGTTGACAGGTCCGAAACGCAAATTAAGCTTTTCACCTATTTGTTGTAATGTCTCGCTGTGTTTCAAGTTTTGTCTTCTAGTTGGTTCCAAATGTTCAAAAGACAACGGAATACAATTTGAGGCAAAAAAAATATTTTATCATGGCGCAATAACGGGTGGCATTGAAAGTGTCGTTTTTGCCACCTCACCATGATGGTTGCAGCAGTCCACAAGGCACACCAAACCGTTATGTTGTCTGGATGCCAGACTTGGAGGACCAACCGATCAAAGATCACATGCGGAAGATCCAAAACTCCCCTTGGAGTTGTGAAGGGCATTATCTCATGAATTCAACCATAGGTGGACAGCATAACCAAATGTAAGATATTCGGATTCGAATTGGCCTGACATAGCCAGGGTTATAGCAAGTTTGGACACTGGCCAGAAGGAGAATATGCGACGATGCTAGAGAAGCAGTGGAGACCAACAGGAAAAAGCAACAGTCATACATTTTCTTTGAAAATATTCCGCTCTGGTAAAATGAGAGCTGAACAATGACTTAAACTACCTGACCTTTTATATAGATCTTAGGGCCTTTCGGGAGGTATTAAATTTTTGTAAATTTCCAATAAATGAGGTGCCAAAATCACGCGTGACCTTTAACAGTAATTTAAATATTCATTAAAAAAACCTAAGACTTAGGCTGACCAATAAATAAAACTAGCTGACCTTTAATATAGTTCCCAAGGCCTATCTGATGGTATTAAATTTTTGCAAATTTTCCTAAAATGAGGTGCAAAAATCGTTACCTTGAAATTTTTTTAAATTCAATAAATATTCATAACAAAAATCTATGGCTTTTTCTTTTTTTAAATGACCCAAATGAGGTGCCAAAAGTTTTTTTGTGACCTTGAAACGAACTTCAAAAATTCATAGAAAAAATCTATGGCTGACCATAATTACTTTTGGATAGTTCATATTTTTGGCAAATTTCCCATAATTGAGGTGCCAAAAATCGCGCGTGACCTTGAGCGACCTTGAGAATGATTAATCCTTGGTTACAAGTTATTTAGGGCTGACGACCTTTTCTGACCAATTAGATGGCATTTTGCTGTATCAAATTTCCCTCATATGAGGTGCCAAGGGTCCAGGGCACTTCTGCGTCATGTTTCCCTACCTTCCTGGATGTCAGGGCAGCCCTTGAATCTCTTTAGTTAGCTTTTCAGCCCAAATTAGGAATACAGTAGATGCTCGTTATAGTGAAGTACTAAAACCAGGCCTGTTCACTCTTTCAAGTTTGTTCACTTTTTCGAGCGGGAGTTTTTAAAACTTTCTAATGGTAAGTGTGATCCAAAATGCACATTTTTTCAATGTGAATGTTCTTAAATTTATTTAAGCGTTAAACAAAGCTTTCTTTGAGGTTTAATAAAAAAACGGAGACCATTCCTCAGTGTTCTCAAACAATCTTAAATGATTACAAGACATTTTCATACAAAATAGTTCACTAATTTGGGATTCACTAAATCGAGCATCTACTGTATTGCTTATTGACGTACCCATTAAGCTAGAAGTATGCCTTATCACTATACAATTTTGCTGTTGAAAACAGTGGAGTTTTTTTAGCTTTTCATGAGCCCAGCTGATTAATTTATGGACCCTATGCTGGACTCTTCTCTGAACCTTTGGCACCTCATATATATGGGAAATTTGAAAAAGAAAATGCCATCTAATTGGTTAGAAAAGGTGATTATAGCCCTAGAAATTGGTCTGCCCTATAAAACTTGAAATGAAAGCTTAAAGTTTCTCAAGGTAATCCAAGATCACAAGTGATTTTTGGCAAAAAATGTATACCATTCGAAAGACCTCTAGATCGTGAAAAAAAGGTCAATTATTTTCAGTAATTGGTCAGGCATAGATTTTCTTCTATACATTTTTAAAGCTCGTTTCAAGGTCACAAAAAAACTTTTGGCACCTCATTTGGGTCATTAAAAAAAAATGTATGCCATTTGAAAGGCCCAGTTCACTGTGATAAAAGTAATTGTAATTGGTCAGCCATGAATTCTTTTTTATGAATTTTTAATGAATTTAAAGAAAAAAATTCAAGGTCATTACGATTTTTGGCACCTCATATATGGGAAATTTGCAAGAAATTAATCCCATCTGAAAGGCCCTTAGACCTACATATATTAAAGGTCGGCTCGATTCAGTGATTGATCAATTGGTAACTACTCGTTACTTGTTGTTGACCATTAAACTCTTCTTCTTGATTTCCTTTTCAGTAAGTATACCTACTCACAAAAACACCACTAATAGCATTATGATTTGTTCTTCGATCGTGTCAATATCGACTATGAATACTATTAATTTAACGAACTCTTGAAGAATGTTACCTTTGAGACCAAAATTCAAATGTTTGTTTTCAGTGATATAAGCCAAGAAATTTTGGTTAAATGGGTGTTTTGTTAATTTGAGCGCCACCGATACAGTATGGTAAATACTGTATCGTCTGTATTTTTAAAATTTTAAAATTGTCACTCCTAAACCTATAAGTACTGCTAGCAATTTGACACTAGCGTCATAGATATAATGTAATGTGCATATACAAATAAATACATATAACATATGTAAATAAGTAAAGACTTTAAATCAATTCAAAATTTAAAGACAAGACTATATATAATTTGCTTCCTTAAAAACTCCACTTTTTTATTCTGTTTTTTTCTCTCCTAACATTCAAACTCATCCAGTTTTAAAAACATATTCTAATAACAAGAGCAAGAATAACTATAGTGACGGACCTCATTCTCCTTCGTTGACATGCTTTGATTGACAAACACCCCAGAAGAGCAAATCAAATTAATAATTTATGAGCAAAAAGGATAAACTCGTACTTTTGCTTCTTCTTTAGTTATGTATTTATGTAGAAGTAGAAGCATCAGCAAAATCATGATGGAAAACAACGTCCACACATGGCGAAGTCATAAATTTAAAATGACGGATGACGCTTTTGGGTTGGATTTTGCTACTTTGTTTTTTTTTTTTTCTAAATGATAGAGTATATTTTCTTGCGCTTCTTGATGAAAACATCAAAAGGCAAAAAAAAAAAAATTATTTAAAAAGAAAAATATTTGAAAATGAAAAACACACATAGTGTGTGTTGTTTTCCTAAGATAAAAACGTTGCGTTTCGTATTTCTTATTATGATGTGTTATCCTAAAAGAAAGGACCTCTTTCCAGTTTATGAAAACTTAGATATACATTGGTTTATTTTTGTTGATATTAAAAGATTAATTTCTTTTTTTTTGTAAGAGATTTGAATGACCTGTGAGATGGCAGAGTCTTTAATCTTGATTTTTTCAATCTTCAGATAGTAAGCCTTTCCTCAAAAAACTTTCGAAAATTAAGCTTGCTTAGATATTATGGTAAAATTCTACACTGTTAGTGGTTTTGTATAAAAAAAAAAAAAAATTGGGTGGCGCAACAGCTCGTGGAGAACCAGGGCCTAGTGACTTACAACTCACCCCCATTCCTGTGTGCGTGTTTGTTGGCAGGAATGGAATTGGAATGGTTTTGTATAAGGTACTCAAAATACTTTTGTTAAACATGCCTCAAAACTTTATCATAGTCAATTCTGTCTATCTGTTCATCTGAATGCGTGTTTGACTACAGCCTAAACGGCTGGATCAAATTTTTTAAACCTGGTACAAGAGCTCTTTTTGGTAATTCTTTCGACATGTTTTTTTTAATTTTTTTTTCAAACCTAAAAATAACCGTTCCTACTATAAAATGTTTTTAAACTAACAAATTCAAAGGCTCTAAAATTTTTTCTAAGAAAAGCTTAAAAAATACCTCCCATATTACGGTATTTTTGATTTTTAATTTTCTCGTGAGATATTAGCTGAATGGATTTAATTTAAATTTGCTATGAAAAAATTCCAAAAAGTTCAAATATGGCATATCAAAATTTCCAAAATTGAGGACAAGTTATAATTTTTTGCTATTTCAAAATCATGTTTACAGTTTTTGTTTAGTTAAATTTATCTACATGTAAGTAAATATCTACTTAAAATTTGCATAGCAAAATAGTTCTTAAAAATTTTCAAAAAAAATTAAAAACTTTTATTAAAAAAATCAAAAATTTATTCTTCGAAAATTTTGGTACGCAATTTTATTTTATTTTTCTGCAAACAGAAAAAGTCTTATCAAAATCGTAAGAGCCGGTTATTGCATTTGTATGGAAGGTACCGTTATTTTTTCATGAAATCAATTTTTTTCTTAAAATATTCTTAAGAGTGTTGTAAAACCAATGAGTGAAGAGTTTCAAAAAATCGATAGTTTCATTTTCAAAAAAAAATTGAAGCAGTTTTTAAAAATTTTGAAAATTTTGGCACACAATACCTACTGTTTATATTTTTTAGAAGTTTCTGTAAAAAAAGATTGAAATTAGTCATACCATTGTGAAGAAAATCGAAAGTAAAAAAGATGGTTCATTGGGAGGTACCATTATCATAATAATTTTTTGACAAATGGTTTGCCACTTTTTAAAATTTAGATGGCATTAAAGTTATTTTATTTTACAAGGAGTGTATTCAGCATCGATAGATTTTATTAAGAGTCAGTCCATCTTTTTGGAAACCAATTTTTTTTATTGCACGAAACATAATTTTTGTATGGCATTTGGGTCGATCTCAGATAGATCCAAGCACCAAAAGTTACTTTTATTGGTATCGTCTCGGTATCGTTTAAATTGAAAATGTCGGGATTGTCTCGGTATCGGTCTCGGTCTCGTATTACTAAGTCTTGTCTCGGTATCGTATGACTAAGTTTCGTCTCGGTATCGGTCTCGGTCTCGGTCACATTCAGTGTTAATAAGAACTAACTCCTAACGTTTCTTCCAAATTGCTTACAAACCGTTTACGGAAATTATCAAAATTTCATCCCAATCGTAAAAGCCGTTCCCGAGAAACTAAGATATAATTAAAAATAGGCGTGGCAGTGGGTGCATTTTACTAAAATTGTTTCCTTAGCCTTCTTTTAGCTAAAAATAAGTAACTTTGAGAATATAATGCAAGTCGTTAGAGCCGTTTTCGAGAAACCAAGAACAAAAATTATTATTTAATACTTGTATTCAAAAATCCATTTTTTTCTGCCGATACCAAACGATACCACTGAGAGTCTCAGTAAATTTCGGTACTTAAGGATCGGTATGGTCTCGGTTTAATCTTGGTATCGTTTTGGGTGTTTTGAAGGTGGTTTGGTCTCGGTATCGTTTCGGTTTCCGATACCGATACCAATCGATACCGAGACTTTACTGGTATCGTGGCCAGCCCTAGTGGTAGGTTGAAGTGGCTGTCAGTCATGAAAACTGACACACTTAGACCCTAAGTTGGCCCATTGTGATACCACAAGAATCTGGGAAGCCTTTTTCCCTACTCGATGAACCATTTGGAGCTTCTTATGAAGCGTAACAGACTACCTATGTCAACATTTACTAAATCACTAGGATCATTAAAGTAGAAATCTCCAAGATGGAGTCTTCGCCTATGAGATAGAGCAGGACAAGTGCATAGAAGATGAGGAATCGATTCTACCTCTTCCTCGTTCATACAGCTTCTGCAAAAATCGTTAGAGAATACGCCAAGACGCGTTGCGTGCTTGCCTATAAGGCAGTGTCCGGTTATGACACCGATCATGGAGCTAATGTGCAATCTGCTTAGAGATATCAAACATTTAGATCGCTTAAAATTGGCCAGATTTGTTTTGTTGCCAAGCAAGTGGTGATATCGTTCCACCTAAGGTTTGTTCTCTCTAAAGCATCTTGCTTCAGCATAAGTTTACATGTATACCAATATCTGCCTTACTAGGTAGAAGAGGTAGAGTTAGTTCCATATTTAGCGAGTTCGTCGGCCTAACAATTACCTGGAATGTCTCTATGCCCCGGCACCCAACACAGGTGAATGTTAAACTGCTGCGCCATCTCCAGCAGAGATGAACGACAATTTAGGGCTGTTAAAGAGTTAGTAGAGACCGATTCCAGAGATTTGATAGCTAGCCCTAGTGGTAAGAACGAGAGAAATCATTCATACTTAAATAATTGAGGTGGTACTACATTTCCGGATGGATGAGGGCCTCGACAAACTCGACTTCTTCCAGCCGGCTCGGTTTCAACCTAGCTCCAGTTTTGCACGCACAATTGGTTGAGTCCTCTTCCACTTGCGTACGCCACCTGTAACGCAGTTTTCCTCTACTGTGCGTGCCGTCCCACGGGGTTGAATTCAAAGACTTTCTGGGAGCGCTACGATATCCCGCAAACCAAAATCTCGAATAACGAAATCTCGCATTTTTTTAAAAATCTCGAATAACGAAATCTCGCAAATTAAAAATCTTGTTTTTCATAATCTCGCAATTACAAAATTTTGCTTTTTATAATATCGCATTTACAGTTTGAACCTAAAAATCTCGCAAATTTCAACCAAAATCTCGCAATTTAAAATCTCGCAAATCAAAATCTCGCAACTTCAAATTTCACAGCAACGAATCACACACGACTTTTAGAATTTTTTTTTTTCTTGAGAATATACCTACCCAAGAGCACTTTGGATAATTTTCCTTCCAACTAATAACTGTACCTGTCAATAAAAAAAATGTGTACATCCTTTATTACTGTTAATAACCTCTATAGTCATTTACGCGTTCATAATGGAACTAAAAGTATTTTCTTGTTCAAGGCCAAATACGAGTAATGCGCAGTAGCGTAGCTAGGGGGGGGGGCGAAGGGGGCGGTCGCCCCGGGCGCCAGGATTTAGGGGCGGCAAATAGGAAAATCATCTTCGTTGCTCATGGGATGTTGTAAATCAATTACGAAAGTATTTTTTACTGAGAATTTTATTAAATTTTTATTAGAAAACATACAATTTTTATAGTATTCAAATTTGTAGGGGCGGCAACAACATCCTCGTTGTTCATTAGAAGTTGGAATTAAACACAAGTTTGATTTTTGTTTAATAAATAATTCAATCAATCTATATTAAATTGAAAAAATCGCAAAATCATCATCGTTGTTTATTACAGAAGTTGGAAATAAACAAAAAAGTATTATTTTTGTAAGTTAAAAATTCTATAACATTTGTAGGTATAAGAATAAGAACGTACAATTTTTCATTGTGTTCAAATCACTAGGGGCGGCAGAATCATGACCGTTGCTCATTATAGAAGTTGGTAATAAACACAAAAGTTTATTTTTATAAATTAATATTTCTTTCAAATTTTGAAACAAAATGGCTTTCGTAATGACAATCTGTTTGTGATTTTGTTAATTCTCTCAATTTATAATTCAGAGGGGTTGACTCTCAGAAAATTTTTTCGCGTTAGATTTGCAAAAAAAAAAAATCCTGTAGATTGAATAATTTCGCAGATGATTTGTTTTTGCTTTTTTCAAAAATAAAAAATAAATATTATTTAAACAAAACTGATAAATGAATAGTAAAATAAATAAAACATTACATTAGTTTTGTTTTAACATAAAACCAGCAAACAAAAAAAGCTCTTAATTATACATATGGTTGCATTCAACACAAAGAATTAAAACAAAATGTGTTTTATTTTGCGAAGGCTTGAAGATTAATTTTTGTTCGTAGAATGAAGTGCAGTTTGTAGATTTAGCAGCAGATTTATTTTGAGAATAAATGCATTAGATCAACAATCTACTGCAATTTCAGTGAAGTGACAACTCTGTAGTAAGACACTCAGTAGTGACTTAGCATTGGCCCTTTCATGGTTCATGATAATTAGATCAGAGTGCACAATATCAAGTTGACGTAGACGAAACGTTTTGGTGGAACTAGATTGTCAGTTCAATGGTACTGAAATGATGGGAGCAAAATTTTAACTTTGCTTTAAATATTTGAATGTTAAAGCACAAAACTTTATGAAATGAATGAAAAATAATACTAAGATCAATTTATTTTTACTTTTTATCAACATTCAACCTTTATTTTATATTTTTGTATCGATTTCGTATTTGCACATCACCGAGAAATTGCAATTTGGCTGTCAAATGAACAGAAATGAATCCAAAAATTTTCGTCTTAGTAATCTCTGAAGAAAATCTAAGTGCTCAGGTGAGATTTTTTGTGAGATTCGCCTAACGAACAATTATGAACTTTGCTATTTTTGGACGAAAGCAAAAATTTAAAAAATTTGAAGTATCATGTGCCTATATTATATATATACAGTCGGTTTATAGTTAAATCCCAGTAGGTCAGAAACAAAAAAAATTCAGTCAGCAGATATTGCCGCAAAGTGGCGTGTAATTCCTTGCATTTATAAAAAAAATATTTTAATCAAAATTTTGTCTGCAACTTTAAAACCGATGATAAGAATTTTTTTTAAATATTGTTTGACCGAAGGGGCGGCAAATTATTGTTTTGCCCCGGGCGGCAAATATCCTAGCTACGCCACTGGTAATGCGATTTGCACATGACACTTTACAACTGGATGTACCATCTCTATGTTCTCTCTCCTTCTTGTTCTTTTGAAAGCAATAATATTGAAAATCAAAAGTTCAAATTAATAAATAACAGTGTGGTCTTAAAGTACCCATACACTGGATTATATATTTTGCAGTAGGTAGGATATCTCGCAAAATTGAATTGCATTGCAACAAATACATTTTTTTAATCAAAATCTCGCAAATTTAAATCTCGCGCGAGATTTTAATTTCCGAGATTTTGATTAAAAAAATTTATTTGTTGCAATGCAATTCAATTTTGCGAGATTTTGATATGCGAGATTTTAGTTTGCGGGATTTCGTTATTGCGAGATTATGAAAAGCGGGATTTTGTAATTGCGGGATTATGAAAAGCGAGATTTTGTAATTGCGAGATTTCATCATGCGAGATTTCGAATGCGAGATTTTGATTTGCGAGATTTCGTAGCCAACCCAGCCATCGCAGTCGTTGGATTTTCACTTTTGTGGCAAGGGCAGTGTCGCAGTACAGGCCGTACAGTTCGTTTTTGTATCTTTTTCTCCATTCCCCATCTATATGCAGACGGGACCAAAAATCACCCGGAGAATTTTCCTCTCAAAATAGCCTAAAACGTCTTGTATACCTTCTTTGCCCAAAGAAACACTGAATGGCAAAGAGTTATTCTTCGTTTATTATTAGCACTGGTAACGTTCGCTGAGGTGATAGCGGAGTCTAGGTACACAAAGTCTCTGAGCACCTCAAAATTATAGCTGTCTATAGTGACATTCTGTCTTGGTGTTGGTTGTCCTTTCTTTTTGACAGCATATATTTGGTCTTGCCAGCATTTAACCCATCTTCTTGGATCCCCCTTCAATACTCACGAAAGTACCACTGACATCACATTTTGTTGGCTCAAATATGTCAATATCTTCGGCATAAGTGAGTAATTGGACGGACTTTAAAAAGATTGTGACTCTAGTGTGTGAGAGTTTTGCTCTATTCTTTCCAGAACGATGTTGAAGAAGTCGCATGACAGCGCGTCGCCTTGCCTAAAACATTTTTTCAATGGTATCGGTGATATCTTTGCTAATCTTGATGGAGCAGCGTGCATTTTCCATCGTCAACCTGCACAAACGGATGAGCTGGAGAAATATGCCAAAACTAGACATTGCTCTATATAGCTTGTCTCTTTAGACCTAAGGTCTTAGGTCATATGTGGCCTTGAAATCAAGGATAAGGAGGGGGGTATTGATTTGCAACTCTTGAGTTTCTTTCAAGATCTGCTGTAGTGCGAATATTTGTCGATGGTGGATTTCCCTTGCCAAAAGCCACTGTGATATGGGCCTAACAGGCTGTTGACGAATGGCTTCAGGCGTCCACGAAGTACGGCAGAGAAGATCTTGTACGCGATGTTAAGAAGAGTGATGCCTATGAAGTTATTGCATTCCAGAGGATCGCCTTTCTTGAGGATCGGGCAAACAATGCTGAGTTTCTATTCATCACGCATGCTTTCCTCCGACCAATTCATCGCCAGCCGTTCATATGAACCTTAAAATATGTAACTTCTGTTTGTCTTTCGAAACCACTCACAATTTTTTTTTTTTTGGAACACCGCTGGTTTTGCATAAGCTCATATTCATCTCAAATGGCCGATCTACATTATGTAACTCATATATAAAATGAAAGAGACAATACCATGTCTCTAACCTAAAACGCCCTATTTCGATTCTTACTCCACTTTTCCGAAGCATAGCTATATTTAAAGCACCTACTTAATAGTCTGTTATGACGAATTTTACAGAGTACTTTCCTACAAAAACTTGTTAACAATCAAAATATACGACAAAGAAGGGTAGACTTCCACACCACGTCTATTCGTTTTCGAGCGAAACCATTTTGTTAATGTAAACTTTTATGAAATGTACAACACTGTATTTCCATGCGATATACGTCTATAGGTAGGTACCTGATGTATTATTTCAAAACACTATAATCCTAAGCTATTCTTAATGGTAAACGCATCAACAACCGTCAACATTATATAGCTACACGGAAGAGAAAAATAAGGACAACCATTATTTGCAACAGGCGTGACCATCAAGGTGTGCGGACACAATATCAAGGATTCATTGTTAGTTCTTCTGTTATCACTTCCGCCCAAGACAAACATGATTGTTTTCCTTTTTATATGAATGCCAACACATTTACCCCCGGGGAGCTAATATGAACATACCTATCTACTCGAAGCAACATTCTTTTCAAGACAGCAAAGACAGATCCTTTTCCAACTCTTTTTTTTCCACTAAAAATAACTCCTACACAAATGGGTGGTGCCCCACACAACATTCCTTAAGTGGAATCAGGTGAGTTTGTTTCTTCATTATATACCTTTATGTATGTAGGTAAGGTATATTAAGGTATGTGAGTTTGAAGTTGTTCATATATGGAGCAAAATAACACTAAACCTCCATCCTCGAATCTCTCTTCACAGTCATGCATGATGGTTTCAACTTGATAGACATCCGAATTCGAAATTCTGATTTGAAATTCCTGTTTTTGTTGTCCTGTTGATAGAGTAGAGACAGACTATATAGAGCTTTAGCTTTATAGTACATTTCAACACTGTTTTTTTGTTGTTGTTTTGTGTGCCAATGAATTTAAGATGAAATCGATAAATCAGGGAGAATATTTTTAATTCTTCACAAGATTTTGATTATGGTATTTTCATGATTTATTAAAATTCCAGCACCAATAATGCCAAAAAAGTTTGATTTATGTTAGATAGCTTTTTGTTGGGTACTTTTATATAGGAATGGTAGCTGGAAGGATTCTAAGCCAATATCACAAAAAATTGGAAGCAGGAATTTTTGAGCTAAGGAACTTCTTCATTAGATACCTGTACGTACATAGAAATTTTTGAATAATATATGCAACAAAAGCAAGTATTAGTTTCGTGTCAAAAAAAAATTTTAGTTTGTCATCAAAACTAACTTAAAGATTTAGTAAAACTCAAAAAGAGGGGTTTTCATCGTACGCTACATCAAAAATATCATGATTCTGGTTTCTTGTATTTTTCACTTAAATGAAGAAGCTGTCAAAAAATAATCTTCCTGACTAAATAAGTTATTTGTGTACAAAAAATTTTATAACGTTTTTTTCATACGAGCGATCAGTTTAAGAATATTCCTACTTCAAAAGGGTGAAGTTGTAAAAATATAGGTTTTTCGTAAGCAAACATTCAAATTGTAACTTTTATCGAAGATTCATGTGACTCTCCTCAAGATAGCATAGACATTATCTATATTTTCTAATAACGATTATTTGAAAGATATTATTAGTTCTAAGATGCCCAAAACACAAAAACATATTTTTTTCCGGTTGCTCCTGAGTGTCGAAGTTGCCAAAACATAACTTATGCATATTATGTAGGTAATAACATTGAGTTTATATGTATAAATATAAAAAGTACATAACCTCAATGCTAGTATGGAAAAAAGCGTTGCATATTTTTTGCAGACAAGACTATTATAGGTAACCTATTTAGTGAGCATTAATTATGTTTAACGACTAAAGCCTAGTACATGTACTTCCTCGTGAAGTGAATAATGACCAGTGGAGAAATTGATTTTTTGACATTGTTCACTGGTTACAGACTTGTGAATGAATTGTGAACGTTTGAAGTTTAAAACCTCAATGCCTTCAATGGGGCATTTTTCACGTGTGTGAAGTTAGCATAACATTTTTGAGCTGGCCCAATGGGACCATGGCAGGAATTTGCAGTTTTTTTGCATTTTGTATGCATTTCTATTCCGGATTTTACAGTTCACCAAATAGTGGGTGTAACCGACTGTACTGCTAACTTCACTGTGAAGTTAGCAGTGCCTATGCTTTTCTCAGAAACCGGGCTAGCTAGGAATCTGAAATAAGGCTCTGAATTTGCAGTTTAATTTGCAGTTCCAGAAAAGGAAAACACCAAATTTCTAAATCCTTACATTAAAAAATGTTCATACTGTACTGCTAACTTCACTGTGAAGTTAGCATAAAAGTCCTTTTCTCGGCAACGGTGATACCTAGAAATTTGCAGTTTGGCTCCAAATTTGCAGTTTTATTTGGCAGTTCAGGAAAAAATTATGTCCAAATTTTTAAGTCCAAATTTGAAAAAAAAATCGAATAAATAAATTTTTCACTGTTAACGTCACTGTGAAGTTAGCAGTACATACCCTTTTCTCAGCAACTAAGCCACCTAGAAAATTGCAGTTTAGGTCCAAATTTGCAGTTTTTCATGCACTTCAAGAAAAAACTAAGTTCAAATTTGTACGTCCAAATTTGACAAAAAAATCGAAATATTACTTTGCACTGTTAACAACAGTGTGAAGTTAGCAGTACATACCCTTTTCTCAGCAACTGTACTAGGTAGAAAATTGCAGTTAGGGTCTAAATTTGCAGTTTTTCATTTACTTCATGAAAAAATGCAGCTCAAATTTTGAAGTCAAAATTTGGCATTAAAATCGAAAAATTCACTTTGCACTGTTAACGTCAGTGTGAACTTAGCAGTACATACCCTTTTCTCAAGAACTGAGCCAGCTAGAAAATTGCAGTTAAGGTCCAAATTTGCAGTTTTTTATGCACTTCAAGAAAAAACTTACAACAATTTCAAATCGATTTTTTTTGTTGGTTGTAAGGAACACACAAAAAATCAAATTTTTCGTGTGGGATTGTGTGTGTGTCATTTGACAGTAGCTTTGAAGCAAAAAAGTAAACAAACTATGCGCATACAAATTTGTAACAAATATTCCAAAGTGCATTCAGTTTTTCGCGTCATTTTGTTAGATTAAAAACATATACATTTCCAAGAAAAGTTGCAAAAATAAACAGAAAATAGTTATGTGGCCATTAAAGTAAAAAAAAACAACCCAAATTCAACCAAGAAACACATCATTCGAGAAACACATCGGCGAGCGCGCGATTTATATCTTTAATTGACTTTGGGCACTTTGAATCGAAGTTAGTTGATATTTTTTTAACTTCTAACTGACCATTCACTATTTTTTGATGAATTAAAATTAGTTTTAATGCTTTGCTTTTAATATATTTAAGTGACCGACGAACACTTTAGAACATTTGTTAAACCCGCCGCAAAATACTTTCAACTCCAGAGAAATGTCAAATCTTGTTAGTGTGTGTGAAATCGATTTGAAATTTTGCTGAAAATGCAAGATTTGTATTGACAGAATAAAATCGATTTTGTTTAGAAAAAAATCGTTTGTAAGGAATTCGAATTAAGTCCAAATTTTGAAGTCCAAATTTGACAAATAATCGACTAAATTCATTTTTCACTGTTAACATCACTGTGAAGTTAGCAGTACGTATCCTTTTCCCAGGAACTGAGCCAGCTAGAAAATTGCAATTGAAAAACCGCAAATTTGGACCCTAACTGCAATTTTCTACCTAGCACAGTTGCTGAGAAAAGGGTATGTATTGCTAATTTCACACTGTTGTTAACAGTGCAAAGTAAAATTTTCGATTTGTTAGTCAAATTTGGACGTACAAATTTGAACTTAGTTTTTTCTTGGAGTGCATGAAAAACTGCAAATTTGGACCTAAGCTGCAATTTTCTAGGTGGCTTAGTTGCTGAGAAAAGGGTATGTACTGCTAACTTCACAGTGACGTTAACAGTGAAAAATTAATTTATTCGATTTTTTTTTTTCAAATTTGGACTTTAAAATTTGGACATAAATCTTTCCTGAACTGCAAATTAAACTGCAAATTTGGAGCCTAACTGCAAATTTCTAGGTATCACCGTTGCCGAGAAAAGGACTTTTATGCTAAATTCACAGTGAAGTTAGCAGTACAGTATGAATTTTTTTTTTATGTAAGGATTTAGAAATTTGGTTTTTTCCTTTTCTGGAACTGCAAATTAAACTGCAAATTCAGAGCCTTATTTCAGATTCCTAGCTAGCCCGGTTGATGAGAAAAGCATAGGCACTGCTAACTTCACAGTAAAGTTAGCAGTACAGTCGGTTACACTCACTATTTGGTGAACTGCAAAATCCGGAATAGAAATGCATACAAAATGCAAAAAAACTGCAAATTCCTGCCATGGTCCCATTGGCCTAGCTCAAAAATGTTATGCTAACTTCACACACGTGCATTTTTCTTTTGTAATCGAACTGTCAACTGTTCACCAAGAGTTCCCGTACATTTTTTCACGGGAATTGCTCGTGAACAAAAACTCTTCATACAGCTTCACGAGTACGTTAACGTTTACGGGTGAACAAAAATGCAAATTTTGTATGGATTCACGACATGATTCACACAACATGTTCTAGGCTTAAGAACTAAGACATTTAAGAGCAAAATGCAAGAAACCGGATTTTATGGCTTTTGACAAAATTTTTAAAATGATGATATCATTGAAATGTTTGCTCTTAAAAAAAATATATATATTTAAAATTTTTGTGTAGAAGCTGTTAGCTGTATAAACTTTGTATTCAAAAGCTTAATACAATTTTGGCAACTCTTTCTTATCACAGTGAGTTTTCAACAGTGCCGATTTCTAGTCTTGAGTTCTGGGTTGGCTACGAATAATCCTCCGATAAAAGCTGAATGTAATAAAGTAAACATTGTTTATTTTTTTAATTAAACTCATTTATCTATACCTAAAATCCTGTCTTCAAAATTTTTCGAGAACCGGCTCCTAAAAACTTTCATTTTTTTTTTATCTTCGACAACATTTCTTTCTCTATTGACATATTAGTCCAAATTATTATAAAATATACATTTTGAAAATCGTATGAAAAATAAGAATATAATTATTGTAAATGTTGTAAGAAACTTGCATTTAAGCCTTTCGAAGCCTCTCAGCTACTCAAATTTTATGAAAATATAACCTTTGTACTCTGTAAGACTATGAAGATTAATCTCCCTATAGACACCTTGTTTTTAAAAATCAAAGCAATATTTATCGACTTATAGCAAATTAAATGCAGTTGGATTGACAATTTTTTATTTTATTTGGCTTTAACGGCTACCTTGGAAATTATCAAAATGTGAATTTTAATTAATACATTTGAAAAATTATACTCAAGTTTTTGAGCAATGTTTCATGTGCGTGAAGTTAGCACCGCCATTTTGGGTTTTCAAAAAAAAATGTTGTGCTGTAATATGCCCAACTTGTGCTGCTATGTGCCGTATTTTTTAAGAAATTCGTACTAAGGGTTTGGTTTTTAGAGGGAACCCAATTTTTTAGCGTGAAGTTAGCACCGCCATGTTTGATTTTTGAAAAAAAAGTTGTGCTGTATTGTTCTCAACTTGTGCTGGCCTGTGTCGTAAATATTTTTGAAAAATTCGCAAATTTGCAAATTCTACGAATGAAATTTTTGCGAAATTTCAAAATTTCTTAAAATAAAAGTTGTGTCTCATTGTGCTCAAAAAATTCTACTAAGAACCAAAAGAAAAAAAAACGAAAATTCGCATTATTGCATTCATTAAGGCCAAACCTAAACTTTGCTAAGAGCTGAAGCGTGAAGTTAGCACCGCCATTTTCGATTTTCAAAAAACAAAGGTTGTGCTGTATAGTGCTCAACTTGTGCTGCCTTGTGCCGTAGATATTTAAATTTTGCAATTTTGTAAAAATTTAAGTTATGGCTAACAAGCACATTCGCGGATTTACCAGTAATAATACTCATTGCATTTTTGGCTTGCGAAAAAACGGTTGCCCTCCTAACTTTATATGGACTTAGCAGGACAACTTTCTCAAAAATGTAGATACATAATCGAAAAGTTGGTTGTTGAGAACTAATTAATTGCGAATAAGTTTCGCAAAAAAAAATGTTAATTGCGTTTAAGACTTTTCTCAGAAACTACAAAACATTTTAGCCTGCGGTTTTTAGCATTTGGTCAAAAATTAAGGAAGGTATTGAAATTCATAAACATGAAAATCTAAATCTAAAATGATTTTTTTCTTGTCTGAGTTAAAGTTATACGCACTTGCCTTTTGCTACAACTTTTGCAAAACACCTTGTATTATAGCTGATTTTTTCAACACGGAATCCAATAAACTTTGAAATTCACCACGAATACCTTGAATAACCTTGGAAGGAGTACATTAATTAGATAAGAACTAGGGACCTTTTTTAAAGAACATCAAATCTTCTTTCAGATTCTACCATGATCATTTCTGTATAATAACCGTTTCTAAAGTTATAAGATAAAGAAGGAATACAAAAAAAAAAGTTTCCATAAAATTTGTATGGAAAACAGAAAGTAGCGATCAGTGACCTCTAAATATTAACCTCAAGGGCTGAAATTTTGCCAGGATTATTATTTCATTAAACTCTAACTCAAAAGCTAGTGGCATTGAAAATCGAAGACATTTTCATTTTTTTTTGAATCAGTCTAATTCTTACATGCATTCATACTCACAAAACAATAGTCGCATTTGATTATCCACATGATCTGAACAGGATCAATTTTTAAAACGTAAAAGTAATTATAAAAACAACATGGGATCCGAATCTATTTCAGTGTTCCAAAAATTAATATTCACTCTGGTGGTTTGGACTAATATTCAATTATATTAGGTCTAGAAAATAATTTTCAATCAACAAATTAAAAAAAGAAATATGACTAAAATTAATTATAACCCTTTAAGATTATAACTCAACTTTCTGAGCATTTGTTTTTAAATTTGGTACGAATCTGTAGATATTGGATTCACTTTCATTTGAAAGTATAACACTGAACCACATATTTTAAAATATTTAAGACAAAAGACAAAGTTCCTGAAATTGTGGGCTTTAAATGTTCTCATCTGAACTGAAGCCGACACTTTGAAGAAAATCAAAATAGATAATGAATTATTTATCGACCCAAAATTATTAAGTGTACCCAATTTCAATAGTATTTAACAAGAATTGCCATAGGAAATAATTGTTGTCACCAAAATTCAACAAATGGACCACCGGCACCGGGTGCCAGCCGTCCTGCAGAAGCCATACGTATACGCAACATTATAATGTCTTCGAATAATTTATACACAAAAAAGTTTGTAATCATGCTCCTGTACTGGTCGCCGTTGACTGTACTATTCAATGATCATTAAAAAAAAAAATACTCCAATGGTCCATAAAACACACCAAATGGAACATTTTCTGAAGGTATTGGTGTTTCGACAGTAAATTGTTCATTTATCTTTGGTCCAATCACTGCATAAAATGCACATAATGCCTGATAGTAGGGGCGTTAGTGCACGATATGAGGACATACCTTTAATTTCGACCTGACGGATTGAGCTTTAATACAAAAATAGTCCATGTCCTAACTTTACTTTTAAGAAGTGTTGCCAAAGTGGCAACACTGTCAGAAGGACCAGAGAAGGGTTGCCACAATCCCGAAATGTATAGCCTATAAATCGAAAACCAAGGGTCGAACGATGACCCGAGAGTTTCCGTTGGATTCAGCACCCTTGAAACCATAGGACCACATTATTGTTTTTCTCCCGCCCCTCCCCTTGCACGAAAGGGACGGAAAAAATTCGTTTTGGAAACAAAATTTGAAAAGCCAATAAAAGTTAGAAAAATATTTTTATTAATAAAATTCAAAGATGGTGTCGACGCAGAGTTTTACAAGCTACTACATAACATTCAAAGTTTATTGAAAACCTACTTTGGTTTTTTTAACCAAATATGAAAGATTTACAAACTTAAATATTTATCTTGGAATAATATAAGCATATGACACATGTTTTAAGGGTATTTTTAAATGCCCAATCTTACTAAATCAGATTGAAAGCGATGCAACTACCTTCAAAAAAGTTATAGCCTTCTTCATAAATGATGACGGAATTATTAGTGAAACACGTAAAATATTACCAAATTTCAACAGCATTGACACGAAACTTGGTTCACATATTTCATTTGTCATAAGCAACAAGAATCAAAGGAGTCTACAAAAATATTTGTAGCGAAAGGGTGTTTTTTTCAATGAATTAGAAAAATTGTGAACTACTACCATGAAACCCCTCCCCTGATCTCAGCTAACCTCAAGGCAATGGTTAGCTGACAAGTCAGTTTTCAGAGAAAACAATGTTGCCAATTTAACGTTTGTCACCTTAAAAAAAACACCCTTTATAATGGAGCATTAAGAAGATACCAGCACATGGAGCATTTTTCGTCGGATTACTTGTCCATTAGCTCAAAGTCAATTGCTTTCAGAAACTTGATGAACATCCACATTTTTATTATTCTGTTGACTTCGAAATACAGTGAAGCCATCTGAAAACCCAATAGAAAACGACAAAAATCCGCAATTATCCTCTAGAAAATTACATAAAAAAGCTCTGATAAAAACATTCAGACTTTTCCATCCTCACTTGGTTTGATTTAATCTTAAAAAAAAAATTATCAACACAAAAGCAGCAACACATTTTAATTAGTTAATTTTTAGACCTTTTCCCTCGTATGGTCTTGAAATTAACGAACAAACAAAACAACTTTTGCCCACACGTACATAGATACCTTCCTTGCTTAGCTTTTTGAAATCTTTGTATTGTTTGGAACTTCATACAATTTTCCTTCAAAAAATTCCTTTCTTTCAAAATTTCCAAAAAATAAAAACTTAAACCCATGATTTTAATTTTATATGAGAATGCACTAAGGACCTCTTCAAACAAAAAAACTTTTCCACTTTATTCTCTTTGTAAAAAAAAAAAATAGAAAATAAGAAAAAAAAATATATGTAGTTGTATGAAGAAAACTGCATCCCTTCCTTCAACAATTCGCAGATAATTCAAGAATCAGAAAAGACTTCACGTACTTTACGCAGCATGAAGCACTGACGATGAATGTGACTGAAATCAGAACTACTCAAAGTTTACAAATTGTTCCCTTTGAGGAAGCAAATTGCACTGTATGTCAGAAGTGTCCTTTTTTTCTCTTGGCTTTACTTGTTTTTTTTTTTGTTTTTTTCCTCAAACTCACTTTTTCATCTTCGGACTTTGGATGTGATTTTGTCCACCAACAAGAAGAACAAACGACAGCACCGACGACTACGACTACCACAACGACGATGACGATGGCGACGAATGAGTTGACTTTTCCATATTGTCCTTTCTAACGATGACATCCAGGCGGCATTTCCTATTCCTATATAAAGTCCTGCTGGTGTCAGAGAAATATAGCGAATAGGCGATTAATTACAATGGTCCCAGCAGCACAATACCAACACATATACGCAAAGGAGAACAGCAATAAACTTTAGCATTTCTTCTTTCAGATTCCCTTGACCATTCCTTTCAAAATATCCTATTCCTGTCAGAAAAAGCAAAATAGGCTAAAAAAAAAAAAACAAAAACAAAAAAAAGATTTGCTCACTCGTTTTGTTTGCTTCTTTTATCAAAAGGGATTTAGAGTGCGGCGTATGTGATTGTGATTGAATCATCGTCGTGCTTTTAAAGTATCGCCAAAGGACCTCCACGCTCCATGCCATCCATGTCACGGTCACAATGTAAAATTGGAAGCCAATACCTCTTTCTGCATTTGACATTGTGACTCTGATTGGAATTGCTATATGCGGCTATGAAATACTGTGCTAAAAAAAAGGCCAAGGATGAAAGTTTTTTTTTGGTTTTAACCAAAACGAATTCGAATGACAGCTGGGACGGATGCAATTGAAAGGGTATAGGTAATGAAATAAATAAATATTTAATTAAATTATTTCAACTAATGTGTAATAAGCAAAAAAGAACATATGAAAGTTTTTTTTGTTGTTGTTTTATTACAGTTTTACCGAAACGAAGACGATGAAGGATAATCCGTCAAAGTTTTGGCAAATTGTAATCAATTTTGTTGTAGTTGTGTGTGTTTTTTTTTTGATTCGAAAGTAATTAATCACAGAGATCGATTGTTGCATAAATAAAATTGATTAATGGATTTTACGGTGATGTGGCGCAATGAACCTTTATTATTTGCGTTACAAATAAATCGTTAACAAATCAAAATGGAATGGACAGGGACACTCAAATACATTGAACTCCTTTTATACATCAGGGACATTGTTTTGTTTTATTTATTAAACCTTCCCATGAGCTGGACTTATGTATTCGATAAAGTTCTAGGAAGAAATTGTTATAAGTTTTGTGCCAAAACACTTAGAATAAGGTATGACCTATAACCTTTTGAAACAGGATGCTACAAAAGGCAAGTTTTGCGTTTGTTTTATCCGCTTGTGATAAGGTTAATAAATAAAATAATATATTGAACTGAGCATCAACAGTAACAAACAAATTGTTTCATTAGTTCAATTTAATTCCAGCGCAAATGATTGCAAATTGATAAATAGCGCAAATACTCTTGCATCTATTGAACTACATTATCTGTCTTGATTGATCAAATAATTTTGCTAATTTTGTAGATTACAATTACCTCATTAAAACAACACAATAGCTATAAACATACCTATTTATAAATACTTCCTTAACCTTAATTATATAACAGCTAACGGAGACGCGGTGGGTAAGATGACTATAATGTAACTTCGTGTACCGATTTACACGTTTCGATAATTCATCATTATATTCAATTAATATTACCAAAGATTAAATTATGTGATCAACCTTTATGTGTTGTTGATAAAAGGTTTGTACTCAAATACAAAACAATCAGGAGCAATAGGTACCTCTATGCTATCAAATTAATTCAAGATGGTTAGGAAATTGAGACTGTGATGCTGATGACAACTGACAATATTGAGATTATCCAATGATGGTGATTTGATAAATTTCATCAACTTATCAACGATGATGATGGTTTTTGTTATTACTGATTATTGTTTTAAGATATATTTCTCATTGGCAGTTGCAATTTTTACTTGCGATATAGGTACTATAAGGCAAGTTTTGGATTCGTGCAAAAAAAAATTTGAGATAACAATCAAACATGATATTACGATGATAGAGAACACCAAAAAAGTGGGTGGCACAATTCTGTCTGTCTGTCTGTTCGTCTACAGCCTAAACGGCTCGATCGATTTTCTTCAACCTTGGTACATAGTGGTTTTGGTGATTCCGCCGACACATTTTTTTTAGGACCAAAAATAACGGTACCTGCCATATCAATTTTACATAATCGCTTTTTTCTCAAAAACGGCTCGACAACTTTTCTTAAAAAAAAATCAATAAATTTATTTTAGTAAAGGCTTCCTTTGGGTGAAAACCCATTTTTCAAAAATGGTTATTAATGGTACCTCCCAAAGAACCATTTTTTAATATTTGATTTTCTTCAAAATGGTACGACTGATATTAATAGTTTTGTGTACCAAAATTTTGGAAAAAATATTTTTGGATTTTTAAAAAATGTTTCAATTTTTTTTTTGGAAAATCAAATACATGTTTCGAAAACGACATGATGATTTTAGTACTCTCTAAAATATTTTTAGAAACAATTTTACATTTATGAAAAAATAACGGTACCTTCTATACAAAAGTTAAAAAACCGCCAAGGAAAATATTTTTTTTCTCAAAAACGACTCCTACGATTTTGATTAAACTTTTTTATATACTAAAATTAGTACGAAAACTATAAAATTTTACATTCAGCAACTATTAATAGTACCTGTCATAGAAAGTATTTTTTTATTTTGAATTTTCTCGTTATCCAGCTAAACGGATTTAGATGAATTATTTTATATACAAATTTCAGATAAAATTAAATAATATTGCATATCAAAATTTTCAAAAAAACATTTGTTCTTAAAAATCCTATCCTACTAATATTATATAGGAATACAAATAAATCAATACAGTTTGAAAAAAAAATCAATCAATTTTGATATTTCGTTTAATAGATATGTATGTACCTATGTAGTTTGTTTTTTTTTATTATTTTTAGATTTTCTTATACATATGTATGTATATAGACTAAAGGCTCCCCCAAACCAACGCAAAAAATTCGACGGCGACGCGAAATCATTCACAATAATACATAATATGAAAGATACACAATGCTAAACAACAACAACAAATTTTCATTGCGAATGATTCGTTACGAATTCGCGTTCGTTTGGGAGAGCCTTAAGAGCCCACATCAAATTTTTGGAGTGAGTGATAGCGAAAAAAGAAGTATCGGCGTCGAAAGCTTTATTAAAGGCTTTTCAAAAAATCAAAGTTTTGCAGTCTTGGGGCCTTTGTGATTAAACAGTGCATCAACAATAAGTATGAATGCAACTTCGAGGATAATCGTGTTGGCGAAATTGGTTTTCACCCCTCCCTTGATAAGCTCTGCGGATCCCATATAACGGAATATGAGATAATTTGAGTGTTTAATCTTCCCTGCCAGACTGTTTTAAAAAACAGTTTTTCACTTAGAATTTTGAATTTTCTAAACGGTCCGGTAGAGCGAACTATACACTAAAATGGTCTCAGATTCCGTGATATGTGGTCAGAGGGGCTTATCTATGGAGGGCCGAAAACCAATTTTGGCTACCACAATTACCCTCGAAGTTGCATTTATATTTTTTTTTAATGCACTGTTTAATCGCGAAGGCCCCAGTTGTGAACTGTATAAGACTTTGATTTTTTTAATAGCCTCTAATGAAGATTTCGACGCCTATACTTCTTTTATTGCTATCACTCACACCCAAAATTTGCTGTGGGCTCTCGATCTAATACTATTTGCTTCACAAACTTTGGCTCAAAGTAAACAGGAGGTCATCGCAAGCCATGGCAGTAAGTACCTAATTTGCTCGCTTAGAAGATTATAAAGAAATCCATTCATGCCGAGTTAAGGAGGCTGCCTTGAGGCAGGCGCGGATACAGGGGGAGGGCAATGGGTGCAATTGCCCCCCCCTGGACAAGAACGAACGAAGCATAAAATATGAATTTAATAAAATGTAATAAAAAGAAAATTTATTTTGTATACCTACGTTTTTAAATTTTTTTCTTGGTAGCTTGTGCGTTGAGAGATTGTGCGTTGCCGGCTGGCTGACCAGGTTCAATTCCGCTATCGCGAATTGCCCTCAAATCGACTAAGTAGAAGGCTTCGGTTTTAGATGTCCGATCTTCCAAGTTAAAGGTCTTTAATCAAAAGATAATGGGTGATTTTTTAGCTGGTTTGGTTTTGGCAACACTGGTTTTGACAGCTGACGTGAGTTTAGTACCTTGTGTCACTGTCAAACAGCTTCAGTTTGGTTTGCAATTTAACCATGGATCGTCTTACAAATGAACAACGCTTGCAAATTATTGAATTTTACTATCAAAATTCGTGCTCGGTTCGAAATGTTCATCGCGCGCTGCTTCCATTTTATGGTCGGCATTCTCGACCTTCTGAGCAGTCTATTCGGAAGATTGTGACCAAATTTCGCACCAAATTTACTTTGTTGGACATTAAACCACCAACACGTTTACGTACTGTGCGTAGTGAAGAAAATATTGCGGCCGTATCAGCTAGTGTGACAGAAGACCGCGAAATGTCGATTCGGCGCCGTTCCCAGCAGTTAGGCCTTTGTTACAGCACTACGTGGAAAATTTTGCGGAAGGATTTGGGCGTAAAGCCTTTTAAGATACAGCTGGTGCAAGAACTAAAGCCAGCCGACCTACCACAACGCCGAATTTTTGGTGAATGGGCTCTTGGAAAGCTGGCCGAGGATCCGCTTTTTTATCGAAAAATTGTGTTCAGCGATGAGGCTCATTTTTGGTTGAATGGGTACGTAAATAAGCATAATTGCCGCATTTGGAGTGAAGATCAGCCAGAAGCATTGCAACAGCTACCAATGCATCCCGAAAAAGCCACTTTTTGGTGCGGTTTATGGGCCGGCGGCATTATTGGGCCATATTTCTTCAAAGATGATGCGAATCGCAGCGTTACTGTCAATGGTGAACGCTACCGAGCGATGATAACAAACTTTTTTTTGCCCGAAATGGAAGTTCTTGACTTGCATGATATGTGGTTTCAACAAGACGGTGCCACATGCCACACAGCACGCGAAACAATGGCGCAATTGCGAGGCGAGTTTGGTGAACAGTTAATTTCACGTTTCGGGCCGGTCAATTGGCCGCCTAGATCGTGCGATTTGACACCATTAGATTATTTTTTGTGGGGGTATGTCAAGGCTAATGTCTATAGGGACAAGCCCGCTTCGATTGACGCACTGGAAGCCCACATCCATGCATTCATTCGTGAGATACCGGCCGATATGTGTGAAAGAGTATGCCAAAATTGGACTCAGCGGATGGGCTACCTGAGACGCAGCCGCGGTCAACATTTGCATGAAATTATCTTTAAACATTAAATTGCAAGGTTCAAACTATCGATTCAAATAAATATTTCATTAATTTTTTCGAATTTTTTGTGTTTTTTTTTTTTTAAAGTTCTAAACCTCTTAAAAAATCACCCTTTAGATGTCCGGCTACATTTCTGTACCTATAGCATTTAATGAGAAAAGTCAATTTATTTCATACTAGGGAGCAGATTGAATCCCTAATCGATTTGATTTTCACTTTTCAAAATGCTGTGAATGATAAATTTTACAATTTGAAATATAATGATTTTAAAAGCTATTGCCCCACCTCCAACCCTCCTCTACAAATTTGTTAGTGGTTTTTATAATTAAATGTAACGGAAGAGGATTTAGGGGCACTTATCTAAATTATCAAAATTCAAGTTGATTTTAATTTACAAAATTAATTAAATCTTTAAATAACGTCGAATTAATTAGCTTCAAAAATTTCTAACTTTGCTTCAAATGCTCGGATCTACAGGATTAAGACCCATTTGCAGTTTGCTGATACGATTCTTTCATTTATGTTCTACTTAAAAGCTTATTGTCTAGTTTTTCCTCTGCATAAACTGTCACATAAGCCCTTTATGCTCTACTTAAATATCTAAGTTCCGTATCAGCAAATGGGCTTAAGATATCTTATTCAAAGTAAAAATAATAAACTACATTTGTGTATAAAAGTTATTGAGAAATACCAAAAAATTTCATACAAAGGGTGATAGAGTTCTTTTTATGATAAATATTTAAATGTGCGTTTCCAGTGAGGGAGTACTTTCACTATAGAAAACTCTCGAGAGCGACTCTCGCGGATATATATTGGATTGTCAAATTATCGTCATTTTTCGACGCGAATATTAATATTGTATCGAAATGCGGCAGCTCTGCAAACGATGGTTTGAAATTATTTGAAACATTTTTATTAAAACTTAACGAAGGCTAATACTACGTTTTCATTAGAAAAAATGAGGTAATTTTGTCGAAAATTTCCAAATTTGATACGAAATCATCTCTTTCCCATACAAATTCACATTTCGAAATGAGATAATTTCAACCAAATTGGCTGGAAATAAGGTTGGAAATTAAGTCAAAACCTAACGAGCACATCCATTCGGCCACAGTTTGAAGAGCTCTGAAAAGGTTTTGTATGAAAATGTCAAATCACAATGGAAGGAGACAGCCAAAAACAACAACAAAAAGCAATTAACAGCTAGGTTAGGTTAGGTTGAAGTGGCAGTCAGTCATGAAAACTGACACACTTAGACCATAAGTTGGTCCATTGTGATACCACAAGAATCTGGGAAGCCTTTTTCCCTACTCGATGAACAATTTGGAGCTTCTTATGAAGCGTAAATTAACAGCTAGCTGAAATTCAAAAATGAAATGAGCTGTCAAACAAAATTACCAAATTACAAATGAAAACACTTTTTCTGTGATTTGTGAAACTACCTCATTTCGGCTCTAATTAAAACGTAGTAAGTATATGGTAAATGTTTAACGAAAGTTAGTCACAATCTCACAATCGAAGGATGAATCGAGAAGGTCTGACTGAAAGGTTTAATTTAGTTGTTTTTTCTTTGTATTTTCCACTATAATCATTGTGTCTTAATTCAATGTCGGAAAGTTTGGTTTTGTATCGATGGACGAAGGCATCTGAGCACACGATACAGTTCATCTCGGCTTTGATCCTTCAATTTTCTTGCAAATGCATTTGATTTTTTGATTTATGAACATGTCCTCCGGCTTCTCAACATTTTTGTTGCCAACTCGATTCATATGATGTTTTCGAACATTTGACTTTAGCAAACTGATTATCGAACACAATGCTTGTGCAGTAAAACTTATATTTGATTTTTCAGTTTGCGTTTGATAACATTCCGCAAAATGCATTTTTGATGCTGATGACGTTCTCAAAAATGGCCTTTTACTGGCAAGGTTAGGTTTGAATGTCCCAGCTAAAGAAGAGGCTGGAAGTTTCGCTCAAACTCGAACGTCATGTGTCTGAATAGGAACATACCACTGTGCCATTTTGTTTTCCGAGCATAATAATTGTGGAGTTATGCAGATCTAGAGGGAACTCAAAAACGCTTTAAAGATACCATGCTATAGCTACAAACTGCAAAACTTCATTTCACAAGTCCAGAGAACCCGCTGTTCGAGATACTGTGGCAGTTATGAAAGACTTAATTGCTTTCTTCACATTTCAAACTCATCAACTCGTATTGCTTTGTGTAATCAGGCTTATAGAGTGGTACTAAGTGTACTCAGATTTGCTGTAGATCTCATCAAGATTTTGGAAACTCAAGAAAATTGCCCCCCCCTGAACGAAATCCTGGATCCGCGCCTGCCTTGAGGGCTGATGAGATACTTTCTCAAAGATAGCATGGGAAAATTCCCATGGCCAGATACATATATGTAGCATATTTGCGTCTGCCGTGTGCCCAGTGGCCAGAATTTGTATGTTTACGCCAAAAGGAGCAGCATCCTCACTATAGTAAGAGCCGGCAGAAAATTCTGTGGTTGAACGCATAGCCAAAATATGGTTATGAGGGTCAGTAGGTTCACGCATCTTGATATCGAATGCAAAAGTCTGGCAGGATTTTTTTGACGCCCGTGCTCGGGACGAGGGGTTGAAAATAGCAATTTTCAAATTTTGTGTCGGGGGTACAACCTCTTCAATTCATTTATTTAAAATGAGAAATTGTGCTCTGAAATTTTTCCAAAGTCCACAAACTTTAATTTTATGATCTGAGTAGTGGAACTCAAGATATGACCCTCCAAAGTAAATTTTATCGGCCTTATTTTTTACTAGCCTTTACCCGCGGCTCCGCTCGCGCTCATGTTTATTTTGTCAACCGATTCCGGTTGTCGATCGATACAAAAATCATTAACGAAAAAATTATTTATTTATTTATTTCAGTTTATCGGTTAATACAGATGGAGATCAAATTATTTCAAAATGAAAAATATTTACTGCAGAGTCATAGGTGCTACCTCGCTGCGGAATGAATATCCCATGCAGATGCATATGCACCTACAGATTCTCAAACTCATATTTTGGTTAAGTGCTCACCCAAAAAATTTGCCACCAGTTATTGAACTAATAGAGGGATATTCAGTTCGCAGCGAGGTAGAACCTATGACTCTGCAGTAAATATTTTTCATTTTGTAATAATTTTGTAATTATTTTATTGTATTTACCAAAAACCTGAAATAAATATATTAATAATTTTGTCGTTAATGATTTCTGTATATTGGCTAAATAAACATTAGCGCGAGCGAAGCCGCGGGTAAAGGCTAGTGTTTTAATAATTTTATATACAAAAAACTAATTTTTTTTAAAAATCGCTCCAACGATTTAAATATTTTTTTCCATACAATCATATTCAATCAAGAATTAAGATGGCATTCTTGATTTACACCTCAAACTGTCAAAAGAGTTGTTTTAGCCAATTTGAATGTCGTATTTCATGCTTCTCTACATTTTTCTCGCATAATTTCCATGTTTTTATATACAATTTTCTTAAATCCGCAGTGTCTTGAACATAGAGCAAGTATGTGCGACCCAGTCGTGCATTTTATTTAAGTTTGTTTTTTGACCACGCTCTCTTTGAAATGTCTGACACTTTAATGCAGTGAATTAATGGACCTTTGAACCTAAAGTCACATTTTCAAGTTTTGTTTTAATCGTCGATATTAATTTCTTTTACAGAAGTTTATGTAATATCTTAGAGGTTGTAATCCCGCAGGACCGCGGTCAAAAAAACTGGATTCTTAAATTAGCCCACCATCAGGTAGACGACTTACTTACTTACTTAAGGTGGCGCTACAGTCCGGGGTGGACCAGGGCCTCAACCAACAAGCTTCTTCCAGCCGGCTCGGTTTCTAGCTAGCTGTCTCCAGTTTCGCACGCCAAGTTGGTTGAGGTCCTCTTCCACTTGCGTGCGCCACCTTTTACGCTGTCCATCTCTACTGCGTTGTCCCACGGGGTTGGATTCAAAGACTTTCTTGGTAGACGACGCTGGTCTGGGGATACTCCTTATTTACTTACTTAAGATGGCGCTACAGTCCGGGGTGAACCAGGACCTCAACCAACAAGATTCTTCCAGTCGGCTGTCTCCAGGTTCACCATTGTATATACACTTTATAGTATTCTCATGTAACACGATTTTGAAGGTTTGCTTGAAAAGGTTAAATCATGGTTAAACCATTTATCGGATCACCCAAATTAAAGTCTTGAGACTTAAGGAAAATGACAAAGCATCATATCCTATTTCTTAAAAGTTAATTGAAGTGTGAATGACTCTACCATATATAAAAAGGAAACCAAGCCGTTTTTCAACCCCCACCAAAGGCTTAGAAAAAAACCTGCCAGACTTTTATATTCCATATCACGATACATGTACCTATAATCCCTCATACTGCGATTTTGGTTATACCTCCACTCCCAAAATTTGGTGTCGGCTCTTGGTCTATAAGCTCAGTTTACTTTCCATGGTGCACTCGGGTACCATTTAAAGATCTTTTTTGGATTACACCGTTAAAAACAGAGTAATTCTCCCTTGGGTTATTCTTGGGCTGGAATCAGATTTCTACCGTAAACTCCCTTCTCGCTCCTTCTGGATTGAGCAAACAAAGTATCTCTCTTTTGTTAGCCTTGGGCTGGAATTAGATTCCTGCCGTTAACTCCCTTGTCGCTCCTTCTAAGTGAGAGCTTGAGCAAATAAAATTAATTCTCCTTTGGGTAAGCCTTAGGCTGGAATCAGATTCCTACAGCGTGTAGTCCCTGGTTCACTTCTTCTAAAAGAATAGTGTGAGCCGAGTCTAAAGTATTCTCCTGTAGTTCTTCGTTTGATCTCATCACTGGTATCGTTCGCTGAGTTGATAGCGGAGCCAAGGTATCTGCCCACCCCAATATTTTAGCTGTCTATCGTCACGTTCTGCCCGAGATATCGGTGTTGAGTATCAATTCTTGTTGACAGCATATCTACATTTAGTCTCTCCTCTATTTACTGTGAAACCCATATTCTTGATTCCCTCCTCAATACTCACGAGAACACCACTGACATCACGCTTTTTTTGTCCAATTAGATCAATATCTTCGGGGGGGGGGGGGGGTAATTGGACAGACTTTTGAAAGATTGGGCCTAGTGTAGACTTCAAAGATTTGCACTATTCTTTCAAGAACGATTTTGAAAAAGTTGTATGACAGCGCATTGCCTTGTTTAAAAACCTTTTTTTTGGCTTAAAGGTATCAGTAAGGTCTTTGCTGACGTTGATGAAGCAGCGTGAATATTCTACTTTGTCATCCTTCACAAACGGACAAATAAGGGTAAGAGATTGATGCCAAAACCCAACATTGCAATTTATTTAGCATAGTTCATCTCTATAGATGCTGTCACACGCCCTTAACATCGATGAAAAGGTGGTAAGTATCGAAACTCCAGGGTTTTTCCAAGATCAGCCGTAGTGCGAATATTTGCGGTGGATGGTGGACTTGACTTGGAGGAATCCATCTTCATTTTTATAATATTAATTGAAAAATGTATACATTGGTACTCAATAATAAATGTATACTCATAACTCATGCCATACATTTCCGGTACGTCATAATTTTTGGATTTGCTTTTGAATAATTGAAAATTACTAATGAAAGTTTTCCAGCAATTTATTATATATCCTACCAAAAATCAGTTCGGAAAATCAATTTGATTCCAATGTGTATAGGTGTGTATGTATTGTATGTTAATTTATTGCATTAGCTAGTTACCTACCATTACTATCTAACTTATTTATTTCACATTTGATTAAACACCATGGTGACATTTTGTTCACCTAAAATTGTAATGTGAGTTTTACATTATTCAACCATTGGCTCTATATACAATCATACGTATATTTAGATATTCCTCTGATTAATTTTGTTCAAATTCAAAATAATTTATGCAACCGATGTTTGATGGTTTCCCAATCACGTCATACGATTTGAAATTTAAATTGCTATGCCTATACCTATTTTCTAATTAAATACCTAAAATCTAATGACTAATTACTGAAAATCACATTTAATTTGAAACATTTTTCCTATACCTACATATTGTAAATGATATAGATAGGGTAGAGAATTTACAATACAAAAAAGAAGCTTGATTTATGCATAGATAAAGATTTGAATTGAAATGGTATCAAATTGTCCATCAAATGACAATAATGCGTTTTATGTAATTTTAAATTCACAATAATTATAAAATAATATGAATATTGTAAAGTATCAGCTTTCAATTTTTGAAAATTACTACTTCTTATATTTTCAATAATTATGGGGATGGCTTCTTTGCATTCGCTTAGTGTTAAATAAGAAAATAAATACTTGCGATATATAGGTACTATATGGCGTAGAAAAAATCGAACTCGAAATGATCTGACTTGTTGTAGAGGGGTATACCTAGTTTCAAAACTCTCCTATTCCAGTTTTTTTTTTTCAAAAATGAGTTAAGCATGACGAAATGTTCCTTAGAAGGTCCTTCATCTATGCAAACAGGTAAAATTTATAAAAAAATTATTTTCTAAACTTGTTTGTACTTGAAAAGTGGTGTTTTTTTCAAAACTACACTATTCCACTCAGTCGTTCAGTTCAAAACTCATCTTTTCCCTTACAAATCAAACTCTGCACAAAAATCTTCTTTTTCTTTAAGATTTTAATATTTTCAAAACTCTTCTATTCCTTTACTCTTCTAAATCAAAAGTCATCTATTCCCATACAAATCAAATCAACTGCAATCGTAACTTTCACAACTATTCTTTTCCAAATTTAATTGTTTTTTTTTTATAATTTGTAGGTTCACTTAATATGTTCAAAACCCAAAGGAATGGATAGAGGTCATCCTTAACTTATATTTAAGCGTTAAAGCCAATTGTTTTTTATTTATTTTTGTAGCTTTTAACAGTTTTTTTCATTTCACTCAAAATTCTCAAAAGTGGAAAAGAAGAGTTTTGAAACTATACCCCTCTTATGATGATAGAGAAGATGAAAAAAGTTCGTCTCACATTCCTGTCTGTCTGTTGAGCTAAAGCCTAAACGGTTGAATCGTTTTTCATCATACGTTTTTTGGTCATTTCCCACAAACGTTTTTAACTGCGAGTTTTGGATTTGTGCATTTTTGTATGGGAGTTGCAAGAAAAAAAATATTTTAGTTTTTAAATTATTTTTCTAAATTCTAGTTTGTAACAAAGTTATTATAAGTATTCTGTTTTGTTTTTACAATAAGAAGGGGTTTTTATTTATTTCGTTTTTAATTTGACTTATTTATCAAATAAAATTATTAAATTATATATTTACGATGAACACTGATTCACTGACTGACTCACTGAATGATTCTGTAACGCTGGAAAATATTTCGAAAATAACGGTTGATGTCTTGAAATATAGGTAAAGCTGCGGAAACAAAAATTCGAACTTCGTTATGCTTTGCTTTGTGTGAAATTTTCTTAAAAGGCCCGTACGGGATACCAAACATAATCTATGTACATAAGGGTGGTCCTTATATTGGGTTTTTTTGAAATTCTAACTTGGATAGGCAGCAAATGACTCTAAATAGAGAAAAACAAAATCCTAATTTTTTCAGATTTTTATTTCACCCCCCTGGTCTCCCTTTTTTCACTTCAAGGTATAAATAATGGAGTTAGGGTGATTCTTAGCCCTCTAAAAGTACTTGAGAGTGCTAGGACGCCATATGGCCCTAGGCTCAATGATAGGAAAATCCCTATGCACACCTCCGCGTGGTAGAGGGCGGGTAACGCTAACGTGCAGGGGGACCGAATGGATGCCGGGATAAGCAGACAACCCAGCGTTGCTGGTCAGGGCACAAACTTGTCCTTGGGATGGTTAAAAGCCCCCTTAAGACGGATGAACTGCAGGTAGCGGTCAACGGCATGATAGTCTGGTGGCGGAGGAGCTTTTTTGGTAAAAGGCCAACGGCAGCAGCAGGTAGCGTCTGTAACCCATATTGGGCGGCTACAAAAGGCGTCTGCTTTCCCATAGTGGGCGGCCTCGAGCAGTTATGTGTTTGACCATACAAAAGGCGGGTGTGCCTGTCAAATCTGAGCTTATGTATGTTATTAATCATATCTCGGAAAACACCATGGTGGAAGGATATATGCAAATACATGAATTATGACAACAAATGGAAATGAGTCCCCAAGAGGTAATCTTTTTATAGAAAATCCTTCTGTAGCTTCGGCTGCAGTAAACCGCACATCGGATTTGGGGGTGCGGCATCCTTCATGTACGAGCGTCAATCAAGACGCCATAATAATAAATGAATCGTTGACAAATAGAAGAAGTCTTTCAAGAAGCGCAAATGTTACTTTTGGCTACCGCATACGTACGAAAATCGGAGCATGGAACGTTCGGTCCTTGTACAGCGATGGTAGATACGAGCAGGTTGAGCGTGAAATGCTTCGCCTAAAGATCAGTATCCTGGGCATGAGTGAAACTAAGTGGAGAGGAAGAGCTGAATACAGATCAGACACTGGACAGACGAGAATGCTGTATTCCGGGGAAGATGAAAGAGAGGGTGGCCAAAGACTGCATGGTGTCGGAATTATGTTGAACGAAGAAGCGAGGCGTAGTTTGATCTCCTGGGCGCCCATTTCTGCGAGATTAATGACAGCAAGGTTTCGTTCAAAAATTCGTAACGTCACAATTATTCAGTGCTACGCCCCCACAAATGAAGCGACCGAGGAAGACAAAACCGCGTTCTACACTCATCTTAACTCGGTTTACAGTAGTGTTCCGAGAGCCGACATCATAGTCGTTATGGGAGACCTCAATGCCCAAGTCGGTTCAGACAATTACGGACTGGAACGCGTGATGGGAAGAAATGGCTTGGGGTCACGGAATGAAAATGGTGACTTGCTTGTCGACTTTTGTAACGCGAATCGTCTTGTGATAGGTGGGACTGTATTTAAGCATAAGACGTGCAACAAAATTACCTGGGTGCATCCGGATGGTCAAACCGAAAACCAAATTGATCATATCATGATTCAGCAGCGATGGAGGAAGTCTATGTGTGATGTCCGGAGTATAAGAAATGCCGATGTGGGAAGCGACCACCATTTGGTTCTGATGAGTCTCAAACTACGAACCGCTGCCGTACAAAAACCAGCGCAGGATGCAGCAAGGAGCTCAAAATTCATTACGAATGCTTTAAATGACCCCAACATATGTCGAAACTATGTCACCACCCTTAACGACAGAGCCTCGTCATTAAACGGAATCCAGAATTCAACAATTGATGAGATGTGGGGTGAAATTAAAAGTGTTTTTATGGAGGCTGGATCCGAAACTGTACCCAAGCGAACGAGACGTAGAGACTCTTGGATATCCCAAGACACCTGGGATAAGATCGAACTTCGCAAATCGTTGAAAATCCAAATAAATGCTGAAGCAGATGTTCAACGAAAGGCTGACTTGCGAAGAGAGTACCGCATTGCACATAAGATGGTCTATCGCTGTGTGAGACGTGACAAGAGGGTGAAGGTAGATGGACTCGCAGATAATGCGGAAATCGCTGCCAGAAGAGGAGATATCCGGGAATTGTACCAAATAGCCAAAGATGTTATCGGGAAAAAAAGCAACACCAATCATCCTGTAATGGATGTGGATGGCACACTTTTGGTATCAATTGAGGATCAGCTTCGTAGATGGAAGGACCATTTTTGTGCCCTGCTTAATGAGGATTCAGTTGAGCAGAGTGCTGAAGTGCCCCAACTAAACGAGATGCGCAGGTCCTATAGGGGTATTGACATCGAACCCCCGTCAGAATCGGAAATCCAGACATCAATAAATCTCCTCAAAAACAACAAGGCAGCTGGACTGGACGGAATTCCAGCTGAATTCCTGAAAGCCGATCCCGTAACAGCGGCTAGTATTTTACATCCGTTGATAAAAAACATTTGGGAAAACGAAAGCTATCCCAGGGATTGGAAGGATGGTGTGATTGTTAAGTTGCCAAAGAAAGGTGACTTAAAGAATTGCAACAATTGGCGTGGTATCACCGTTTTGTCCGTTTTCCCAAAACTAATGGCAACCATCATTCTCGAGCGAATAAAGGATAGAATCGAGTCTACACTCAAGAGGCATCAAGCTGGCTTCCGCAGTGGTCGATCGTGTGTCGACCATATCAACACCCTGCGTATCGTCCTCGAGCAGTCGATGGAATTTCAATCACCGCTTTACCTCATGTTCGTGGATTTTGAGAAAGCCTTTGATCGAGTTAGCCGAGAATGTATATGGAGATCGTTGCTTGGTAGAGGAATTCCACCAAAAATAGTTGCCATTATTAAAGAGTCCTACAACAACGCAAGGTGTTTTGTTTTGCACAATGGGCAGCTATCCGACTCCTTTGTAGTGCAACAGGGTGTGAGACAAGGGGATGTTCTATCGCCAATTCTCTTCCTGCTGGCGATGGACGACGTATTGACGGCCAGTGTAGGTACAGCAGAGCGACAGGGCATTCAATGGAGACCGTTCGAAAGGCTCAGTCATTTAGACTATGCCGATGACATATGTCTACTGGCAAATAACATCAGTGGGCTGAACGGGATGTGCCAAACACTGCAAGTGAAGGGAGAGTCGAGTGGTCTAAGAATAAACAGCAAAAAGACAAAAATAATGCTCACAGGCCGCTCCACACAGCAGCGTATTATTCTACAGGAGACGCCAGTTGAAGTAGTGGAACAGTTCAACTACCTTGGCAGTATTGTCTCTGCAAACGGTGGTACGGATCTGGACGTTAAAAGTAGAATAAATAAAGCTCGTGCTGCCTTCGGTACTCTGTCCCCAATTTGGAAATCCAGTCAAATCTCCTTACGCACTAAGTTGAGATTCTTCGAATCCAATGTCAAATCCGTGCTGTTATATGCTTGTGAAACCTGGAAAGTCACGTCTATCATTTCGAAGAAATTGCAGGCTTTTGTGAATCGCTGTCTTCGCCACATCCTAAAGATTCGCTGGCCACAAATAATATCAAATGAGGAATTGTGGCGCAGGACAAGTCAAGAGCGGCTGGACGTCGACATAAGAAAGCGTAAATGGCGTTGGATTGGTCACACACTGAGGAAACCAAACAATGAAATTGCAAAGCAGTCCTTTGAATGGAATCCTCAGGGTGCACGGCGGGTTGGAAGACCAAGAACAACATGGAAATCAACTGTCTTAGCGGAAGCAGAATCCCAGAGAAAGACGTGGCCACAGCTAAAGTACCTTGCAGCAGACCGTGAAGGATGGAGACGTTTTGTTGACGCCCTATGCCCCAGCCGGGGTTACAGGACACGATGATGATGATGAGGGTGATTCTTATAAAAAACAACGGGACCACTTACAATGGCATGCTATAACCATGAATCCAGTCTGTAGTCAGTGGCGATTTCTGGTCTTGAGTTCTGGGTTGGCTACGAATAATCCTTTGATCAAAGCTGAATGTAATAAAAGCAAAAATTTTTAATTTTTTTCCTCTATAATGAGTTTTAATTCAACTCATTTATCTATATCTACCATCTACCTACATAAAATCCAGTCGTCACTCTATTTTCAAAAAAATTTCGAGAACCGGTTCCTAAAAACTTTCACTTTTTCTTATCTTCGACAACATTTCTTTCTCTATTGACACATTAGTCCAAATTATTACATATATTTGATGAAATTATTGTAAATATAGTAAAAAACATGCTTTTAAGCCTTTCGAAGCCTCTCAGCTACTCAAATTTTATGAAAATGTAACTGTAACGCTCTAAAAAATTGAGGATTAATCTCTCTATAGACATCTTATTTTTAAAAATCAAAGCAGTATTTCTCATGCAGTTGGATGGACAATTTTTGATTTTATTTGGTTTCTACGGCTACCTTGATGGAAATTATCAAAATGTGAATTTTCTTATAATTAATTAATTAATTGAAAATCAATACTCAAGCTTTTGAGAAACGTACAGCAATGTTTCATATATCAAACTTTTTATTAGGATTGGTGAAATAGAATTTTGAAAAAATTAAATCCATTATGTGGACTTGGTTGATAAATATAAGCCATATAGTTTGCCAAAAGGGGGATTAATTTAGTAGTTTTTAATGTAAGACTTTTTTAAATACACATTTTTGATATTTTACTTCCAATTGAGCTTTATAATTTAGATATTTCTGATTTCTTAAGGCAAATACTAAATTATAAATAAGGTGTATTTTAGTTCCTTAATATTCAAGTTATGTATTTTTCAGGTAAATGTGCTCGAAAAGCATATATTTATATAGATGCCCTTAGTTTGTTTCCCCCTAAAATTTCTTGTGAAGTTTTTTATAATTTTGTTTGGCTGAAAATAATTTAAATTATTATAATCCATTATTTGACACCTTATTTTGGAATATTAAGAAATTACCAATGTTGATAAGTTACATTTATACTGAATTCTTTCAATTATTTTCATATGCAAAAATTAAAGGTATTTTTTTTTTGTACATTTTTTCTTAGCTTTTCCGTGGCTTACAATGATGTATGATACATTAAAATAAAAGTATTTTCAATTGTTAATCGAAAAAAATCTGATTCACTAAAATCCGTTGGTAATTAAAAAAGTTATTAACGTTTTAGTGAGGTCGGAACAATGTACAACAAAGCATGTTTTAAATGTATTAAATTCAAATAATATTTAATTCGTGCTCTGGTGTTGAATATATAACTTTGTGATTACCTACATATATTTAGTCTTTATACTAAACTTAAATACTTGATTGAATTTTTTTTTCTGTTCAATATTTATATGAAATTTTTAGATATTAATGCCATTAAGTAGGTGTAAAAAACATTACTTCAAATTGCTTTTACTTTTTTTTCATAGTTACCATGTAAAAAATAATAATTTTTTTTTATAAATCTAACGATTATCTTACTGACAGTATTTAAAACCTTAATTATAAAGATTCATGCAGATTTGTTTGAGTAATCATTATATTAATGAAGCTATGTCGATAAGTTTATTAATTAAAATGCATTTTATTTGTAAAAAATCATTTAAAAAAATTTTAGCACCGCTCTTAGAAGAGAAAATAAGCATTTTTTGTTTTTTCAAATTGTGAAATTTTTCATCAACTTTCGAATTTAGAACGCTGCAAATCGAATTGAAGGCAGACTTAATAACCCCTTTAGTATGAAATTTTGTATCCCTTTTCAATGATTTTTTCACACAATGTAGCGTGTCATTTTGGCTTTATTTAAAGACCTTAACCTTGAAGATCGAATGAGTAGAATGGGAGTTATGATTTTTTCAAGTGAACCATATAAAATTCGAACTAAAGCATTTGCTTCAGATAACTAGGCTCTCCACTGGTGGGACTGGTCGGCAATCAACACACATTTTTCTACCCGGCGCGCGTTGGCTCTTTCAATAGAGCCAACCTGTGTGGGTATTTTTGTGGGTCTGTTCTCAAAGATAAAGTGACACAGCACATCGGGAATAATATGTAGTTTGTATGAGATTTGTTGGCGCAAGTTTGTGTAGCCAACACGGCCAATATTGAAAGAAAAATAATATTAAGAGATTCCTACTTTGTATGGGATTAATATAGCACGTAGGGGTTGCAGTGAATGGCTCGATTTAAATAGGTTTTGCTGGTTTTATAATGATTTAAACGGATTGGGGTGTTGTTTTTTTATCAACATAAAAGGATATTTTATTCTCAAGTTTTAATACAAACAAATTGTTTGTAGTACGTGTATTTAAGACGAAATTTTAGGGTTGGCGCAGCCAACCTAGCCAACTGAGAGGAATCGCCACTGTCTGTAGTATATTTTTTAAATCAAGTTTGTATTGTTAATAGTTTCTGAAAAAATTATTTCCAAACGTAAAAAATTATTATATTTGTTTTATTTTTAAGTTTTGGAATTTTTTTTTTTTTTAACTATTTACAATAAAAACTTGATTTAAAAAGCATATTAGAGACTGGATTCATGGCTTTACAAAAAGCTATAGCATGCCATTGTAAGTGGTCCCGTTGTTTTTTAATATTTTTTTTTCTATTTTGGGTCAAATTTTTAGAAAATTACCCCTCCCGCCTGAACGGAAGGAAATCTATAAGTTTTGATTTTTTTTTCGCGTGTTATAAGAATCAACCTAACCCCATTATTTGTGCCTTGAAGTGAAAAAAGGGGGACCAGGGGGGTGAAATAAAAATCTGAAAAAACTAGGGAAATAGTTTTTCAATGTTTTGAATCGAATGAGGGCTATCCAAGACAATGTCCAATTTAAGGACCACCCTAATGTACATGTACATTCTTAGTACTTTAAAATTTTTCAAATAAAAAGTGAAAAGTACTTTACTGTGGGAGATATTGAGAAAACAAAAAAGGTAAGCCATCTCACCCGCTTTTACCCTACTTGCATATTTTAAAACTTCTTAAGTTCCAAGCAACTTCAACATAAAAGCAAGTACTTGCAATCTAGTCGTGCATTTTATTTCTAAAATTACTTGCATATTTTAAAAGTTCTTATGTTCCAGGCAATTTGAACATAAGAGCAAGTATACGTGCGATCCAGTCGTGCATTTTCTTTTTTTTAGAACCAAAAATAACGGAACCTGCCATACAATTTCTTAGCAACTGTACATGATCGTAATTTTATCAAAAACGGCTCCACAACTTTTCTTAGAAAAAATACAATAAATTACTTTTAGTTAAGGCTACCTTTGGATGGAAAACCATTTTTCAGAAAATAGTTATCGTACCTCCCAAAAAACCACTTTTTTTACTTCCGATTTTCTTCAAAGCGGTATGAGTATGACTGCTTTGAATATTTTTTTTAAATAGAAGCTCACAAGAAATAAAAATAGTATTTTGTACCAAAATTAAAAAAATATATAATTTTTTGAATTTTTAAGAAATGTTTCATTTTTTTTTCGAAAATCAAACATTTCGAAAATGACATTAAGGATTTTCTTAAAACTCGATATACTTAAGAATATTTTTATTTTTTCTCAAATATTTAAGAAAAAATTACTTTTATGAGAAAATAAGGGTTCTTTCCATACAAAAGCTAAAAACCCTTAAGGACAATATTTTTTTTCTCAAAAACAGCTTCTACCATTTTGAGTAAACTTTTTCCGTATGTTAAAATTATTACGGTCTACTACCAAAAATTATGAAATCATACACTTAGCAGCTATTAGTAGTACCTCACATAGAATGTTTTTGTTTTATTTTGAATTTTCTCACTATCACCTGAGGGGAATTTTAATATACATAAATCAAATAAGTTAAAATAAATATTGCATATCAAAATTTTCCAAAAAAAAATGTAGAATTTTTAAAAAAGTTTCCAATTTTTTTTCTGAAAATTCGAATTCTTAAAAGCGGGTTGACATTTTTTTGAAATGTTATTTTTGTATTCATATTAATAAATATTTTAAATTTGCACTCCAAAATTTTTCGTTAAAAATGCTAAAAGAATTTGATATACACATACAAATTTAATTTTTAAAAAACCGCTGCAACGATTTAAATCTATTTTCAAACTATCACAAGAATTGTTTTACCTAGTTTGAATATCGCATTTAATGCTTGTAAACATTTTTCCTCATAATTTCCATGTTTTTATCTACAATTTTCCTAATCCCTCAGTCTCTTATCCATAAGAGCAAGCACGTGGGACCCAGTCGTGCATTTTATTGTTTGTGCACATCTAAGGTTAAAAACGTTTCCTTATTTAACTTATAAAAAAGGAGGTGAAAGATTTTCTTAATTTAAAAAGTTGTTAAACACATTAAAGTAATATTGAATACTTTTTTTAAAAAAATACGTTCAATCATTTTATTTAACGACTTTCGCGCAGACAAATGCAATATGCGCTTCTAACTTTTATAACGCATTTTTTTTACACTTGACTCACCAAGATTTCTTTTAGAATTTTTTGTTAAGGCCTTGGCAAACAGACAAAGTCCACACAAAGTAAACATAATCTTTTACTGAAAGCGTTGCCATATGCATATTCAGAAATATAAATGAAAGTTAATGGAAGCACTTTTCATAATTATAACCCAACAAACAACAACAACAACTGGCACTGTCATTTGACATTTCTTTTTCTTTTTCTCAATTTTAAGCATTACTTTTTCATAATTCTGTAGTTTCGGGGTTGGGCTCATATGAGTTTGAAAGTAAATGCAACATCATGCTCTGTTGAGCAAAATATAAAAGGAAATAAACTGTCGTTACTTTAATGAGTTGAGTAATTAGTATAGAAGTGTGTATATAATTTTGCATAGTAACAGGGTGTTTCTAATCAAAATTCTTATTCTAAAATTGTATGTACTTTTTGAGTATGTTTTCTATAGTAAATTATTTCTAGCATAAAAACAAATGCACTGAATATAATTCCAACAAACCAAATAACAAGAATTCCAGCAAAATTTGCAATTCCAAGTTCAACTGGGCCAGCATCATCAAAATTAGTAAAAGCAGAATCGTCAATTTGTCTTTGTAGTTTTTCATTAAGATGTTCTTGAACAACCTTCAATAAATTATCAGAAATTATAAGCAATCAACATATGAAAAGTTCATTAATAAAAATGTCATCTTACCATCCATTCCCAATATTTTGAAATTCCACTTGACTGAATTAAAATGATTAAAAGATTGAACTTCTCCAAAAGTGCCCATGGTCGAGGTGTAAATGCAACAACATGCTCATAAAACATATCTTCAGTCATCAGTTTCACATTATCGACGATTTCTTGATCGATATAAGGATATAAGGCAAAGTGTCCTTATTTTTTCATATTTTGTAAATATTAAAGAATTTTTTATTTTTGAAATTAGAACAAAACTAATTTTTACAAACCCCATTGTAATCGTTCAACTGCAATACCAGTTAGTCCAGCTAAACTTCTTTCCCTCAATTCATCTACAGGGTAAGTATGAAAAAGTTCTCTTACTTTTAGCATAAGTTCCTGAATGAAATAAATCAACAATTACATTAAAGAATACAACAAATGTCTTTAAAAAAAATAATATTCAGAAATAAATACATCCTGTGTGTTGGCTAATGATGCAATCCAGGCGATTGAAGTTGCCCCCCAGATAAAGTTCTGTTTAACCAATCGTTCCTTAGTATCAGCTGGTTCTCCAAGACTTCAAGTCAAAATAGAAACATAGATAGTATACCAAATAACATCATCTTCTAGTACAAGTTCATTACGAATTTTTTATAATTTTTGGCACTTTATGTGAGACATTAGCTACCCTTAATGTCTCAGCCTTATTCATGAATTCAGCCAAGTTTTTCTGAATAACTTGTACATTTTTGATTTTTGAATTTATTATAATTAAAATTTTTGTTTAACTTACGCTGGAATGGTTAAGATACTCGCTAATCCTCCACTATATACGCTTGTTATGATAATATCAATAATATAGCATGAGAACAAAACTACACGAAGTGAAGTTGATCTAACTAAATAGCTAGTTCCTTGAGATACTAGCAATTTAAGAGTAGATATATAACCAAATTGAATGCTTGCTTTCCATGAATGCTCTTCGATTTCTTCTTTCCCCAATTTACGTGCAAACAGAAGTCCAAGAAATTCAAGAAAAAGACATCCAGTCAATCCTAGCCATAGTGTTGCTTTGAATGGTTGAAATGGTAACAGCCAACTTGTAAGTCGTCTTTGAATAAATAAAAATAAAGACATTTCAAAAAGCTTCAAACAAATTGAAGCACTTTTATAATTTATTCAATTTCCATTAAACTAAAAGTCGCTATTTAAAATGAGAAATTATGGGAATCTTAAGGAAATTTTCTGAATTTCGCATTTTTAGTGGCGACTTAAAACTTAATAAGAAATTAATAATTTAGGGCATTCTTATAATGCTGGATCTTAACAAGAAACACACTGTCATATTTTCTTCCATTTTCATATCCAACTTTTTTTAACTTTAAAGTATGTATTTATGTTTGAATATTAATATTTTTGAAATAAATAAACTTACAAGATAACTGACATTTAATTTCACCAATTTAATCCATTTTTTTTTATTAGATTTCTACTTACTTGGGTATTGGAACTAGGCATCTTATTCCATCTCTTGAAAATGGTTGTGACATGTCAAGATGCCAGTACACTTCAATCCTGCAAAATTATAGTGCAGATTTAAATATGATTTCAAATTTAAATAATCAAAATTCTGGTATAATTGCGTCGATAAATGAGCTATTGTACATCTTGGAGGGCAGCTTAGTAAAATATAATGTTGTTGATGATAAAACTCAATACAAGTTTAATTTGATAAACGTCGAATAATTGTAATGTTAATATGAAATGCCAAACCGGACAGTTGCAGCTCATTTCATACAACTGAGTGAGAAAAAGAGTAATTTGATGTTTTGGTGCATTATGGACAAAATATTGTTGTTTCGTACCTAATTGGCAATAACACCAGCGAATACATTTTTCACATAATGATTTCATATAGGCTGCTTTACTAACAACTATTGTAGTTAGCGCTGGATTTTCCATAAGGCTGACTTGGTCCTGGCCTAGGGCATCACGACAAAGGGGGCAGCAACTAAAAGCCAAACACAATGAAATAACTGAATTTAAACGGTGCAGGGAACTAAGTCCCCGGGAACCAAGTCCACCGAGGGCCTTAGTTCTCATTTAATGGGAACTATATCCACTTTAACGAAGTGGACTTAGTTCCCAGGCAAGGTGAGCAAGTAGTCCACTTCTTTATGAGAACTAAGTACACATTTTGAAATATTGAGAGGGAACTAACTTCCAACGATAAAAATTACAAAAATTCAAAATTCCGCGAAAACTTTGCATACACCCAACCTCGCACCTACCCCAAATCCTATAGTGAGCCCAAGCAGGGGGGTTGCAGGGGGGCAGCATGCCCCCCCATACATACCTCACTGTTTGTTCGCCGTTATGCTGGGTGCTAGCACTGTATTTATGTAAGACAAAGCATTACGGCGAACGAATAAACAGTGAGGTATGTATAGGGGGGCATGCTGCCCCCCTGCAACCCCCCTGCTTGGGCTCATTATAGGATTTGGGGTAGGTGCGAGGCTGGGTATATACAAAGTTTTTTTGGCATTTAAGGAATCTTTGAATTTATCCTATATAGCCAACAATTGTGAAAAGTATTTCTATTTTATTTATAAGATTGATTTTTTATTTGGAAGTGGGAATTAAATACACATTTAAAGGGAAGTAAAACCACTCAGTTTTTGAGGAATTTTGTTCCCACCTTCTATGAGAACCAAGTCCACTTCGCTGAAGTGGACTTAGTTCCCATTAAATGAGAACTAATTCCCTCGGTGGACTTGGTTCCCAGGGACTTAGTTCCCTGCACCATTTAAACCACAATTGAACTTCCCGATTCTATGGAAAATCTCCTAGTTCCCACTGTTCATCATTAAAAAAAAGGCAACACTTCACCAATTTCAACTTCTGTTCAAGAAGGTACAGATAAATATCATTATCAACCGGAAAATGCACATAAGACATAGTCTACTTTTAGTTTAGACAAGAGGGCAAATCTGGGTGTTTTTGGAAAGGATTGGAAAGGATTGAAAATTAAAAAATTAGATATCGTGAGTTTACGATTTCAATAATCTAATGAAGCAGAAATTACGTCCTTATTAGGTGCTAATTAAGTGCTGCAATATCAATGCAACACTTAATTCCTTGAAATGCATCTTATCAGTTAAGCCAAGAAACCTAAATCGCTTTAATATGACTCCACAAAGAAAAAGGTAGCCATATTCAAGGGCTAGGTACCCGAGTTCTTTTAAAGAACGTTCAACTTGATATTCTACTCTCAACCCTTCATGATCGAACAGGCTTGTGGACCTTGTGGAACGTGTGATGGTCTCTACTAGGCTCAGGAAAGCACCGCCACAAAAGATATTAAAAAAATCTAATGATGAAGAAATTACGTTCTATTTGGGGGTTTTTTTTATTGCTAATTTATCAACGCAGAACTCAATTCAGATGATCTTGAAATCAGATGCAGAAATTAAACAAAAAATGTATTACATTCGGCCTTTATCCAAAATGTTAAAACAGGTTGGGGTCAAAATTATGCGTGTGTCAAAATTCTGTTTTCAAAATTCTGCTTCTAAAAATTCTGCTTTCAAAATTCGGTTTTTCATATAATGCTGCTTTTCAAAATTCTGTTTTTCAAAATTCTATTTTTCATAATTCTGTTTAACAAAATTCTGTTTATAATAAAAATGAAGTCTATTGGAAAAAGACCAGCATTCGCTGGTTAGCGTTGGTATTTAAAAAAAAATCATAAGCCCAAAAAGACTGAGTATGAGAAAGCATACTATATATATATATAATTCAGACCCGCAATTGTGTCCATCTGTCTTTCTGTACCTCAATCTTTCTCTTAAACCACGACTTCTTCTTGGGTCTTAAGGTTTGGCTAGAAGGACCATTGATTTTCTAAACTCCAAAAATAAGGCTTTCTTCCACCTTAAATAAACACATTTGGTGACGCAACAACTCGTGGAAAACTGGAGCCAAGTGGTTTACAACAACTCCCAACAAAAGCAGAATTTTTTTGAAGAAAACAGAATTTTGAAAAGCAGAATTTTGAAACCAGAATTTTGACCTGTTCCCTGTTGAAACACCAGAGTTAAAGTGATGTCGAGTAGGTAGTAGGTAGTATTTTGTTAAGAAATGGTTATATTAAAAAAAAGCAGAATTAACAGATTTTTGTTCTTCTTAAAACAAATTGACAGAATTTTGAAAAACTGAGTTTTGGAAAGCAGAATTACGTCAGGACAAAAAAAAATTGAAAAGCAGAATTTTTTTGAAGAAAACAGAATTTTGAAAAGCAGAATTTTGAAACCAGAATTTTGAACTGTTCCCTGTTGAAACACCAGAGTTAAAGTGATGTCGAGTAGGTTGCAAGAAGTCATAATATCAATTTTCTACTTCAACCCATTCATCTTTAAAAGGCCAAATAACAGTTTTGATGATTGCACTTTTTTCAATTCCAAAATTTCTAATAAAAAAAGCAGTGAATTATTGTAGACATCATGTACTTACTTCTTAGTACACATTTGTTTACCAAAAATTTTTATTAAAGCTCTTTTATAATCTTAAAATAATAATGCACACAATAATTTTGAAGAAAAAATTTTTGGGTTTTAAAAAAATTGTTACATTTTTTTTTGAAAATTCACAATTTCAAAAATGGGTTGAACAATTTCTTGAAACTCTGTTTTTAAATTTATATTAATAAAAATACTCAAAACTGACATACCAAATTCTTTCTTTTAAAATATTACAAAGGAAGATTTTATATATAAAAAGTTAATTATTAAGAAAGCCGCTCCAACGATTTTTACTTGCGATTATAGGTACTATAAGGCAAGTTTTGGATTCGTGCAAAAAAAAAAATTTGAGATAACAATCAAACATGATATTACGATGATAGAGAACACCAAAAAAGTGGGTGGCAAAATTCTGTCTGTCTGTCTGTCTGTCTGTTCGCCTACAGCCTAAACGGCTCAATCGATTTTCTTCAAACTTGGTACTTAGTGGTTTTTGGTGATTCTGCTGACACGTTTTTTTCATTTCTTTTTTAGAACCAAAAATAACGGTACCTGTCATAAATTTTTTTTTTGGCAAATTTACATAATCGTATTTTTCTCAAAAACGGCTCTACAACTTTTCTTAAAAAAAATTCAATAAATTTATTTTAGTAAAGGCTTTCTTTGGGTGGAAAACCATTTTTCAGAAATGGTTATTAATGGTACCTCACAAGGAACCATTTTTTAATTTTTGATTTTCTTCAAAATGGTATGACCGATTTCAATTACTTTTTTATACAGAAGCTTCCAAAATATTTTAATAGTTTTGTGTACCAACATTTTTGAAAAAATATTTTTGGATTTTTAAAAAATATTTCAAATTTTTTTTGGAAAATCAAATATTTCGAGAACGGCATCATAGATTTTTTTGAAACTCGATATTTAAGACTTTTTTAGTACTCTCTAAAATACTTTTAGAAAAAAATTTACATTTATGAAAAAATAACGGTACCTTACATACAAAAGTGAAAAAACCGCAAAGGAAAATATTTTTTTTGCTTGAAAACGACTCCTACGATTTTGATTAAACTTTTTTCATATACTAAAATTAGTACGATCTACCATCAAAAATTATAAACTTTTACACATAGCAACTATTAGTAGTACCTGTCATAGAACTTATTTTTTATTTTGAGTTTTCTCGTTATCAGCTTAACGGATTTAAATGAATCTTTTTATATACAAATTTCAGATAAGATTAAATAATATTGCATATCAAAATTTTCAAAAAAAAAGTTTTTCGATTTTTAAAAAAAGTTTCAAACTTTTTTTTTGAAAATTCGATATCTCAAAAACGGGTTGACAATTTTGTTTCAAATTTTGTTTTTATATACGCATAAATATAAAGTTTAAATCTGCATACCAAAATTTGTTCTTGAAAATGTTTTAAGAATTTTATATATAAAAAATTAATTTAAAAAAAAACCACTCCAACGATTTTAAATTTTTTTTTCCCGTACAATCATATTCCATCATGAATTAAAATGGCATACTTTTTTTGTCACCTCAAACTGTCAAAATAGTTGTTTTAGCCAATTTAAATGTCGTATTTCATGCTTTTCTATATTTTTCTCTCGTAATTTCCATGTTTTTATATACAATTTTCTTAAACCCGCAGAGTCTTGAACATAAGAGCAAGTACGTGCGACCCAATCGTGCATTTTATTTCTTACTACATTACACATATTTAACATTTCCTCAAGTAATTAAATGTCATTCTTGTTTTTATCGAACTGTGGTGTTCCTAACCCGGAGGCCACACGAGCGAGTACTTAGCGAGTTGGGAGCATATGTACATACATTAATTATTGTTAAATCACTCGCAACTCTACTTGCTTCTCAACTGGCTTCGAAAAAGGCAAGCCAGCTGAATAGCGAGTAGGAAAAGTTTCTATGTATTTGCAACTCCCAAGCGATTACTCGCTTGTGTGGCCCCAGGGTAAAGAAAGAAAGTTTTATTATATTCACCAAGATTTTTTTGTGCACAAGAATGTCACCGACATTCTTCTGCGTACAAAAAAATTAATTGTGTTTTGGAATCTGTATTTGGTTTTGAATAAAACTGTCCCGTTTCGATTTTTTTTTTCAGCTGTAAACAACTACTGACAGCGAATAAGAAAATTGGTTTAAGCCACGGACATTTCTTCTTTGACGAAAACTTTTTTCTCACCAGCAATTTTTTTTTTCAAAAAAGCTTTATATAGATACCTATACGATCTTGCATTATAATATGAAATTTATTCAGAACACCCTGTAGGATTTTCAGTAAAACATAATCGTCGTCTGATTTCTCTGTTTTGCCCAGTATTCCAATTTCCATGAAATTCATAATTTGGGAAGCTAGGTGCAAGTTTTTTCTGTATTCCTTTAATTTTTAAGTTTATGAAAAACTATTTTTTTTTAATAAAACACTATTTTATCTTCGCACGTTGTTGTAGGTTCATAAAAACTCTTTTTTGCTATATAATCCAACTACACCGAAAGTCCACAGCTGATTTTGGGTGTGATTGATAGCAAAAAAGAAGTTTAAGGCCATTTTTGTCGGAGTTCATGGCTTGCCCCACTCTGCTTCTGGATCAGGCCGAATATAAATCTTAAAATTCTTATTTTCGACATGCTTTTTAAAATTTATGAAGCAATTTTCTTGACAACTACTTTCGATGATCACGATTTTCCCCTTCTTGCATTTGCCAATATAAAAAGGAACCTAAAAGTAATTGATACTTTAAAAAGTCTGAGGCAAACTCAAAATTGCATGAGACGGATGTTGTTTCTCAAGAAAATGGACACATTAAATGCGGATTGTTGTTTGTCTAAAATGATATTTCATAGGAAAGGACATAATGTGTATCAAACAAAGACCCATTCCTTGCGTTCGAGTATTCTATCTTCAAAACTATCTAGCTTACTTCACCATTTCAATATTCACCATTTCAATATTCTTAAAAATTACCCCGCAAATTAAAAAAAAAATTCGGTAAATTATTTTAAGTTCATGCTTTGAGTGAAAAAAGGGATTTAATATCTTGGAAAGAAAATTTTAATGACCTTCGAAGTCTTGATAAGTTTTTTTTTTTTTTTTGATTTTAAAAAATATTACAATTTTTTTTTTTTGAGAACTCAATATATTCAACAAAAAAAAATTTTTAAACTTGGTTTATAATGATTTCTTAACATTCTTCAATCTTCAATATTTAAAAAAAATAATACAAATTACAGTAGACGCTCGATAGACGAGTGAAGTAATAACAACCAGGCTTGTTCACTGCTTCGAGATTGTTCACTTTCTCGAGCTGTAGTTTTCTAAGGCTTTCTAAAGATGAATTTGATCCAAAATGCTCATTTCGTTTTATGTGAGTGTTTTTAATTCTAATTATGCATTATTCGAGGCTTTCACTGAGGTTTAAACATAAAACAGAAACAATTCCTCAGATCTCTCAAGCTACGTAAAATGATTGCGCGACATTTTTATACAAAATAAGTTCTTATAAAATTTTTGTGTGTTTATTGTGGATAGTTCACTATTTCGAGATCCGCAAAATCGAGCGTCTACTGTAATGTTTAAAACCCGAGGAAGAAACCTCATTTTGCTCAAAAATTATGAAAAATTATTGTCGATATTAAAATATAAAATAGTTTTTCAACTCCCATCGAGCGTTATTTTGGATTTTTAATTTTATCATAATTGGCTTAACGGGTTAGAATTAAATTATTTATACAAAAATTATAAAAAGTTCAAATAATATTGCATATCCAAAATATTAAAAAAAAATACATTTTTTAATATAGTTTTTTTTCGAAAATTTGATAAAAGGTTATTTAAAAAACCAAAGTCTTGCAATCCATAACCGGGGCCTTACTCATTAAACAGTGCATCAAAAACAAAATATGAATGCAACTTCAGAGGGAACCGTGTTAGCCAAAATTAGTTTTCACCCCTCCCTAGATAATGCTCCTCTGATCACATATCATGGAATCAATGACCATTTGAGTGAACTATATACACCTGCCCGACCGATTCAAAAACTTCAATTTGCATTAGTTTTTCAAAATTGAATTTTTGAACTTGCAAAACATTTTATGAACTTCTTTTTTCAGTGAAAACTCTTATATTCACAAAAAAAACTGAACACAGTATATAGTTGTGTAGTATAATGACTTCAAAATTTATTTTGTTTCTCTTTTGGGAGTTACATTGTTATTGTGATATGCAAATAATATATCTCTTGTGCTTATATAGAAAAACCTCTCCAAGATCCCAAGCGATGTCTATATTATATTTTGTATGTTTAGTTGCAAATTTTCACACATTTTCAAAAGTTGTAACGAATTCCTGTTTTTTCACTCAAAAGCTCAATAAGATTTTTTGAGAGAGAAAATTTGAGAAAAAAAAACTTAAACCAACCAAACAGAACTATTGCTGTGAGTATTTCTTGTTATAATAACGAAAATGTACAATTTCTCCAATAAAAGCAATGAAACTTAAAACAATTCCAACTATCAAAATAATTATAATTCCAGCAAAATTTTCCATTCCCAATTTAACTGGTCCAACACCGTCAAAATTTGGTCTTGCAGATGATTCAATTTGTTTTTGTAAATTTTCATTCATATGATCAGCAACAACCTAAAAGATTTATACAAATATAAATTCTTTTGTTCTTTGTAGAAAAACGACGAAAAGCTTGGTATTTAATACCTTCCATTCAAGATATTGTGTTAAACCACTTGAATGCATCATCATCATTACATTATCAAACTTTTCCAAAAGTGCCCATGATCTTGGCACAAAAGCCACACAATATTGATAGTAAATATCATCGACCATCAATTTTAAGCCATCAATAAGTCCTTGGTCCAAATGGTCGGGTATAGCAAAGTGACCTAAAAATTAAAATATATTTAACCAACATATTCTCTTGACAAATAAAAAATCTTGATTTCTTACCAAATTCAAGTCTTTCGATAGCAAATCCAATTGACTTGGCTAATTCTCGATCTTGTTTGATTTCTTCAGCACTATATACACGAAAGTTTTTCAAAACCTTATTCATTAATTCCTAATAAAAAACATTTTGATATTTTTCATTCAAAAATAAAACTTAAAACAAATTTCTAACCATATCGGATCCATTAATGGTGAGTATCCAATTGTAAGCAGTTGCAGTCCAAACAAGTTTGAACTTTGCCAAACGTTCAACACTATCAGCAACTTCTTCTAAACTTTATTTTTATTTAAAAATGTTTCGATTTCTTCCGAAAAAATAAAAAACAAATATTAATTGACTTTACTTACGTGGGAATAGTTAAAATACTCGCCAGTCCCCCACTGTATATACTCGTTATGATAATATCAATCATATAACATGAGAACAGAACAATCCTTACAGAAACTGATGAAGGTAAGTAATCAGATCCTTGAGAAACAAACAGTTTAAGGCTTGTTACATATCCAAATTGTGCACTATCGAGCCACGATACATTTTCTGTTTTATCAGCCCAATAGGTCAATAGAAGACCAATTGTTTCTAAAATCAAACATCCAACAATTCCAATCCAAAGAAGAAAAGAGAATGGTTCAAATGGAAGGAACCAACTGATAACACGCCTTTGAAAAAAAAAATCATTATCTTCCAAAATAAATGAAAAATTTGCAGATTTTATTCATACCTTGGTGCTGGTACCATACAAGTTACGCCAGATCTAGATAAAACGCTTGACATATCTAAATGTAGATAGTTGTCATACCTAGCGTTAGAGGAATGTTGATATTTTTTTGTTAGCAAACTCTTAACACAAACTTCAAAATTTATAATCACCGTTAAAAAACCATGCAGAATAGAAATATTTACCAAGTAAGATTCAGGATAGATGTGTTTTTGGATAGTTAAATTTTTAAGCTTAGGTTTAGTTAAAACAGAATTCAAGATTTCATGCGTTTCAAAGACAGAGAAATGCAGCATTAGCCATGCAGAAGGAAATATAAAAATAAATATTTTTTTTTAAATAATATGAGATTTGCATTTTACCTGTTATAATAAGTTGTGAAAGAAAGTCTAGAAAGTTTAATCAAATAAAACCACTTTGATGGATATAAACTTTTAGGTTCAAAAATAAAAAAATTCATAGTTTTCAATTTGAAAAAATTGTGTTCATGTCTTATTTTAACCCCAAAATTTATGACCCTGAACTTTGCAGACGATTTGAGTATCATATTTTGGACTGTCACCAGTGGCGTAAAAATGGTTCGATTTGAAAAAATGAAACGGCTTTCAATTTGTCACGGCAAAATCTCGATACTGCTTTTTTATTTTTTTTTATTTACTGTAATAAAAATGAAAAAAAGTAAGAAACGCCGAAAAAAATCTTAACAAATTTTTGGGCTGTCACCAGCGCCGAAAAAATGCACTTCGGCACTTCTTAATTTTTTCAACATAACTTTTTAATACGGTAAATAAAAAAATTTTAAAATTTGTATCGAGATTTTGTCGTGACAAAGTGATTGCCGTTTCAATTTTTGAAATCAAGGCATTTTTACGGCGCTGGTGACAGTCCAAAAAATTTTTAAGTTTTCTTTTCTCGGCACTTCTTACCTTTTTGGTCACAACTTTTTTATTACGGTAAACAAAAAAATCTAAAATTATCTTATCGAGATTTTGTTGTGACAAAGTGACTAGCGTTTAATTTTTGAAATTAATGCATTTATACGGCGCTGGTGACAGTCCAAAAATGTTGTAAGTTTTTTTTTCGGCACTTCTTAATTTTTCCAACATAATTTTTTAGTACGGTAAATAAAAAAATAACTAAAATTGTATCGAGATTTTGTCGTGACAAAGTGATTGCCGTTCCAATTTTTGAAATCGATGCATTTTTACGGCGCTGTGACAGTCCAAACATTTTTTAAGTTTTTTTCTCGGCACTTCTTACCTTTTTGATCACAACTTTTTTATTACGGGAAACAAAAAAAAATAAAAAACATGGTATCGAGATTTTGCTATGACAAAGTGATTACCGTTTCAATTTTTGAATTCTATGCATTTTTACGGCGACAGTGCAAACATTTTGAAAGTTTTTTTTCGGCACTTCTTAATTTTTTCACCATAACTTTTTGAGAACGGAAAATATAAAAAAATAACGTATTGAGATTTTGTCGTGAAAAAGTGATTACTGTTTCAATTTTTGAAATCGATGCATTTTTACGGTGCTGGTGACAGTCCAAATATTTTTAAAGATTTTTTTCGGCACTTCTTACTTTTTCCATCATAACTTTTTTATTACGGTAAATAAGAAGAAATTAAAATGCGGTATCGAGATTTTGTCGTGACAAATTGAAAGCCATTTAATTTTTTTTAAATCGAACCATTTTTACGCCACTGGTGATAGTCCAAAATATGATACTCAAATCGTCTGCAAAGTTCAGGGTCATCAAACATTGTTACCTATTACTTAACTGATCTCGATATACAGGGTGTCATACAAGTAACACGAGAAATTTAATGGTCTCTTTGATTTTGACGTTGACGAATATGTTCAAGGTTATTTCAAGGTCAACTTTATTTTCTCTTTCCATACATCCAGACCCTGTTTATAAGTGTAAATGACCTTGAAGTGATCTGTAATGAACTTATAACATATTTCAATATTAAACATTTCTAGTTTAATCGATAACCAATGTTTGTTGGTTTCCAAAAGAAGAACCTTGACTTTCAAATAACCCTGAAGATCATCGTCAAAGTTTAAATCAAGGCCATCATTGGATTTTGTTTTGAAATTTATGTTTTTTTATTTTTAAATATCTAACCTGAGGATATTGAGCTACACGGAAAACGTACTAATTTTTAAATTTATATTTAAATCCCTGGTATTCGAGATTTAAAAATAACCATTACTTAGCTACAGCCAATGGTCGACAGCTAAGATTAATATTTTATAGTGAAAAAAGTGAAGGTATGCATATAGTATAGTTATAGATAATTTTTTAAAAGAAGCAATAAAAGACTAAGAAAACTTAACTTACCACATATACATAGCCATCATACTAATGTCAGCTTTTCTATTAAAAACAAGTCCTAAAACACCATCAGCTGTATAATTTTCATATACGAATCCCCATTCTTCTTCCTCGCCTATAGATGTACATAACATGAAAGAAAATTTAAAATTTTTTACGATCTCGACAAAAAAAAAATTCGTACTGGTATCAATTTGAATTGTACAATTATATAATCGACAAAGTTGAAATAAAATTTGTGCATCAGTTCCGTCATAAAGAAGATTTTTCGAAGGATCTTCATTTCCATTTTTGACATCAATGAAGTGATTTTTCTTGGTACCCTTTAAAAAAAAAAATTATAAATAAAATTTATTAAAACACATTTCAAAATTATGTAAATTTTTATACATTTCTCAGAATAGTAAATGGTTCATAGCTAAAAACTGCTGAAATCAATTCACGACCTTGTAAATCCTTGACTTTGTCTGGATATAAATTATTTTTTGATTCAAATGAATTTGTTTCACCATAATATCTGTCCAAGAGAATAAGTTCTTCAGGGTGATTTTTTCTACTTCCAACAAACTTGGTAGTTTTCAATTCGAAAATTGTTTCATTACGAATCTCAACAAGCAATATGTTAGTAAGGTCTGAAAGTAAAAAAACAGTATTCAGTAAGTTGTTTAAAAGACCGTAAATATACATATGTATGGAGCTATGTAGCTTAAAACATTATTCAGTTGACCGATATAACATTATTGTTTGTGCTATACCAACAAAATAAAGGTGAGGAAATAAATAATGGTAGGTATTTAAAAGATAATACGTGATTATTGTGTACAGATAGCAGTGGCGTAGCGAGCACTTCAGGGGCCCTACATCAAAAAACTTTAAGGGGCCCGCTTTTTCCTGGCAATGGCACTACCTTTCTTGTTTTCTGCAAAATAAACTTGCATCAACTTATTTTAAAAGTACGAGTACGTAATAACAATCAAGGAACTTTTCATAAGTTTAGTTTTGACTAGGCAGATAACGCAAATGGTCATCGCATTTACTCTTTGACGTCAAAGTGACGTCAAATTCTGTCATAAAGTGGTCTTGTCGTATGATCGTCAACGCAGAATACTTTCGAAGCGTTGACAGCTGCGTTGACACAAATTTAAGGGTCAATGCGATGATGATTTTGGTTGGCCATGTAATCACTCTGTCAATAAAGTAGAGACACGTTTACCAACGCATTGACTGTACTCTTACGTTAACACATCAGAATTTTCTGCCATGTCATCATATCAGTCTTGATAATTTTGCATTTTTTTCAGGATTTCTAATACATTGACAGTTAAAATAGCTTAACAGATGGGAGACGAGCTATATTTGGACATCAAAGGTATATTTGGATCCAAATATTTTGACTGCAAAAAGGTATATTTTGATCCAAATTTCAAGCAAAAATTTCTGATTTCTAAGAGGTTTTATCACATATCAACATTGTACTGTTTGATAACACTATACGAGTACAGCAAATGTCGTGTGACCGTCAACGTTAAAAATTATTGAATTTTGTTCTTGTTCACTCTGCGTCAACGCAACGTTCATAGTATTTGGATGTGGTCAAGAAGTGTAATCGTCAACGTTTCATGTGTCAATTCGTTGTCAATAAAGCACCAATCGCGTTATCACATACAACACGTCAACGCATTTTGGGACAACATTCAACAATTGGCGTCATTCGTGTGATTGTTATCGTTTCATGTGTTGACGCAGTTTGCATTGATAGTATATTGACGATGTTTCTGGTGACGTCAAGGAGTCAATGCGTTGACCATTTACGTTGACCGTCTAATCTTAGCTTTAGTCTTAAAGTTATGGAGGTTCAATGATTGCCTTTTATTTGTACGGTTAAAGGCACAAAATACAGCTTTTTAAAAAAGACTTAAATTTTAGCTTATAAAGTTGTACACAAAAAAGATTATAACAATTTTTTCGACAGCGCAACAGATTTTGACAAAACCCTGGTAAAATGCTCAGTGTGCTCAGTATACTGCAGTCTTTGTGTTGCACGTTTCTCTCAAAATCAGTTTCTCTAATGAAATTTTAATAAATTTTTTTCTGCGAAACTGGTCATGAATTTCTTGCAGATTTTTTTTCTAAATTATTGATTGAACGATGAAAAGTAAGCTATTTTTCTCAGTGCATATTAAAAATTGCTTACCCCTAAAAATATCAGCCCCAGCTAAAATTTACAGTATATCATGGCCATGGGGGCTCCTTTATCTCGGGGTACCCTTATCATTGATACGGCTGATACCACGGTAGCTATACGCTACTGACAGATAGCTAAAAGACTTACCTTTAAAAAACGGTTGATCAAACTCTGATGGATCTGGAAACCTTCCTTCATTGTAAACAAATAGAAATTTATTTTTTAGCGACCGCCATTTGGAATGCAGCACTGACTTCATAAAAGATCCTACGAATATCATTATTTCTTCTTCAAAAGCAATAAAACTCTGAAAGATTCACATAATATTGTCAGTAAGTTTTTTTTTTCTATAATAAAAAGAATTTCTAACAAAAAAAAAATCATGAAAAAGCAGACTTTTATAATAATTTCAAAATTATACCAAGTAAATCAAAAACATTGAAATGATACTAACTTCAAGTTACATAACTTCGTCAATCGTCAGTACTTAACAAGATGACTTCAATATCGACACTGATTATCAAATTGCTCAGCGAACTGTTGTTAAATTCCGAATAAGGGAAAACCAACTCAATCAACAAAATAACTCGGGCATGGTGTATGAAAATGATGGAGCCTGAATCAAATGATTCAACACCTCTGAGATACCAAGTATATTAATTTATAAACATGGTATTTGGAATCCACACTGATTTTGACAAAATACCATAATGATTTTCTATTGAATTTGATAATGCTTTCAATATTCAATATTTGTGTAGGTAATACATAAGGGTGAATATTTCAAAATATTAATATTTCAGTCTCCTTCATTTTCGAACCGAAATAAAAGATTATATTATAAGTTTGTTAGTTGGATGGCTTAAAAAAAACGGGTTCCAACATTCGCTCTAAGAAAAAAAAAAGTAACAAAAATTATCATACCCGCTATCTCCATCTAAAAACGTAAAATGTCATTCCCCTGACGTGTCCCCAGGTCTACTTACCACACTGCAATGAATTTTAGCAATTAGCAACGAAACTAAAAACGATACAAAAAATCTAATGATGCAGTCTTTTTAATAATATGCACCCTTAATAAAAAATCGTTAGTTTATTTTTACTTGATTTACTTTGTTAAATAGGAGCTTCAGTAAGTGTCCCCCATAAAATGATCATTTCTATCCCACCAATGGAAATTTAAAAAAAAATATATAGACTCAAAATAGAAAACTATTTTTTTTTATACGGGACAAAATTGCTCTTTCTGAAAATTGAAGCAAGAGTATGAAAAAAGAACTTCTTTGTCTTTTATATTTCAAGTTAAGGCAAAGACTTTTTTTACGTCCAGCGAATTTGTCATTCCTCTAACGCATGTGGTAGAAAAATTAAACAAGTTTACTCGTCTGTATCTTTAACAAGGACCTACATGATAAATAGTACAAAACAGATAGTTTTCTTATAACTTCGATTTAATTCTCATAAGTCACCCTTCGGAGTCATTCCCCTAACATCATTTTTTGTGTCATTCCCCTGACTTTCAAGTTTTCATTTTCTAAAAAGGATCAATAACATTGCTTTTAAACATATTTTCAGTACTTTTAGTTGCTTTTAATTTTTTAACATTTTCTCGTTCAAAATATCATAAAATAATGTAATTATTACTAAAAAATGTCTAGTCTCGCAAAAACCTTGAACCACAAAGTGCGAAATTGTCGTAGATACTATTTTTAATGATAGATAGTATTTATTCTTTTTTTTCTTTATCCTCCTGAAACCATCCGCAAAATTAAATATCTATCTAATCACCGGAGTTAAAAAAATGTTTGTCATTCCTCTGATACAAAACCGTTAGAATTAATCAAATACTGTGACCACTTGTTATTAAGTGGTAATTATAGAGTTATTAAGAGATAATATTGTTATTCTAGCAAAATAGGTTGTTTTGAGCAAGGGTCCAATTTGGCTACAAAAATATTAATGTTTTGAAATATTGACCCATAAATACAAATTTTATATATATATAAACTTACCTAGAACTACAAAATCTTAACGTTATTTCAAATTGATGGGTTGAGAGATCTCAGATATATAATCGGTTAATTTTGTCATTCCAATGATTTTGAGATTTTATTCATTATTCTTATTTGGAAGAAATTGTTTTAATTTTTATCTAATTTTTTGACACACCTTTTCCATTAATCTAACCCAGCTCTGTTCTCGAGGTGTCCGAAATCTGGAAAGAAAGAATTCCTCCGAGGAAGTTCTCAATTTCGCCATCAAACAGCTGAAACCGATTTTTTATTATTTTTTGTTGCACTTGAAGTGGTGAAAGTTCTGGGGAAGAGAGATCTTGTTTAATTTCTCCTTCTCTCCGTCAAAATGACAAAGAATAATAGCCAAAGTCTCCAAAAACGTGTATTGACTTATAATCACATAATGTACAGCTTGAATTTTTAAATCATTATATATTTTAAACACAGGGAGTTTTACATAAGGTGTAACAAAAACTAAAAAGCGTGTAGGTAAGGCCGGGAGAGGAAAAGAATCATATGGAAGGGAGTTTAATTCCTCCAGGCAGAGGGGCAACTATCTAAAAATCATGACCTACTTATCGTACAGGTAAAATAGTAGGAAAAGTCTTTCGAGTAAAAAAAAAATTAGTACCATCATGAAACTTGGCGAAAACGTTTCGTGCATTATGAGAATGAAAAATCAAAAGAGTCTATAAAAATATTTTACATGGAAGGGTGTTTTTTTGAGGGGGAGAGGGGTGGAAATTGTCTTGTATCAAACAGAAAAACTAACTTTGGTGCAACTTTAGCATAATGACACATATTTTTAGGGTAGTTTTTGGAATGCTGAATCAAATGACACTTAAACCAAGTCGATACGGCCGGCCTCTGTGAAAAAAGTAATAGTAATTTTTATGTAAAGATGACTATATTTTCAGTAAAAAAGTAAAATATTACCGGAAACCAGTAGAAAATACTGGTTCGTCAATGAAAGTTGGCATCAATAGTTCACTTGTCATGAAAAGTAATAATGAGAAGAGTCTATAAAAATAACTGTAGTTAAAGGGTGTTTTTTTGGGGAGTTGGGGTATTGGTGGGATTATTACCATAAATCCTGTGACAAAAATGAGATTTTGTTAAAATGTGCTATGGACTAACTGAATGAAAAATCAAAAGAGTCTATGGAAATATTTCGCTGAGAAGAGTGTGTTTTATAAAGATAGAGGGAAGTGTGAGGTTATTTTTTAAAAAAATGTAAAGAAACTTGGTAAAAGTGTTTCATTTACCTACAAAGGAGTTAACGGAATATTTCAAGGGAGAAAGGGTGTTTTTGTAGGTTTGGGTAAAGGCTGTTATTTGTTTTTGGAAACAATTTTTGGTTTTGGAACAAGTTTCTTTCACCCATTAAAAACATCCTTCTACCATGTAGATATTTTTATAGACTCTTTCGATTCTCCATTCTGGTAGTTCATAGCACATTTTATGAAGTTTCATTAGGGTACGATTTTTGTCACAGGTTTTATGGTAATAATCATACCATAACCCCAACCCTCAACAAAAACACCCTTCAACTACAGATATTTTTATAGACTCTTCTTATTATTGCTCTTCATGACAAATACACCATTGATGCCTAGTTTAATCGACGAACCATTATTTCAACTGGTTTTCGGTAATATTTTACTTTTTTACTGAAAATATAGTCATCGTTGCATAAAAGTGTCAATAACTTTTTGGTGTCATCCGATTCCAGCATTCAAAACTACCCTTAAAGCATGTGTCATATGCATAGGTTACACCAAAGTTAATTTTTCTGTTTGATCACCACAATTCACCCTCCTCTTAACCTCAAAAAAACACCTTTCCATGTGATATTTTGTATAGCCTCTTTTGATTTTTCATTCTCATAATACATGAAACGTTTTCGCCAAGTTTCATGCTGGTACTAACTTTTTTGTTTTATTTATCCTATTTTACCTCCGCAAAAAAATATAACCCCAAATTTCATCAAAAATCCCTTTTTTTAAATATTTAGATTCGAATATTTCAAAAACGTGACGTGCTTGAGCAGTTTCAAGGCCAGATTCGAACTCAACGCATCAAAGACCATCAGAAAAGTATATCTTGGTTCATGTTACAGACAAAATTTCAAATTAATTTCTTAGTTCTTTCGAGTAGATTTTCGAAAACAGTAAATTTACGTCATTTTTCGACTAGCGCTGGGTTTTCGCAGAAAAAAACCTTAAATAGAAGTTTATTGGAAATTGTGTATACTTTCAGTTTCAATGGTACTTTGATGTAATTTTCCAATTACTGGTAGTTTTCGAGCCATTAATGAAAAACTCCCAAAAAATGAATTTTTGCATCATTTTTTGCATTTTTTCCATGTTGCGTCACGAAATTTTGTTGGCAAACCTCAGATTCGGATTCAGCACCCCCGAAAACATAAGGGAGCGAACAAATCAAAACTACCCCACAATTTGCATGGTAAAAATAGGTACAATATGACTGAACTATAAGGCAAGTTTTGGATTCGTGCAAAAAACAAATTTGAGATAGCAATCAAACATGACATTACGATGATAGAGAACACCAAAAAAGTAGGTGGCACAATTCTGTTTGTCTGTCTGTATGCCTGTTCGTCTACAACCTAAACGGCTAGAACGATTTTCTTCAAACTTGGTACATAGTGGTTTTTGGTTAATTATGCTCACAAATTTTTTTCAACTTTTTTTAGAACCAAAAACCTGCCATACAATTTTCTTAGCAATTTTCCATAACCGTATTTTTCTCAAAAACGTCTCCACAACTTTTCTTAAAAAAATTTGATAAATTTAATTAAGTAAAGGCTTCCTTTGGGTGGAAACCATTTTTCAAAAAATGGTTATTAATAGTACCTCCCAAAGAACTATGTTTTTAATTTTCGATTTTCTCAAAAACGGTCGACTGATTTCAATTATTTTATTAACACAAAAGCTTCCAAAAATTATAAAACAGTTTTGTGTACTAAAATTTTGAAAAAATATTCTTTGGATCTTTCAAAAATGTTTCAATTTTTTTTTTTTTTGGAAATCAAATACATATTTCGCAAACTATATGATCGATTTTTTTGAAACTCAAAATTAAAAGTTTTTCAGTTTTTTTTTTTTTGTAAATTCGATATCTCAAAAACGGGTTGACTATTTTTTTTAAATTTTGTTGTATCTGCACATAAAAATATAATTTAGACTTGCAATCCAAAAATTTCAAAAACTGTCCTTGAAAATGTTTTAAGAATTTTATATATAAAAATTATTTTTTAAAAAAACTTAAATTTAAATTTTAAACTTAAATTTAAAAAAAAAAACTTAATTTAAAACTTTTTTTTTCCTAACAGTCATATTCAATCAAGAATTAAGATGGCATTCTTTTTTTCACCTCAAACTGTCAAAGGAGTTGTCTTAACAAATTTAAATATTATTTCATGCCTCTCTACATTTTTCTCTCATAATTTCCATGTTTTTATATACAATTTTCTTAAACCCACAGTAACATAAGAGCAAGTACGTGCGAGCCAAGTCCGCACCACCCTACCCTATACCCTACTTGCAAACCAGTCGTGCATTGTATTTCTCTTTTATATCCAAAAAGTGGTGATCTAGAGAGCTTTTGAATGCTCTTGATACAAAACGATAAAAAAAAGTCAACATTTACCTCGCAATGAGTGTATTCAATCGATTCCTTTAGCTTTTCTTCAAATTTCGACAGTACATCCAACTGATCAAAAGGTATTTCCTTCTCTTCATGCAATGTGGGTCTGTAAAGACTCCTAATTGCTACATAATTGCTAGTTTTCGTTTGATGCAAGGTGAATGGGAAGTTTTCATTAAAAACGACACAAACACTAGCTGCATCATAGTGATAAGTTTGTACTAGAAAATAAGGAATTCAATTTTCAAAGTAATAAATGTAACGTTTTTTTTCTTTAATTCAAATCTTACCAATGAAATTTATTAAAACTGATACATACGAATTGGGAATAATCATTGTGAAGTTTTTAAACTGAAGTGCAAAATGTATTTTGCTGACATTATTTTTATACCTACCTAACACAGGTTATGAAAACAAATGATGACATTTTAATTTGATTATTCATAAATCATTATCTTATAAATTTTACAAAAACTATTTAATCCTGCAAAGCTTGTGCAATGTGCACGCACGTTTAATCCTTTATAAATAATTCTGTTTGAAATTTAAATGTGATGATTGGTTAATTCTTTTTGAATTCTTTACTCAACAACGTAATCGATGTTATGATTGGAAGTTTTAAAAATTTAATAATGGTTGCTATAGTTCTTGATCCTTTATGCGTATGGATGGCATGTGAAACTAGCGCTTTTGTGTTTATTTTTTTTTTCCATAAACAAAAAAGTCGAAACAAAAGAAATTAATAAAAAAACTTCGTTAAGTCTATCGGAATCCGTAGGTTGAATTGATTGATTTGAAAGAGCATTGCAGTTAATGTAGGAGTTTTTTTTTTTTTGAAATTACATATCTTTAAAACAATTATTGATTTTTTTTTTAAATTAGTCTGTAAGTGTATTTAAATGTTGTTCAAATATTATGAAATCACAAATACTTAAATGCCATTTGTCTTCTACTGAATCAAAGTGAAGAAACTGATAGCCACATCATCTTCGTCTATAGTTTTTTTCTTTTTTTTTAATGCTAAATTTTATTCTTCCAGTCAACCAGAAATATTTTTGTAAAAAAAAAACTGTACACAATCTCATTGTATCGTGATCGTGAGGAACGAGCAACTTTTTAAATTAACAAATATTTACCTTAAGGAGAATGCGAAACTAATTCCACACAATATACGTTTTTGCAAAAGCAACTCCAACTACTACTACGTGAATGTTGGATGTGATGTTGAAAATACTCTTGCAGCGCTTGATGGTGAAGTTTGGGTTTAAGACTGTGGAAACTTTCTCTTGACATTTGCATCAAAGGGATCTTCAAATTGAGTTTTTGATATGAAATTACATTTCTTTTCAAGTTTCGCACATACCCGTTGTCGACGTGTATCTCTATACCCATATAGCCATCACATACTTTAGCGAAGACGTATATACGGCGATGACGGCAGCCGGAACATACTTTTATAGTTAAAGCAACACGATTTTTTTATTTTTGAAAAAATTTCGCTTCATAATAAGGAAATGTCACAAAAAGTTTTCTTTTGTGCTTTTGGGTTGGTTGAACAATTTATTTGAGGTATTCATTCTTCAGTATTCCAATCTCCAATAGAGTTAGTGATTTAAGTGGAAGAAATTAAAACTAAAAATAGGAAAACCAAAGAGAATGTGAATTTTTGTTTGGGTCCTTTGCAGCAATGACACCAATCAGAACAACCTTCCTTCTTGGCCCGCGAAATCAGATTTTTGGGCGAAAAAGAAAAATTAAAGTTGAAAGAAGAACATCGTACTGGTCACGTTGAGAGGTACATTATTTATAGGTTTTCTGTCAACAAGCACTACGTTATTAAAACCTTCTAATTACACCTAGGACACCCAGACTTCAAATATGTATGCATGGACTTAATGGTGCCTTTGAATGACAGTAGATACCATTCTGACCACAAAATAACCTTTTAATCCGTTCAGTTGATAATGAGAAAATTCAAAATAAAAGAAACATTCCATTAAAGATACCTAAAAAGTTGTCTGGTTTATAATTTTTATATTTGTATGTTTTAAAACTTTTTTATAGAGAAGGTATTGTTTTCCAAAAAAGAGAAATTTTCTTTAATTGTTTTTCGCCATTATTGGTATGTATGAAAGGTACCGTTATCTTGGCACAGAACTAAAAATATGTATTTTCTTACAATATTTTGAAGAGTGTTCAAACTCTGTTAGGTGCCAAGTTTCCAGTAAATCGATGTTTTTAAAAAATTTAGATTTAAAAAAAAACATAAAATCAAAGATGTTTAAAAAATCCAGAAATATTTTTTTTGTTAATGTTGCTAGGTAGTAGGTGCCTACTCAATACTATTCCAACTTTGTGGGTATTAATCTAGAGGCTGCCCAGAATACGGATTTAAGTGTTTGACTAAAACTTATTAGTGCATTGAATATCAATATACAAATTGTGCTTAACGTACATTATTGAAAAATTATTTAAAATAAAAACTTTATTTAAAAACATACTAGAGAATGGATTTTTATCTTTAAAAGAAACTTTTATTTTATATGACAAGTGTTGCCGTTGTTTTTTTAATAATTTTGTTTTTTATATTGGGTAAAATTTTTAGAAAATTATCCCATCTGCCGTGGAGAAATAGACACCCCTCTTATAAGCTCTGGGCACTTGGCACCTCATATATGGCAAATTTGAAAAAAATTCCACCTCATTCGTGAGTAATTGGTCAGAAAAGTTCAATTACTCCTTGAAATTAGTCAGCCCTAGATAGCATGTAATGTTTCTCAAAAGGTCACGCGCACACCTCATTAGTAGGAAATTTGCCAAAAAAATGCATACCATCCAAAATATCATTTGATTGTGATAATGGTCAACAATTTTCATTTATTGGTCAGCCATATATCTTTTTTTAAAGAGTTTTTATATTTTTTTTTTTTTTATGTAGGTCATTGTGAAAGCTATGCCTATAGTCATGCAGAAATTATCTATCCATTCATCAAACAATCTGATTGTTAACAAAACCCTATAAATTTTCAACTTGATGCTTACAAGAGATTAGCAAGAATAATAATCGAAATTGTCGCCTCGCCACACTTGCAAGTTTTTGCATTGAGAGGCAAGACAAAAAAAAACTTTAAAAATTCATAATAAAATATCTTTGGATGACCAATTACTAAAACTAGCTGATCTTTTAAATAAGTCTTAGGGCTTTTGTGGTAGGATACATTTTAAACAAATTTCTCAAAATTAAATGGGAAAATCACGCATGATCTTCATATATGTTTAACACCCTTGGTCAAAATAACTTAATGGAAAATCAACGTACGAATTCTAATAAAAATTGTTGAAGCCATCAGGAATTTTCTCAATACCTGTTGTTTTAAGGACAAAAATTATTATAATGATATAGTTCTCTTGTGGGTTGAATGTTATAAAATAATTGATTTCAAGATATTTATAAACTGAACATTGTCCTTTTTACAAAAAGTAACAAGCCATCCAAAATTTTATTTAAGCACATTTCTTGGATAATTTACTGCCTTCAAGTTATTTTTTCATTGTTTCGTTGTTTAATGAAATTCTATCGATGATGGCCATACCCCGGGCAACACAAATACTTAAGAGGATATAAACAAACATAATTCATACAAAAAATGTTAATGTTAACAAATTTTTTGACTTAACTCCACGAAGTTCTTGCACTTTTTACTTGCGATATAGGTACTAAAGGAGACGCTCGATATAGTGAAGTAATAAAAACTAGGCTTGTTCACTCTTTCGAGATTGTTCACATTTTCGAGCGGGAGTTTTGAAAGGCTTTTTAATTGGGACGTCTATTGTATAAGGCAAGTTTTGGATTCGTGCAAACAAATTTGTTGAGATAACAATCAAACATATTACGATGGTAGAGAACACCAAAAAAGTGGGTGGCACAATTCCGTCTGTCTGTCTGTTCATCTACAGCCTAAACGACTCAATCGATTTTCTTCAAACCTGGTACATAGTGATTTTTGGTGATTATGCCCACACGTTTTTTCTTTTTTTTTTTAGAACCAAAAATAACGGTACCGGCCATACAATTTTTGTATCAATTTTACATAATCGTATTTTTCTCAAAAACGGCTCTGCAACTTTTCTTAAAAAAAAATGAATAAATTTATTCTAGTAAAAGTAAAGGGTGGAAAACCATTTTTCTAAAATGGTTATTAATGGTAGGTACCTCCCAAAGAACCATTTTTTTTGATTTTTGATTTTCTTCAAAACGGTACGACCGATTTCAATTATTGTTTTTATACAAATGCTTCCAAGAAATATAAATAGTTTTGTGTACCAAAATTTTTGAAAAAATATTTTTTGGATCTTTAGAAAATGTTTCAAAATTTTTTTTTGGATAATCAAATATTTCGAAAATAACATGATCGTTTTTTTTGCAACGCAAAGGAAAATTATTTGTTTGCTTAGAAACGACTCCTACGATTTTGATAAAACTTTATTCATATACTAAAACTAGTACGATTTACTATCAAAAATTATAAAATTTTACACTTAGCAACTATTAATAGCAACTGTCATAGAACGTTTTTTTTTGTTTTTTTTTTTTTTATTTAAGTAAGTTATTTTGAAAACAGTATGCATAACAATTCATAATCTAATAATACATAAATACATTATATTTCATTAATTAAATCAAAATAAAATTAGTGACATTTATGTTTATGAAAAAAAAACAGAGTTAATGTCACTTCTATTAACTATAACATAGGTATATAAATTATTTTAGGTGGGGTGACCCTTAATAATAAATACTTCAAGCAGAGGTAGTTAAGTACATAGAGTATTGAAGTTAAGGTTAATAAAAACATGATTTATTTGATTATTATTTGATTTGATTGCAAAATTACAAATTAATTTAAGAACAATTTTCATTTATGTACATAAATTATAATAGTTATATTTTTCTCTTTATAACATTTTAGTAGATATTTAATAAGCATTCAAGGTTTTGTGGTTTAAAATCCAAAAGCCATTTCTTTAAATCTTTTTCATGTTTTTTTGAAAAATTTGACGTTTTTAGAGTCAGAGGTAATTTGTTGAATATGCGACAAGAAACTACACTGTAGAAATTACGCAACGCTGTGGTCCGGTATCTGGGAATCGAAATCATGTTAATTGAATTTACTCGCAAGTTGTGACTGTCAAAAAATCTAAAGTTAAGATTACCAGACCTACGAAAAAAAGCTTTTAACACTTTGAAACAGTATAAATGACGCACAGGAAGAATTTTCAGATAATTGAACAAGGGTAAACTAGGATGTAAACGATTTGTGTTACACATAATCCTTATGATACGCTTCTGTAGTATTAAAAATGGCTCGATTTTGTTAAAATGAGTACCACCCCAACAAGTAACACCATACTGTAGTTTTGGCTGGAAGATACCATTATAGATTATGCTCAATAATTTCTTAGAACAATTTTTTTGTAGATAGTAGAAATTTCTTACAGTTGATCTAAAATATTTTTTAAGCGACTCAGTGTGGTACAGGAAGGACATCTTTGAATCAATTATAATGCCATGGTATTAAAATTGGTTTACTGCTTCGATCTCAAAACACTTTTCACTACAGTCAAAACTATGACAAAAGTTAATCGATAAAACACATGGGCAAGTATATAATTTGAATTTCTGACATTCAGGTGCGTGAAAGTAGAATTTTACATCTGGAATTGATGGAAGAGAGAGACTAAAAAACATTATTCTCGTTTTGGAACTAATGATAAGTTTATGATCGGCAAACCATTGTCTTAATAATTCTAGATCCCAATTTATGTCACTGATCAGATCCAAACGACTATCTGAACCATAAACGCACCCAACATCATCGGCAAAAGCAGTCAATGCACCTTTAAATCTTAAGCTAAAAAGAGAGTTTATATAGATTAAGAATAGAATAGGTCCTAACACAGAGCCTTGGGGAACACCCAAGTTATTGAATTGAAATTCACTTCTAGTGTTGTATATTTTGACTTTTTGAGGTCTATCTTTAAGATATGATTGAAACCACTCGAGCATAAAACCACGAAAGCCCAAATATTCTAGTTTGTTTAACAATATCTCGTGGTCCACCATATCAAAAGCTTTCGTAATATCCACGAATAAAGCTGCAGTGTTCTTTTTCATATCTAAATTAGAGTATATTTTGGAACAAAAATCTAAAAGCGCGTCTTCTGTCGATTTACCCTTTCGAAAACCAAACTGAACCTTACTAAAGAAACCCTTTTTTTCTAAAAATTTTAAAATTCTACATTTAACGACTTTTTCAAAAACTTTGCTAAGAGATGAGAGTAACGAGATCGGTCTGTAGTTACACACATTGTTTGAAGCCCCCTTTTTCAACAGCGGAATAACATCTGCACATTGAAGAGCTGCAGGAAATATGCCAGAGGTGAACCTGAGATTAAAAATGTGGGCCAAAATTTCAACTATAAACCAAGCAATAATTTTTAAGTGACAGTTAGAAATTCCATCGGTTCCACATGAGTTTGAATTTTTAAGAGATTTTATAGTCAGCACTATTTCCATTGGTGTTATAGGCTCAAAGAAAAAACTTTCCCTAAGAAATGTCTCATTTTCAGAAAAATTATTACACATTGGCGATTGGTTTTGTGGTCTTAAAGTGTTTGCAATCGTTGCAAAATAATGATTAAAACAGTTGGCAATATCATACTTATCAGAAATAACTGAATTGTCAATTATTAGCTCAGTAAGCTTTTTTTTGGTGGCATCTTTATTAAGAATCACGTTGACAATACACCATTCTCGTTTTAAATCACCTTCAGCAGAAGTAAACTGATTTTTATAAAAACTGTCACGACATTTAGGAATATCCTTCTTTAATTCGGCACTCAAGCGTTTTACTTTGTTTTTTAGAGTTCTGTTATTTGGGTGTTTAAGGCTCTTAAATTTTAGTTTGTTTTTGAATTTAATTTTATTCAATAAGCTGTGATTAATCCAGGGTTTAAGTTTTATTATATTTTTCTTTCTTCTTACCGAGTAAGTACAGTTAGTTATATGTTTACTAAGAGTTTCAACGAACAAATCAAAGGATTTGGAAGCATTACTTTCAATGAAAACGTTTTCCCAAAATTCAAAAACTAAACATCTTTCCAGTTTGGCAAAGTCAATTTTAGTTCGGGTGGCTTGTATTGAATATATGTTGTGAAGCATACTATGTGTTTTTTCAGGTTTATTGACAATAAGACCAGTCATGACATGATCAGTAATGTCAAAATCAAAGACAAATTTTTCGCAACAATCAAAAGAAATATTCGAAAAGCGCGCATAGATATGATCTAAGCATCTACCCGAGATCATCCTAGTTGGCTCATTTATAAGTGACGCTAAACCGTTAGAAGCCAGTAAGCTCATATAATTAGAAATCGTCAAGCTATCTTCTTAGATATCGATGTTTAAAATCCCCAAATATTATGAGGTTTTTACCGTGTTCATGTTCTAAAATATTTGAAAATTCTTCCATAAAAACCGAAATATTGTATTTGTGCAATTTATACACACATAATATACCATACTCTTCATGATTTGATTTAAATGAAATTTTTAAGATATCTGCACTCGAAACTTTAAGATTACTTGAAACACATTCATATTCTTCGTTTGCAAAACAACCGATACCACCAGCAGCATAATTATCATTTGTGTTCGTGAATTTTCTCATTATTCAGGATTCAGATAATTTTTTATATATAAATTTCATATAAGATTAAATAATATTGCATATCAAAATTTTCAAAAATTGTTTTTTTTTAATTTTTAAAAAAAGTTTCATTTTTTTTTTTAAATTCGATATCTCAAAAACGGGTTGATAATTTGTTTTAAAATTTTGTTTTTATATACACACAAATTTATACTTTAGACTTGCATACCAAGATTTGTTCTCAAAAATGTTTTAAGAATTTTATATATGATAAATTAATTTTTAAAAAACCGCTCCAACGATTTAAATTTTTTTTCCCATACAATCATATTCAATCAAGAATTAAGATGGCATTCTTTTTTTTACCTCAAACTGTCAAAAGAGTTGTTTTAGCCATGCTTCTCTACATTTTTCTCTCATAACTTCCATATTCTTATATACAATTTTCTTAAGCCCGCAGTGTTTTGAACATAAGAGCAAGTACGTGCGACCCAGTCGTGCATTTTATTTCTTTCAAGTTTTGTTGAAAAAAATAAGATGAAAGTTCTCGAGAAATATGGAAAAACTGAGTTTTAACCCGCCCCTTCACCCCCTTCTACATATAAGCCCTACCTAACAATGTTGAGTACTTTTAAGGAGATACTTAAGGCATCCAAACAAAGTTCTCCACCAAAATTCAGTTTTTCGGAATTTGGGCGTATTTTTGTAATAATTATGAAAATCGGCCTTTTCTTATAAAATCAATTTTTATAAAGTAGAGTAGCCGTGCCCAATGAATATATAGATTGATTAGATTTTAGATTAGAATATGTGTATTTGGAATAAGTACATAATAATCAAATAAGTGTGTCGTTGACATTCAAAACGGTTCTAAATCTAAAGGTACTTTTTTCAATATATTGAGTGTGATATACCAAAACTTGCGTTTCAAAGAGAGCTATCAGATGAAGAAGTAATTTTGTTACAAAATAAGAAATTGAGAATAACTTAATAAAATATGGTGATCTATGCCGTCATCGCTTGCCACCTAATAGACTTCCAAAAAGTCAACGTAATATCTTATATTCATTATATAAACATTCGGTATAATGGATCGACTACTGTCAATGAAAATTTTCTTACACACACCGAGTCATCTGTATCAATAGGGCCCTTGTATCTTGGGGGCTCCGTATCATCGATACGACTGATACCGCGGTCGCTACGCTGCTGAAGAATTGTGTACTGTGGCGAATACTTACTTTTTCGTTATTTTTTTGCCCCACAGTACGAATCATAAATTCCCATAAAGAATTGTTTGCTGGATGTTGGCAACTTTGCTATGCTATATATTTAAGACATTTTTGTTGTACATAAAATGCTAACAGAAATGAAGAAAATTTCGTGTTCAGCTAAAAACTCTTTGAGTGTTCGCTCAGATGAAGAAGAGGCGAAATAAATTCTAAAACCCATTCTTTACTAAAATGATTCGACAGTTATTCGACAGTTACTTTTCATCTGAAAGATATGTCAAAAATATTTTTAAACAAAAGTTCTTTAAATTATTCTAACCTTCAAAGTAATACAAAAAATATTGCTCTACGTTCAATAGGAGCCGCGAAAATCGCATTTGTGTCTTTCAAAGCTTTTTTTCAAAATGAAGGAAAACACAAATATTTGTTTTCGTTTGAACTTTTGGATTTAGATTTTCCACCACCCAAAACCAATGTGCCTACATTAAACCAAGATTATCTAATTTGACTTAAAAATATCATAAATCTGTCAGACAGCTGACATTTTCCGAGCAAACACCCAAAATAAATTCAATGAAATTTTCTACATACATAAGTTCAAAATCTGTGGTATTATGGGAGATATTTATCAAGTTCTATGAAACTGATGATATGCATTAGATATATAGGATTTCCCATGGGACATGAGTTATCACTGGTTGAATTTCCATCGGCATTATTATAACTTCCAGTACGATTCATAAAACAAAAACACTCAAATGCAATCTAATAGAATTTGACCTAATTATCGCTGATATCAATAAAGTTTAAGTCAATGAATGGATTTATGGGTAAATGAGATGGTACAGAGTACATAATGTGAGTAGAGATATTACTTAACTCTTGCGTCACAAATCATCATGGCCGGGCCGGTTGTGTTGTGCGTATTATTCGTCCAGGGTTAATCATATGTCATGGCAAAGGCAATTGACTGGATGGTCTTGGGCATGGCAATTTATGGACTTGACATGCCAGAACGGCGATAAAAATAGGTTATTGATTTTCATTTGCATTATGCTATAACTAAGTTATCATTAGCACAGGCAATAAAAATATTAAATTTAAGTTTTTTGATTGAGAAATGTTTATCACATCCATATCATCCCACGTGGGCACAAAGAAATATTGTTTGTCATCGATGGGTAGAGCGTGTAAAGGTCTCCATTAATTGATTTGAACGAACTGCGGTGACTTTTTCTGCAGATACTGCATTTCGTTGACGTAGAAGTGTTGGCGGATTGTTCAATGAACAGGATGATTTGAATTTGGTCTTCAAACGTTGAATAGTCAACTGGAAAGGACGATAATGTTAATCCGTCGAATGGGTGCGTTGGAAGGAATATTCCAAGTTGATCAAACCATCAAAAATTTACTCATGCAGTTTGAAAATGATTACACTAAACTCCAGAGAAAAATATGAGCTTGAGATGCCACTGATGCAACGGAATCTTCAGAGTAGAAATAAAAATACAGAAAACTTCTATCATTCGTATTTTCCCCTTTTCATTTCATTTTTAACTCAAGATGCATAATGTCCTGAAAAAATATTTGTGACTCATTAAGTATTTGCTTTAAAAAGTAGTTGAGATCCATTTCTCTCCCAAAAACAGTCTTCTTTGGTCTTAAAATATTTTTAATAAATTTTTTTTTTCAAAATTTTTCCAAATGTTTAAAAATGCATGCTTCCATTTTTATCTCCACAACATTAAACAAGAAAAAATTTGTAATCCCTTTGTCAAACGTTTTGTTTTAAGTTACAAACGCTTTGCTGTCAAAAACAAATACCCTTTAATATAAAAAGGTCATATAGCTAACATGAATACTTTTATTCAAATTTATCAAAGAACAATGTCCCCATACAAAATGTCTACATGGCCTCCTGTCTTTAGGTAGAGGTACCTATACCTAACCTACCTTACCTTCCTACACACACAGCAAGTGAAGGTTTTTATGGGAAACTAGGTATAAAGGTACTCCTATTATGTAAGTGAATAAAAGGTCCCTTAAGCGATACATCCGCAAAAAATAAAGTCATTTCCCTTTGATATTATTCATTTTATCCACAAAAACATGTAATTGTGTCGTCGTTCATTTATTTTTATAACTTCATTGTGTAGTTAACTTTAAATACACACACACACACTACACTCATATGTACTCACTCACTCATACTCGTTGGCCGTATAGAGTATAATTCTAATGTTTTGCTATTCAAAAAAGCAAAATAACGTCGTCGTGTCGGTCGTCCCTCTGTTTTCCGTTTTTCCGGTGCAAATATAGAGCTGTTCAATTTTTCTTTTTTCTTTTTTTTTTAAAGTCCTATAGTGTTGCCGTTGTGTGTAGATATACAGATGTAGCTGTATAAGTATGACATTTATATAGCTTTTGTAATGCGTCTAACAATGGCCATCATTCTCACGTCACGACCCCGGTGAATTAAAAGCAAACTGAATGTGAGCACTTTTGTAAATTGCAGTGTAAATATTTTCCCTTTTCAAAATAATGTGACATTTCATGCATTTTCTATTGAGAAATGGCACACGCTTTGTTGAAGTGTTTAGATATCCTTGCCACGCTTCGTTGAGTAATGTAAGTGAAGTAGTTATTCATATATATTAAATATTATATCTACACATTATGTAGTATAAGTATATGTATATGTTGTTGGTTATATACATACGAAAAGAAATGGAGAAAACTGTTTTGAATGAAAAAATATAAGCGTGTGTTTTATTTAGTCATTTTTTTTTCAAGGAGCTTTTATCGTAATGTGTAAAGGTATATCCGGTAAGGACAAATAGAGCATTTTATAAAGCTTCATTGTAAGAAAAAGAGAAAACAATTTAATCAAAATACATTTACAAAATATTTAAAAAATTATAATCTACAACAAAATTACGAAAGTAGGTATCAAACAGTTTAGTAATTAGTGTTTTTTTGTATGTCCAATTGGGTGGAAATAAAAGAAAACTGGGAAGAATTTTTTTCTATTATTAATATAAACAAAAATTTTGAATGAAGATGTTAATATTTTGGAACAGCTTTATTTCAAATTTTGTTGCACTTTGTATTTGTATGCTTAAATTATAAAAAAAAACACGACACTTAAAAGACTTTAAATTGAATTGAATTGAATTGAATTGAATTGAATTGAATTGAATTGAATTGAATTGAATTGAATTGAATTGAATTGAATTGAATTGAATTGAATTGAATTGAATTCGAAATATTAAAAATCAGTTCCCCTATTTGTTTTAGATTTTTGTTTCACCCCCTTATCGTCACCCTATTTTCACATTATTTTAGTATTCAAGGGTACAAGGTGATTCTTAAAATACCCGAAAAAAAAGTTGAATGGACAAAAATGGTTCTAAATAACATTTTACCCCCTTCATCTCCCTGTGCCCACATTAAGTTAAGGTAAACCTGGCTACCTTCAACAGTGGGGCACCTCCGACACTCATGGCTATTTTTGCAAAAGACCTTTAAAATTTTTGAAAAAATGGTCACACTAGGCTTTTCTTATGCCAAACCGATGTCAACTATGTTAACTGTCAGTTTCAAATCCATCATATCAAAAAGAAAAAGAAAAATATGTTCTTTTGAGTGCCTTAGGGATTAGGCTATAAATTTCTGGCAAGTTCCTAAGACTATTGTGTTTTTATTTTTAGACTTATCTTTAGCATTAAAAACTCCTTGTTGTTTTGATTTAAAATGTCACTGAATAAGATTTAAATTCAGAATGAACCGCGACGGATCGATCTAAGGCAAAATTAAAAATATTATCAAGCAAACTCATGGGGTTGGGTACAAAATCTTGCAAAATAAAACCTCACATTTGAAATATCACATAACAAAATCTTGTGCCGAGATTCAACTATTTCAGCGAGTAAGATTAGATGACTTGCCTTACTCGCCGACTCATCTCATTTCACTCGCAAAAGTGATTCAGTTATTTAAGTGAAATGAGTAAGTTCGAATTTTGTTTCGAACATGAGACAAAAAATAAATATAAAAGAGCTTAATATTACCTCCTTGTCGCACACCTAACGTTTGCTATTCCGTTTCACATCACCACTAATAGACGCCAAATGAAATAACAAATACAACAATGTAAGCATTGGAATCTTAATAATGGAGTATTTTTTGTTTCAATTTTTTTTTGTCGTAATTAAAGTTAAATTTGAGTTTTCATTCTCGAGAAATAAAAAGTTTAATAGTGTCAAAAGTGAATAGAATATAATTGAATTTAATAATAAAATAAGATTTAAGAATCAATAAAAGGGTAGTTGTTTTTATCTACGTTGTTGTTTTTATTTAATTTCCCATCCATGAATAGAAATTCTTGAGAAAAGCACACATATCTATCCAAAACTGAAAATTTACCAACACATACACCAAGTCACAGCGGAAATATCTGGCGAGTAATCTGACATTTCATTTCACTCGCTCACTCACCCACTTTTGCTAGCTGAATCGATTTTCGAGGAAAAGTGACTCATCTCACTCACTCCCTGCGGTTTCGAATTAGCTGAATCTCGGCACTGCTTTCATAATCTCACAATAATAAAACTTAAATCTCGCAAAATTTTAAAGCATTGGTTCTAATTTTAGCAAGCAGAAGAAATTTCGTTAAAATCGCAGGATTCGATTTGAAAATACATAATGAGATTTTCTCGTTTTTTTTTTATTATTTGTATGGAAGGTACCAGTATTCAAAAAAAATTAAAAAAAAAAAAAAAATTAACAAAAATCGGATGGATCATTTTCGAAATATTGAGTTAAAAAAAAAAATTTATTGTTTTTTAAAAACCAAGTAAACAATTTTTTTTTAAATTTTGGTACACAATAATAATTTGAACTCTTTTGGAGCTTTTGCATAAAAATATAATTCAAATTGCACAAACTGTTTTAAAGAAAATAGAAAATAAAAAAATGGAAGGAATGGGAGTTATTATTATTTATAACCATTTTATGAAAATTGGTTTTTCATCCATGTGGGGCTGTTAGTGATACCAATATTTCATTTTGAACTGATGGGTTGAGCTTTAGTATACAAATAGTTGATGTTCTTACTATACTTTTATACCAAGATGGCAACACTGTCAGAAGGACAAGATCAACATACTAAAATATTTATCTGGGTATAAATAATATATAAGCATATGACAGACGATTTAAAGGTATTTTCTAATTTCCAATCATATTAAGTCAAAATGAACCCAAAACAAACACCCTAAAAAAAGTTATAGTCTTTTTCATAAATGATGAATCAGATTTTAGTGATACAAGTAAAATATTACCAAATTCCAACATCAGTATTGACATGAAACTTGGTCCACATTATGTCATTTGTTATTTGCGTGAGCCACCATCTTGGAAAACGCGTTTTATCAAATATCTCCGGACCCGTGCATCGCTCGACAAAAATAGTAGATTTATTTGAAATCTTATATCCCAATCTTTTATTTGTTTTTTAAATCAAGTTGTTTTCGTGGTAATTTTTTGAGAAATTAAATTTTAAAATTATTATTTTTGAAAAATAAAATGTATTTTTTTTTTCATGTTGATTGTTTTCAAAAATATATTTACTTTACCATTTTATTTCTTAAAAACTTTTCACTTAAACAACTTGATTTAAGAAAACAAATTAAAGAATCCAATATTGGGGCATATTCCTAAATGTTGACTAAGCTGTTGGTAGGAAAAACTGGAGTTTGTCCTATGGGAATTTCTTTAGAAAAATTCCAGTTTTTACTAGCAACAGCTTAGACAACATCTATGAACATGCCCCATTATCTTTCGAAAAAATGTACTATTTTTGAAATATTTAATGAAACGCGTTTTACAAGGTGGTGACTGACGCTCGCTTAATTGGATTAACAGTTAGGGGACACCCCTGAACATATTCTATCAAGAAAACGGAAATAACATACAATTTTGAAGAACAAAAAATTAGTTTGAACAATTTGTTTTTAGTTATGTTTTCAAAATTTTGAGTTTGAAGGTAAATTTTTCAAAAAGCATTCTTTTAAACAACTTAATTTAAAAAGAAAATTAAGGAATGCATTTCTGGCTTTAAGAACACCTAAAAAACACGTGTTGATATTGTTTTTACTTGCGATTATAGGTACTATAAGGCAAGTTTTGGATTCGTGCAAAAAAAAATTTTGAGATAACAATCAAACATGATATTACGATGATAGAGAACACCAAAAAAGTGGGTGGCACAATTCTGTCTGTCTGTCTGTCTGTCTGTTCGTCTACAGCCTGAACGACTCGATCGATTTTCTTCAAACTTGGTACTTAGTGGTTTTTGGTAATTCTGCCGACACGTTTTTTTCATTTTTTTTAGAACCAAAAATAACGGTACCTGTCATACATTTTTTTTGGCAAATTTACATAATCGTATTTTTCTCAAAAACGGCTCGACAACTTTTTTAAAAAAAAATTCAATAAATTTATTTAAGTAAAGGCTTTCTTTGAAAGGAAAACCATTTTTCAAAAATGGTTATTAATGGTACCTCCCAAAGAATCATTTTTTTGATTTTTGATTTTCTTCAAAACGGTACAACCGATTTTAATAATTTGTTTTACACAGAAGCTTACAAAAAATATAAATAGTTTTGTGTACCAACATTTTTGAAAAAATGTTTATTGGATTTTAAAAAATGTTTCAAATTTTTTTTTTGAAAATCAAATATTTCGAAAATGACATGATCGATTTATAGCCTATTGAATAGACCGAAAAATGAGAGGTATAAAGGAACAATTACGTGCAAGGGTTTTTATTATTGAATTTGTTTGTTTGGCCCATAAGCATGCTTAAAACCAAAAATGCTACTAAATTCACCCATGCGTTTCTGAGAGAATGGTTACACTGGCCACTTTTCAGTATTTTTGGTATAACTTGAAAACTAAGCGGAATTGGACAATTTTACACATAATACTTTTTGTTCAAAATTAAATTTTCTATTGGAATGGATAGTTCAAAAAATTTTACGAAAAAATTTAAGCAGGAAAAGTAAACAAAAACCAACATAAAAAAAATCAAAAAATCAAGGATATCTAAATTTTTTAATAAATTGTGCATAACTTTTTTTGAAGCAAAGATAGAGTCAAGACATGCGCAGACAAAACAAAGTAGAGACTAAAGGCCTTAATATGGCATGTTCAAAAATTAATATTTGTTCAAAATTGACAGAGATATTCTTATTCAAACCTTATCATTTCTTATAATTTTTCTCAGTTTTGGGCCGAAAGTCCCTTTTTCGGTACAATATGGCAAATTTCACTTTCGTAAAAATGTTCGAAATCAAAATTTTGATATAATCTGACATTAGAACTATAGAGAATTTATAAAAAGGATGTAAGCTCGCAATTTCGTTTTTCGGTTGTTTTTAAATGCGTTCAGACCTACAGACCGAACGGCTGGTCCGATTAACATAAGATTTGGTATTAGGTGCTAGGAACGTTAAATTTGTCATAAAGTACCAAAAAATAGGGTTTTCGGCAAAAACAGCGGAAAATGATAAGAAATGGTAAAGTTTGAATGGCTATATCTCTGTCAATTTTTAAATAATATGGCTTTTTAAACATGTCATATTAAAGCCGTAAGACTCAAGATTACTTTGTTCATGAATGTCTTGAGCGTATCTTTGCTCCGAAAAAAGTTATGCGTAATTTAGAAAAAAATTTAAAAATCTTTGATTTTTCGATTTTTTTTATGTTGGTTTTTGTTTACTTTTCCTGCTTAAATTTTTTCTTAAAATTTTTTTAACTATCCATTCCAATAGAAAATTTAATTTTGAACAAAAAGTACTGTAAGTGAAACTGTCCAATTCCGCTTAGTTTTCAAGTTATACCAAAAATACTGAAAAGTGGCCAGTGTGACCATTCTCTCAGAAACGCATGGGTGAATTTAGTAGCATTTTCGGTTTTAAGCCTGCTTTTGGGCCAAACAAACATATTCAATAATAAAAACCCTTGCACGTAATTGTTCCTTTTTAAAAGGTCTATTCAATAGGCTATTATTTGAAACTCGATATTTAAGACTTTTTTAGTACTCTCTAAAATATTTTTGGAAAAAATTTTACATTTATGAAAAAATAACGGTACCTTCCATACAAAAGTTAAAAAACCGCAAAGGAAAATATTTGTTTGCTTAAAAACGACTCCTACGATTTTGACAAAATTTTTTCTATATACTAAAATTAGTACGATCTACCATTAAAAATTATAAAATTTTACACTCTGCAACTATTAATAGTACTTGTCATAGAACGTATTTTTTTATTTTGAATTTTCTCGTTATCGACCCAACGGATTTAGATGAATTTTCTTATATACAAATTTCAAATAAAATTAAATAGTATTGCATATCAAAATTTTCAAAAAAAAAGTTTTTGGATTTTTAAAAAAAGTTTCAAACTTTTTTTTTGAAAATTCGATATCTCAAAAACGGGTTGACAATTTTTTTTTTCAAATTTTTTTTTTATATACACATAAATATATAGTTTAAATCTGCATACCAAAATTTTTTCTTAAAAATGTTTTAAGAATTTTATATGTAAAAAATTAATTTTTTAAAAAACCGCTCCAACGATTTAAATTTTTTTTTCCCATACAATCATATTCCATCATGAATTAAGATGGCATACTTTTTTTTTACCTCAAACTGTCAAAAGAGTTGTTTTAGCTAATTTAAATGTCGTATTTCATGCTTCTCTACATTTTTCTCTGATAACTTCCATGTTTTTATATACAATTTTCTTAAACTCGCAGTGTCTTGAATATAAGAGCAAGTACGTGCGACCCAGTCGTGCATTTTATTTTTATTTGTTTTCTTCTTATTTAAGCGATTTTTTTTAATTGCCCCTCCGGCTCAATCAGGGCAATTGGACCCACCTTTTAAATTATTTTTTTCTTTTTGTTACATCCTCTCATAATAAATTGTATCGTATGCAAAACACCCTGCACGTGCATAAATGCATTCAGATTTAAGCCATTTCCCAGTGGTAGACTATGGTTAATTTTGGATATTTATATTTTGGCACAATTTGTCTGGGGTAAGCCCTACATTTTCCGTAGATTTACCTGACTATAAATAGAAAAGACGGTTTTTTTCAAGATTGTTATATTTAATCATAAGGTACACAGAGCCAGGATAATGTATGGAATGACACATTGAACGAATGGACTCGATGCTTTTCTGGCACATACACACTCTTTTGCCGAAATTATCCTCGACCATTTTTTAATTATCTTTGAAATATTGTTCAGAAATGAAAAAGCGTTATGTTCTCGCGTTATGTTCAGTTTTTATTTATTAAAAAAAAAACACAAGATTCTTCTTACATATTATTGGGCTTTATTAGCCTATTGAATAGACCAGAAAATGAGGGGTATAAAGGAGCAGTTACGTGCAAGGGTTTTTCTTATTGAATATATTTGTTTGGCCCATAAGCATGCTTAAAACCGAAAATGCTACTAAATTCACCTATGCGTTTCTGAGAGAATGGTCACACTGGCCACTTTTCAATATTTTTGGTGTAACTTGAAAACTAAGCCGAATTTGACAATTTTACACATAACACTTTTTGTTCAAAATTAAATTTTCTAGTGAAATGGATAGTTTAAAAAATTTTACGAAAAAATTTAAGCAGAAAAAGTTAGCAAAAACCAACCTAAAAAAAAATCAAAAAATCAAGGATATCTAAATTTTTTAATAAATTGTGCATAACTTTTTTGAAGCAAAGATAGGGTCAAGACATGCAGAGACAAAATAAAGTAGAGACTAAAGGCCTTAATATGGCATGTTCAAAAATTAATATTTGTTCAAAATTGACGGAGATATTCCCATTCAAACCTTATAATTTCTTATAATTTTTCGCAGTTTTGGCCAAAAAGTCCCTTTTTCGGTACAATATGACAAATTTCACTTTCGTAAAAATGTTCGAAATCAAATTTTTGTTATAATATGACATTAGAACTATAAACAATTTATAAAAAGGATGTAAGTTCGCAATTTCGTTTTTCGGCTGTTTTTAAATGCTTTCAGACCTACAGACTGAACGGCTGGTCCGATTAACATAAGATTTGGTACTAGGTGCTAGGAACGTTAAATTTGTCATAAAGTACCAAAAAATAGGCTTTCGGGCAAAAACTGCGGAAAATGATAAGAAATGGTAAAGTTTGAATGGCTATATCTCTGTCAATTTTTAAGTAATATGGCTTTTTTAATATGTTATATTAAAGCCGTAAGACTCCAATTTACTTTGCTTATGAATGTGTTGAGCGTATCTTTGCTCCGGAAAAAGTTATGCGCAATTTAGAAAAAAATTTAAAAATCTTTGATTTTTCGATTTTTTTTAAGTTGGTTTTTGTTTACTTTTCCTGATTAAATTTTTTCTTAAAATTTTTTTAACTATCCATTCCAATAGAAAATTTAATTTTGAACAAAATGTATTATATGTAAAATTGTCAAATTCCGATTAGTTTTCGAGTTATACCAAAAATACTGAAAAGTGGCCAGTGTGACCATTCTCTCAGAAACGCATGGGTGAATTTAGTAGCATTTTCGGTTTTAAGCATGCCTATGGGCCAAACAAACATATTCAATAATAAAAACCCTTGCATGTAATTGTTCCTTTTTAAAAGGTCTATTCAATAGGCTATATATTGAAATAATAAAAGGAACTAATTTTTATACAAACAATTTCATTGCGAAAAGGTTTTCATTATTTAGATTCAAATCATACAGGGTGTCCCTTAATGAGTGGATAATACTGCAACTGGTGATAACAGGCCTTATGACTGCTCAGAAAAAAAATATAAAACAAATTTTTTCTTGTGGTCTCCATGGTATAATTTATTTTCGAAAAATGTTAAAAAATTCAGGGTCTCCTAAAATACCTAATTACAACGGCCACCCATAAAGGATTCTTATTATTTTTGTATTTTTATAATATTTTTGAATAACCATTCTAAATGATGGGTAGTAAATTTTAACACCAGCTGAAGCATTTTTTGTGTTATAACTTTTTAAAATTATTTTTTTATTCAAAAATAATTCAATATTTTTTTTCACCAAAGTTTGAAAAATAATAAAGGGAAAAAAATGTACGAGAACATGAGTGGCAAATTCGATAAAAATTGGCCTGTTTAATGTTCTTTCCAAAATGGTATAACACATGTTTGTGTCTACAACCATAGCCAATAAAATTGGCATTTAATCTACTAAAGTAGTTTTTTAACATTGTATCAGATGAAATTAAGTAACAAAGTTAAGTAAACACTGAGGCGACGAATGAATGACTCATATTGTTTTTTTAATTTTTATTGCATTTAAAAATAACCGTTCTTAAATTAAGGCGATAACATTTAACACTAGTTGCTGGGTTTTTTTTTAAATAATTTTTTTAATTAATTTTTTAATACAAAAAATGATTAAATATTTATTTTCATCAAAGTTTGATGACAACAAAAATTGAGTTGTAAGGAAAAGTCAATAGATATACCAGTGTCACTATTATGTCTGCTAAATTCACTAACTAAAATAATAGTATGCACTTTCAAAAAGGTTTTGAATTAGGTATGGGAAATGCGATAAATAAAAACAACAGTATTAAAAATTATGATTTATTTGTATTTTTAAATAAATTTATATCAAGTGTGCAAACTGTCCCCCATTCACTGTGATACAGGCTCTGCACCTTCTAATGAAGGACCTCTCAATTTCATTCAGCACAATACCATCAATTTCTTCTCGCAGTAAACGTCCTCCAGTAGTGCTGCAAAGTCAATTACCAGGCATTCGTCCTTCTGAAAAACATTGGTGGACTCTGATGAACACTCGATAGTTCGGATGTCGCGCATTTGGATATCGCTCTCTATAGAGTGCTGCAGCTGCGTTAGCGCTTCCTCTGCATTCCCCGTATATTAAATGCATATTTGCATACTCCAGCGGCATATACTGTGACATTCTTAATCAGTATTAATTTAATCAAATTCAAAAATTCGTTTAATTGACGAAACCAGTATAACAATGTTATACGTTATGTAATAACAGAGAATTGACAATATTTGCAAATAATACTTTTTTATGCATTTTAATGCCTATTTTATTACAAGTCAATTTTGATTTGAGAAAGTGTTAAAAATCTTCTCTAGTAGATTAAAAGCCAATTTAATGTGTTATTGCTGTAGATAGAAGCTTGTGATTTACCATTTGGGAAAGTACATTAAAAGGAGATTTTTTTAACATTATTTGCCACGAAAGTTTTCAGTTTTTTGTCTTTTTTTTAACTTACAAACTTTGATGAAAATAAATATTTTATCATTTTTTTATTAAAAAATTAATTTAAAAAATTATTTTAAAAAAATCCAGCAACTATAGTGTTAAATGTTACTGCCTTTATTTAAGAACGGTTATTTGTAAATGCAATAAAAATTAAAAAAACAATATGAGTTATTCATTCGTCGTCGTAGTGTTTACTTAACTTTGTAACTTAATTTCATCTGATAAAATGTTAAAAAACTACTTTAGTAGATTAAATGCCAATTTTATTGGTTATGGTTGTAGACACAAACATGTGTTATACCATTTTGGAAAGTACATTAAACAGGCCAATTTTTATCGAATTTGCCACTTATGTTCTCGTACATTTTTTTCCCTTTATTATTTTTCAAACTTTGGTGAAAAAAAATATTGAATTATTTTTGAATAAAAAAATAATTTTAAAAAGTTATAACACAAAAAATGCATCAGCTGGTGTTAAAATTTACTACCCATCATTTAGAATGGTTATTCAAGAATATTATAAAAATACAAAAATAATAAGAATCCTTTATGGGTGGCCGTTGTAATTAGGTATTTTAGGAGACCCTGAATTTTTTAACATTTTTCGAAAATAAATTATACCATGGAGACCACAAGAAAAAATTTGTTTTATATTTTATTTCTGAGCAGTCATAAGGCTTGCTATCACCAGTTGCAGTATTATCCACTCATTAAGGGACACCCTGTATATTTTAAAATTAGATCTGAAATATTAATTCGAATTGAAATTGTTAAAAATCGTAAGGAAATTTATGAAATAAAATTAAATTGCATTATTATATTATAAGAGTTTTTATTTCAATTTTTAAAAGGTATTATTTTGTATTTTTGTATGTAACTGTGCCCGGGTACCGGTAAATCATCTCTCATTCATAAATCCTATTTATATTATTTCATACAAGTTTTAAGCCAAGCATATTTCTTCTCACAAGAGGCGATCAACTTACCATCAAACATTTTGTTCAGGTTTTCTGGTCCTCGCTTATATATATGAGAGTTCCATCCATCTAGAAAATTAAAAAGTCCAATTTGTTGTTGTTATTAAATTAAAAGTTATGTTGGTCTATAAAATGGCTGTCAAAGCTTTTGAAACCATTACCTTTTTTTTTTGAGAACAACAGAAATTATCTTATAAAAGAGATTTATATAAAAAAAAAGTTGAATCCATGAAAGCAAATCTCTGCTGCACATTTATTAAAATTATTTAAATACTTGAAATCTAGTTTCAGGAACATCTCCTTCAGAAAAAAAAAAATAATATTAAAAATGTATGGCTAACCACTGTAGGGTCGCAACAACTTGCTTAGTCCAATAGCCCAATGAAGACGATTGTTGTTGCCATGTGAATTGGAATCCTTTGCAATAGCAGGTAGAGAGACATCAGTGTGGGGCGGGCGCTCTAATATTAACTCTAATCCTATTCTACTTGTACGAGTATTATTTAATGGTTGGCCGCCATTTTGAATCTTATCAAATTTATTCGATTTATCTCGGTTGGCGATAGTTTCAATTTTTGTTTTATTTTTGTTTTCGAAATATGGAATGAGAATTAAAATTGTTATACATTTTCAAAAAACTAATTTAGCCAGAAGAATTAGTTTTCGGTATTAAAACTAAACCATTAATTTTGGTTCCGACTGCAGAGGGTATGCAACCTTACCCTGTTCCTCTTGCGAATTGAGGGAAATAAAAAGCTAAAATTGTCACATTTCTTTACAAAAGATAAAATTTTAGAAAAATCCAATACAGTATCCTTATGTTGAAAAAAAAAAAAGAATCTATTCAAAAGACCAGAGAATAAAATGTGGCAAAGTAAAGAGGACCAAAATATTTTTGCATTTAACTAAATTAAGCTTCAGTAAACATCAAAGCACTGGAATTCCTATTTTCGTCGTCTTGATGCCAAATGCGACGAAGGTTCTTTTATGAATGAATGAGTGATGATGATGATGACGGTGATGACGACGAGGCACGGCGGCATGGAGCGGGTGACGACTATACAACGACGACGAGAGGATTTTGTTTTTCCCGCTCGTAACCAACCTATAAAAAGCATTTTCGTCCTTTTTTTGTACGACAAATTATTTCATTCCATGCCGCTTACGCCTGAAGGCACAACTCTACACAGCTTTCCACACTGGGCACCAGGTTTTTCACGGAAAAACATTCGAAAAAGAATCCTTTTCGTAATTTAAATGTGGCAAGATGATGATGGTGATGATGCTGGTGATGGTGATGGTGATGGTGACGATGACGACGATGGTGAGTGAAGTGAAGGTAGCTCTCAAGTCTCATCTCATTTGCACTATATACGCCTTGCCAGGTGAAATTCCAAATTCAGATTTGCTGGGTGTTTTTTTCTTCTTTTTTTTTTTGTTATTTTCTTCACTTTTTTTCCTTTTCTTTTTGTTATTTCTCTCGTGGATGTCCTGGGTAATGGGAAAATCGTGTAATATCAAATTAATCCGCTATTCCAAAGAGAGTGCACACATAAGAAGAACTCTTTAAATATTAAAAGCAACTTCATATCGGACGGGAAAGTGAGTTTGATTGGGTTGAAATTAAATCACGTTGGTAGGTTCTAGGTATAGGTATTGTATTAGCATGGAATGCTTAGCTTTGGGTATATGTGGATAGGCGTTGGGTGTATTTTGGTTGCGTTGTTTGATAAAACGAATGAGTCCTTGAGCCAATTCTGTGCTAGAGCAAATTAATAAGATTAAAAACGTTTTTCGGTATTTTTTGTAGATACATAGGTAGAGTGTATAGGTTTTTTGACAATGACTATGAGATTTCAATTTGGAGAAAAATCCTTAAGGCAAACAGTAGACGAAAGAATTTTTAACATAATATAATTTGGAAAAATGTAGACTGTATAGGGTAGTAGATAGGTATTGTTAGACATTTTTAACATACTATGAAAATCGTCTAATCCAATTTCGATATCAAGAGCATAAATTAAGAGAATTATCTTTTATCTCGTTCCATTTTTATAATTCTTTCAGAATTTTGTGATTTAATTAAATATAGGCATTTGAAATTTGAAGAATTTTTCAAAAAATACTTTTAACAATATTATAATTCACCAGAACAAATAACAAGAAATAATTCTGTGTCTCAAAAAGACAATTATTTTTGCTTTAAATACCATCGTTCGAAGAAATGTTTGTTATTCCAGCTTAAAGAGCTGATAGCTAGCTATCAAATATTATAACTTAACTTGATTATGTAGAAATTATAATTGCATTTTAATAAAAGCTTTTTGTATCTGTCACTTATTCACATTTAAGATATTCACGAAGATGGGTGATTTCACTATTTGGCTTACGGGTCAAGGTCGTAAGATTTATATGTTATATTATGTAAATTTTGACATGTGCCAACTGAAACCAGTTATCTGGTAGCCATCAGATCTCAGATCACAGTCACAGAATATTAAATTGAGCTTTTATACATTCTTGGTTGATGTTAGCATATTGTTGTACACAAAGTATGCACGTGCTCTGCACATAATAAAATGGGATAAACTGTACCACTTGGCCCATCCAAATTTTCAATATTTTTTGGTTTGGTAAAATAAAACTACATATTAAAATAACCACTTTAACCACTCTTTAACTTTTTTGATCGCTCACATTTTTCAAAAAAAGGTGCCCACGCTGCTTTCAAAAAAATTATTTTGTATTATTTTATTATATTTTATTTTTATTTTATTTTATCTTATCTTATTTTATTTTATTTTATTTTATTTTATTTTATTTTATTTTATTTTATTTTATTTTATTTTATTTTATTTTATTTTATTTTATTTTATTTTATTTTATTTTATTTTATTTTATTTTATTTTATTTTATTTTATTTTATTTTATTTTATTTTATTTTATTTTAGGTATTTTATTTTATTTTATTTTATTTTATTTTATTTTGAACACCGCCCTAAAATATTGTTTTTATTTCGATTTTTTAAATTTTTCGAAATTGGAACGATGATTATTTGAAAAACTCAGTGAGGTATGTTATGTGTCTACAAAGATCATCCCATAAAACTATTCAAACTTATTGCATTGATTTGTATTGCCTCCCTTAAAGGGTACAAGGCTCCCGTTTCCTTACTCTATTAAAACTTATCAAACTTAAAAAAAAAAATGTTTTTGTTAAGTTCAAGTAATTTTAAAGGGCTGTCAATTCATATGATAAAGTTTTTTCAAAATTTAAAAATTATTAAAAAATCTGGAAACTTTTCCGCAATTAAAACTACATCATATTATTTTCTTATATTTGCTTATTTTCTTCCGAACACTTAACAGGCTGAACAGAATGGAGACGGAGCTGCAACTGGAGCTGCAGCTGGAATAGCTGTCAAAATGTTGAATACACACAAATAATTCAATCATGCGAACAGAAAATGACGCAGCTGCAGACGGAGTTGCAGACGCAGCTGGACAAGTTGGCCAACTTTTCACTTTTGCTTGCAGCTTTTTTGGCGTTTCAAAATTGCAAGCAAATCCGAGTGTTTACATGTGGGCTGAAGTGATTTTTAAACTCTTTTCAATCTCTCATGAAGACGTGAAGCAATTTAAGCTTCTTTTTCATCATTATTCATTTTTACTTGCGATATAGGTACTATAGGGCAAGTTTTGGATTCGTGCAAAAAAAAAAATTCGAGATAACAATCAAACATGACATTACGATGATAGAGAACACGAAAAAAGTGGGTGGCACAATTCTGTCTGTCTGTCTGTCTGTCTGTCTGTCTGTCTGTCTGTCTGTCTGTCTGTCTGTCTGTCTGTCTGTCCGTACCTCAACCTACAGCCTAAACCACTGAAGCGATTTTCTTCAAATTTTGAACTTAAGGTTTTTTTGTAACTCTCCAGAGGGGAAATTGAAATTTTTTTTTTAGCTCAAAAAATAACGGTACTTGCCATACAACCGTTAAGGAAAAGCTTATTTATCTCAAAAACGGCTCCAACGATTTTGATAAAAAAAAATCAGTGTATTATTGTAGATATGATATACATTTTAGTAAGAAAAAAAATCACCAAAAACATTTATTAACGGTACCTGCCATATAACGGTTTTTTTTGATTTTTTGTTTTCTCATTAACCGCTTATCCGATTTCAATAAAAAATTTTGCACAAAAGCTCTGTTAGAATATAAATAATACTGCATACCAAAATTTTTGAAAACATAAATTTTGGATTTTTAAAAAAAGATTCAAAATTTTTTTTTGAAAATTCAATATTTCAAAAACGGGTTGATGAATTGTTTTGAAATTTCAGTTTTAAATGTATGTTAATATATACTCAAAATTGGCATACCAAATTTTTTTTTGAAAAATGTTACAAAAATTTTATATATAAAAAATTAATTTTTAAGAAAACGGCTCCAACGATTTTAAATTTTTTTTTTGCATATATTGATATTTTTTTAAGTAATCAAATGGCATACTTTTTTTTGCGCTCTAAGTTATTTATCAGGCTGTTTAAACAATTAAAAGAACGATTTAAGTGCTTTTTTATACTTTTTCTTAAATTACTTGAATATTTTTTAAAGTTCTTAAGTTCCACACAACTTGAACATAAGAGCAAGTACGTGCGATCCAGTCGTGCATTTTATTATTTTTGTTTTCATTTTTACTTTTGATACTGAAATTTCAGAAAGCTGTACAGCTACATTGTGGACGCGTAAAAAAAATTACATACGACACTTTTTGACAGCTATTCCAGCTGCAGCTGCAGCACTCTATTCTGTTCAGGCAGTAGGTACCCCTCTGAGAATTATAGTTCCATCCTAATGATAACGATAAGGAAGTACCCAAAGGTGGTCAACTATTTAAGAAAGGAACTTCTTACCACTAATTAAATTCCTGAACAAGAGAAAATTAAATTCTTATCTTCGAGTCAGGAGTTCGATGGTACTCAAACCAATTTCAAACCGAAGTCAAGCTAATCTCAAACCGGTTTCAAACCAATCTCAACCCTAATTTAAACCAAGCTCAAACCGAACTCAAACCAAACTCAATAAATAGAACATTTTTGTGAAAATGTTTGTAACTAAATTTCTATTTTTATTGAAAAATCATGAGATGATGGAAGCCACGTCAACTTTTATTATTTCTTGTTTTCTCGAAAACTTCTATATTTGCTGTATTTTTTGAATGTGGATCATATTTTTAGAGTATATTTTTATGAAAAAGAAGAAACTCAGAAAATAATTCCAGGAAAATCCGCCAACTAAAGCTCCATCTTTCAATAATATTCCTTGGTTTCTCGGAAACGGATCAAATTCGAATCATATTTTGGGAGTTGGTTCTTATAATTACTTGACGATTTAATAAATAATATTATGATATATAACTCTCTCAGCATGCCAGACGGATACTATATCCTTTATTTGGATGAATGAGTTTTAATTTTTGTTTTTTATTTATTTACAAAACGTGAGGTCTTTTATTATTTTTGTATTAATAATTTAATTTTTGTTTACAAGTCAATTAATATAGAACTGCCTTCATAGGTTTATGCCTCTTTTATTTTTAACTTTGAAGCAATTTTTCATCTTTTTACCTACATTCCACACGATATATGCTATGCCTACGATACACGTTGGCCTACCTTTCATAGGTGGTATATGAATTCCATTAAACTTAATAACGTCTACAAATATGTATTGAAATTAATTTTAAAAAAATATGCATGAAAGAACAACGATAAAGTCCAAGAGCATACACAGGGTGTTGTTTTTTTAACTTGCTACATATAAATATCTATCGATTTAAAGTTGTAAATGCTGGTTTTGTAGATTTTCTAATAATCTCATGTTACCAATAACCAAAAGCATAAGGTATATAAATAGTAGACTCAATATCACCATTAAGCTCCCAATGCTTGACAGAAGGAACCTTATTTTGATGCTTTGTTCGAAAGCAAAACAAATCAAACGACTATTTTTAAATTTTTGTTTTTTTTTTTTTTTATAAAAAATTGGCTCTTAAATTTAAGGAATGCAATATTATTTGAACTTATTGTTATAAAAAATTGGAAAATTAAAAACTTTGCAAAATATACGAAACTTTCCAAAAAATAAGACACTATTCTCAAAAATTGTAAAAACCTTTGATTTTGCCATTTGAATTTTTCACCAAATACTAAAACATAATTTCTTAGACTTGCTCAGGATTTATCACAGAAATAAAGTTTATCTAAAATCATTTTGCAATTTTTTAGATAATTAAAAAAAAAGATCACAATGGTTGTAATTGCGAGGCGTCATATCCTAGGTGAGCTAAAAAAGACCGAGTCCCTCCTATTTGTACCAAGATTTTAACTTCATACATTTAATTCATTCATTTAAAGCAGCCATACTCAACCTTTTTTTCATAAGGGCCACAAAGACGTTTTAGCTATGTTGCCTCGGGCCGCAACATGAATTATTTTTTGCACTTAGGTGTTAAGTAATTTAGATTGGTTTATTCATTTAAATATAAAAACTAATTTGATTTCTGAAATTTAGAACACTTTCCAAAATGTTTTTTAATCCAACGAAATCGTAGCCATCCTTCAATGGAATTCGATAGCTGATGTCTTGACGGATAGGGCCTGAATTATATTTTCACAAAAAGTATATTTCGATCCAAATGTCAACTAACTGACATAAAACCACCTTTTTCCGGAGTAGTAAAAACTGAAAATTTAATTTTTTCAACTTTTTTAACCCATCCAAATTGTATTATTTTGGATTCGATCAAAACCGGTAAAGTTCGTTCCAATCGGAAATATTTAATTCCATCGAAAACGAAATGAAAATTGAATTAGTAATAAATTCTGTGAAATGTAAATGATCGAAAGATCGATTGATTGAAATTATCGAATTAGTTTGGTGATCGATTCTTGAACGATTCGATCATTTGAAATGAACGATTTACACTACTCTATTACAGAATGCCAAACGAAGAAGTTGAAGCCCTTTTCTTGATTCTGAAGCTTGGGTTTGTTTTTATTTGTGAACTTGGTTGTTGCATTTGGATGATAAAATGTTCTCTGAATATTGATATTCCTCAATAACAGCAACGAATGTCTCCACCTTGGGTTTTTATTTTGAGTATACTCCTTACCTAAGCAAAAATTCTACAGCAAGATATGAAGATGACGATAATGGAGAGGATGAAATGTTTGGCCTATCCATTTTTTTCATAATTGTTTCCTTCTAACTCCAAATTTCAGTATAATGAAAATGCACAACGGCAATTTGAAAATTTAATAAAAATAATATTTGACAATTTTGACGTTTCAATTGTGCGCATGTATGCGTGCTTTCTAGTTGTGATTCCTTCTTAAATTCAGAATTGATGCTCTCTTCTTTTCAGAAGATGGACTGTCATCTAGTGCCAAATGAACTTTTTCAGAAGCATTTGAAACGAAAATGCTATCAGTCATTCGTGAAAACGAAAAGACAAAGTGGAATTTGTCGATGGAGCTATTTCAACTTGTTTTTCAAATTTGATGTCTTTCACTGACAACACTTTTGTTTGGAAATGTTTCCTATTTTGGGCTTTTTTCCCATTTGATTAATTTTTTTTGGGCATTGTTTCAATTTATAAAAGAAAGCGGTGGAATCAGGAAATATCATTCAAAATGTTCAGACTTTTTTGGGTGTTGTTTCCAAATTGATGTAGGCGCTTTTTCCAAACGGCTGTAAATTTTGATTTATGGTATGGTTTTTCTATGAAATCGCATATTTGTGTAAGTTTGCCAGGTGGGCCACTTAAAAAGCTCGACGGGCCACATGCGGCCCGCGGGCCGCAGGTTGAGTATAGCTGATTTAAAGGCTATTGAGTATAGCTACTTACTAAATAAAATGCACGACTGGATCGCACGTACTTGCTCTTATGTTCAAGTTGTGTGGGACTTAAGAACTTTAAAAAATATTCAAGTAATTATAGAAAAAGTATAAAAAGCATTAAAATCGTTCTTTTAATTGTATAAACAGTCTGATAAATAACTCAGAGCTCAAAGAAAAGTATGCCATTTGATAACTTAAAAAAATATAAATATATGCAAACAAAAATTAAAAATTGTTGAGGCCGTTTTCTTAAAAATTAATTTCTTATATATAAAATGTTTGTATCATTTTTCAGAAAAAAATTTGGTATGCCAATTTTGAGTATATATTAGTATACATTAAAACTGAAATTTCAAAACAATTCATCAACCCGTTTTTGAAATATTGAATTTTCAAAAAAAAAAAATTGAATCTTTTTTTAAAAATCCAAAATTTATTTTTTCAAAAATTTTGGTATGCAGTAATATTTATATTCTAACAAAGCCTTTGTGCAAGAAAAATTTATTGAAATCGGATGAGCGGTTAATGAGAAAACCAAAAATAAAAAAAAACCGTTATATGGCAGGTACCGTTAATAAATGTTTTTGGTGATTTTTTTTTCTTCCTAAAAGGTACGTAATATTTACAATAATACACTGATTTTTTTATCGAAATCGTTGGAGACGTTTTTGAGATAAATATAATATAAAATAATTGTATGGCAAGTACCGTTATTTTTGAGCTAAAAAAAAAAATTTCAATTTCCCCTCTTATCAAAGAGAAATGCCGCGCCGCAAAGATATAAAATATCCGCAAGATATAAAAGATTTAGTGAAAGAGAAAAGAAAAGCACGCAAGAAATGGCAGCGAACCCGTGCTCCTCAACACAAAGCTAATTTAAATCGATTGTGTAATTTGCTTAAAACGAGAATATCAGATATCAAAAACGGTGAAGTTGAAAATTACCTCGAAAATCTGACAGCAGGAAAAGATTCCAATTACTCACTTTGGAGAGCTATAAAAGTAACAAAAAGACCAAAGCTTCCAGCGCCTCCTATTAAGAAAGGCCAAAATGAATGGGCTAAAAGTGACAAAGAAAACGCTATGGTATTCGCCGTTTACCTGGAGGAAACATTTAAGCCTTTCGATGGACAAGTACTCAACGAAAATTTAAATATGAATTTAACATCAAATGACAGCTACATAATTAGAAATGCTACACTTGCCGAGTTAAAAAGAGAAATAAAGAAGCTTAAGTCCAATAAAGCTCCAGGTTATGACATAATCACGGCAGAAATTCTAAAAATGCTTCCTCGTAAAGGTTTGATCAACCTTCTTTATATAATAAATGCCGCCCTTAGGTTAGAATATGTTCCGAGCCAATGGAAAGTTGCGGAAGTAATAATGGTTTTGAAACCTGGCAAACCATCTCATGAAAAGAAGTCTTACAGACCGATTTCGCTTCTCCCTGTAATATCAAAAGTTTTTGAAAGAATACTACTCCTTCGCCTGCAGCCGATAATAGAAGAAAACAATTAATACCTGAACATCAGTTCGGATTTAGAAGAAAGCATTCGACCATTGATCAAGTGCATAGGATAACCGACGTAATTGAGAGAGCTCTTGAAGAAAAGAAAATCTGTTCGACGGTCTTTTTGGATGTGTCGCAAGCGTTTGACAAGGTGTGGCACGAAGGCCTCAAATTCAAATTAAGACAAGTTCTGCCTGAAGGACTTTATAAAATTCTAAACGAATATCTAGAAAACAGACTTTTTCGTGTAAGACACGGAAATGAATATTCTAATTTCGAAGAAATAGTGGCTGGGGTACCACAAGGTAGTGTTTTAGGTCCAGTTCTGTACCTCCTATTTACACGTGATATACCTCAAACAGAAGACACTATCGTAGCAACGTTTGCTGATGATACTGCAATACTAGCAGTAGGCAAAACGATTAACGAAGCTACGATTAAATTACAAAATGCTCTTAATAATGTTAATGAGTGGACAAAAACATGGCAAATAGCGCTCAATGAACAAAAGTCAGTCCACGTGGACTTTACGTATAAAAAAATAAATAGATTGCCCGTCTTTCTTAATACCGGTCGTGTACCATTTGCGAATGAGGCAAAATATCTGGGAATGACTCTAGACGCGAAATTAAAGTGGAAGCCGCACGTAAAAAAGAAATGCGAAGAATTAAAAAGTAAATTAAGAGATATGAACTGGCTACTCGGTAAATATTCCAAGCTTAGTATTGATAATAAGTTGATTTTATACAGGCAGGTACTTAAACCTGTCTGGACTTATGGTATACAACTCTGGGGTTGTACCTGCGATACAAATTTAAATATCTTACAAACGTTTGAAAATAAATTGCTTAGGTCATTTGTAAATGCGCCATGGTATATAAGAAACGAAGATCTTCACAGGGATCTCGGGATTCCTACGGTTCGAGACGAAATTGAGAGTTTCGCGCGAAAACATAGAAATCGGCTATTAGATCACGCTAATCCAACGATTATTGACATTCTTGACGAGTCGAATTTAGTACGCCGTCTGCAAAGAACAAAACCTTCCGACTTGGTGCGGTGAACACAAAACCGCTTTAAAATCGCGGAATAAGCAGAAACTTTAACCGGAAAGTTACCTGCAACACGTTACTTAACTTCGTTAAAAATAAATTGCTAGAAAAGTTTCAACTTAGTTGCAATCGGGAAGTGGAGGTGGTTTTAGTGTAGTAAGAATCTCACACTTCTATGAGCATGCGTTTTCTGGTCCTCATAGAGCCTGATGCAGGTTTTGCACCTACCCACGGACAAAAAAAAAAAAAAAAAAAAAAAAAAAAAAAAAAAAAATCCCCTCTGGAAAGTTAAAAAAAAACCCTAAGTTCAAAATTTGAAGAAAATCGCTTCAGTGGCTTAGGCTGTAGGTTGAGGTAGGGATAGACGACAGACAGACAGACAGACAGCCAGCAGCAGACAGACAGAATTGTGCCACCCACTTTCTTCGTGTTCTCTATCATCGTAATGTCATGTTTGATTGTTATCTCGAATTTTTTTTTCTTGCACGAATCTAAAACTTGCCCTATAGTACCTATATCGCAAGTAAAAATGAGGGGAATAAGGGAACAATGACGTTCAAGCCTTTTAATTATTGAATATGTTTATTTGGGGAATAAAAACGCTCAAAACCAAATTGTGCACTAATTTCATAAAAAAAATTATCCCAACGTTGCTGATATTTTTGTGGGACAAAGGGCCTCCACTACTCCTACTCCTGTACGGTTTCTGGAAATGTATCACAGCTCTCACCAACTCTTCCGTCTTTGACCGTTCTTCGCCAAGTAATTCTAGGTCGGCCCACTCATCTCCCTCGCTGGGTGATAGAGTTCCATTATTGCATCGCTTGCTGACAACGCACTAGCTATCTTTTCGAATCGTATGTCTAACTCATTGCTGCTAAAGTTTTTGTTACGATAGATCCAATAGGAAGTTCATTAGCTTTAGAGATACGGTTGGCCCGAAAGTCCTCAAAATAATTCACAGACATTTATGGACCTTTTTAAAAGTTTAAAAGTATCCTATCATTAGTTGCTACTTAATTGCGAATAGTTACGCAAAAAAAAAATTTAATTGCATTTTTGGTTTGCGAAAAAATGGGTGTCCTGCTAACTGTTCTTTTATTCGCTTGAGGACAGAACGATTCTTGCTTTTACCTTGGTTACTGCAGGCATCGACAAACGAATTCTTCTCCTGTTTTCGCACTGCATTTTTATGTCAGTTTGACAATCAGTCCTTTTTCCCACTCTTTAGGAATACTCTTGGTTTCCTAAGCTCGCTCAATGGGTAGGTACCGGAGTTCACACGTTAATTTTTGGTCCTGCTTGTAGGATCTCAGCGGGAATACCGTCCAACCACCTATGAAAGGCCGCAGTCTGAGACACGGCAGACTTCCATCCTCAATGATCCGAAACATGTCTACCGCTCCCATCCACGATGGCCTGGTCTGTAAACCAGAGGATCAGTCATCTTTGTTCTCTCGAACCTGGGGACTGGGATTCAAAAACTCTCTTGGCTGGAGCATTATTGTCTATTATTCGGTTGATATGGTTGAGTTACATAATGTACATATATTCAACGTGTTTTGATTTTCTGAACTATCATCCACATCTTGATACAGCTCATATAATTCGCTGTTCTATCCTCTACTTCATTCACCCTCCTCACACACAAGACCAAATATCCATCAAAGCATTTTTCTTTCAAGAGAGCCCAATATAAGCTCTCCATTTTTGCCTATCGCCCAACACCCGGCATCATGAGGCAGGATAACAGTAGAGGTTTTACAAAGCATGCATTTCAGCTTTCGTATGAGGAGTTTTGAACCCATCTGTGGTTCCGAACCAAAGTAGCACCGGTTTGTTAGGGTAATTCTTCGTCGGATCTCCACTGGGATGTCGTTCGTTGGATTATTCTAACGCCAAGGTAGATTAACCTCAAAGTTGTTGCTATCAACAGTGATGTTTTGTCCTAGCCGATTGATATATCTTTCATTGACTGCTGATGATGATGTCGGATAACCCTAGAAGTTGGGCAAAGTTGTTGAAAGTAGTGCCATCAATATCAACAACAGGCCTGCGCAGTATTCGCTCCAGAACGAGATTGATGAAATCCCACGATAGCGTAACTCCTTGCTGAAACCATGTGCATGTTTGAAATATGTAGTTTGAACGATATTTTCCCTCGTTGCAATGTCACGCGACACAACTGGATGAATTATCTAAGGATCCAAAGCTAAGCCATTGCCATATAGAGCTCCTGACAATGAATGCTGATGAATAGAAAGGTGATTCACGACTTGAAATTCAATGGTCTTTTCCAGGGTTAGCCTGAGAGTGAATATTTGGTCACACTGGTACCTGTCAAATATAGTGTTTTTGAACGGCTAAAGATGCTCACACAATACGTTGGATAGGATCTTGTATGCGATGTTTATCAGGGATATGCCCTGATAATTCTTGCATGGGTTTACCTTTTTTTATGGAGCTGATAGACCAGTCACCAGGTATGCTTTCTTCCACTCAAACTTGGTTGGTGATTTGATGCATGCGATGTCTTTCAACACATTCTCCCCATGCTTGAAAAGTTCAGCTGGTAAACCATGGCATCCATTGGTCTTGTTGTTCTTATGCTTCTTTATAGCAATATCGACCTCTTCTTTACTGGGTGATGGTATTGGGTCTTCATTGACGGGAGTTGGGTTCACTTCGCGTCCTATTTCTCGCTCTAACTGATGCCCATTCAACTGCTGCTGGAAGTTTTGCTTGAATAAATCGATTATTCCCTGTGCTTCGGTAACTTGGATACATTTTCGCTGTTTCGAAGAGCCTGTGTTCCAGTTTTAAAATCAACAGCCACTTGCTTTGTTGTTTGGATCGCTAAACTTTTCGATCTCCTTGAGATGGGAGGCCGCTCGACACTCCTCTATTGCCATTGTTCTTGTTTCCCACTGCAGCATATTCGCATGTGCATCTTTTGTCACTTTTCAGCTGTACAGTTTACACGCAATCTTTCTAGGGGGGTGGGGTTGGTAACTAATTGCTTAATTTTAGTGTTGTTTTAAGATGTGATAGCAGAGCTGAGCTAGACAAAGAAATAAGTTTTCAGCTACCCGAGTTTGATCTTGGAGAAACAAATGCTGTTGATTGGAGATGGAAATTACAGTTCAGCTAATTCGACTGCACTACTACCTATTTTAACCCTTTCCCTACTGTTTATATGTATTCAGTATTAAAACATTTAATAACAGGTCTAACTTACAAGCTAAAATGCCAACTTACTTACTTATCTGGCTCCCGATCTATGAAGGGTCTCTGCCTGAGATATTGCGGTTTTTTATCGGTTGCGGTCCCTCTTGCGTCTGTGAACACCTGGTCCCTGCAGCGGAGGTTCAGTCTTCCTGGTCGTCTCGAACCTGGCGGCTGGGATTCGGAGCGTTGTTGTCCATTCGCTGTGGTTCGATGTGCCCGAGCCAGTGTCAACGTGTTTTGGCTCTTTGGACCGCATCCACATCTTGGTACAGCTCGCACAATTTACGATTGAATCTTCTCCTTTAATCGCCCTCTTCGCATATAGGACCAAATATCCGCCAAAGAATTTTTCTCTCGAAAGTGCCCAGTATCTGTTCCCCTTTCTGACTTATCATTCAGCAATCGGGCGCGTAGAGTAGAACTTATAAATTAGCGTCTTGTATAGCGTGCACTTTGTCTTGCGAGAAAGGCGTTTTGAACCCATTTGTTTGGCCAAAACAAAGTTGCAGCGGTTCTCTAGGGTAGGTAATTCTTCGTCGGATTTCCACTAATGTCATAACACCCTGTATATTGTTCAGACTATTTTGTAAGGTCATTTGCACACACACTGACGTTGCAAAATTATGTGTTAAAAATGGTTCCTCAATATAGTCCTTCCTTTCTATAGAACGATATACCCACGTAATAACTTATGTGTTTTTTTTTTTCGTCTTTCTTGTTTTGTTTTTTAAACATTGACTTTTTTTTATCCCAGTCGAGCATTAATTGGATTCTGAATACACTTAAAATAACCCAAAGATCCGGCAGAATAACAGACCCAATATTTAAATTTTCCAATTTTCCTTTATCGCCAATCCACACCACCTATATATACCAGTCAGCCCTCCTCCCTTCCCTTCTCATTATACCGGTATTCCAACAATTTCGAAATAATACACTCTTGCACTTTAATTTGAAACAGAGGAGCTGGTGTATAAGCATCAGCAGCATTCAGTTTATACCGTACCGACGCACGACGTTGAGTGTATACATATTTCGAAAGCTATACGCTATGATACGCACTTTAATTTGGCTTCTCTGCATTCATTTTATTGAGACAGCTGAAGGGCTTCCGCGATTTCATGATTTCGCGGACAACCTTAAACGGCCATAATTAAATGACCCACATAATAGCAGCGCACTGACTGTACGGAACAATATTACTCAATTCAGAATAATGAACATAAAAAAGAAAAGAAACACACAAAAAAATTTAATCAGAATAATCAGCCCTTTAATTTTCCGGTATTAAAATATACAGCGACTGCGGCGTATCATGCTAAGAAGAGGGTAATACTTTTACATGATGGCAAGGCTATTAATCACTGCTGAGGGTACTTTTTTTTTGTTATTATTTCAGATTTTTTTTTTTCTTAAAAAAAAAAGTATAAGACCACCCTGTTATTCGGGTACTGGGAGTCCTATTATACGTTTGGTTGCAGCTTCCCATATCACATTCTCATTCTCTGTATCACTTGATGCAATCCCTTTAAATATGTATCTACCGCAGGAGCGGGCGCCAGCTAGCCATCAGCGCAGTGGCGAGAAACAGCATTCAACAACCTTTTTTGTTATTAAGCTTTCTGCATTCGGCAAGTATAGAGTCGGGACTCTTTTTCTCAAGAGCAGGTCCTTCCGCCCTTCTTTGTGACCACCTCCCTATCCTTTTTTTGTATACATCGTGCACGTCCACCTATACGTATGAATTTATAATTTAATTTATCTCAAAGCGTCAGAGCTATACTGCCTCTGCTATATTGTGGAGGTGGGGGTTGTTATGGGGCCGACCGACAACTACGATAACTTCGCCTTCGTCTTCGCTTACCACCCATAGTAATAGCCTGTGGTGGAATGCGAGTAAGGCAAAAGATATTTTGCACTTCGAGTGGAAAAAAGGCAAACAGAGTTAAATAGCTTTATCCGATTACAAAAGGCAAGGGTTAGCATTCAGCAAACAAAAATATTATTTTTATAATTTTGTTCAGCTTTGGTTGGCTGGGCTGGGACTATAGTATACCGTCGTCACCGTGTATACCTCCTACCAGGATCGGGTTCGGGACAGAGACATGGACAAGGAACAAGAGGGAGTTAATGATAATAATAATAATAATGTTGCAAAGCAAGGCAAGGCCACTCACCCTGGCGATGGCGCGAGAGGATCTTTTTGTGGCTTGTTTACGAATAATAAAAATATTAAGCAAAAAAGAAGGAACGAAACCGAACAAACACATTAGCTATGGGCGATGCGAAGGTGGGTGGAGGTGGTTTTTGTAGAATATACACTCGTCGTCGTAAAGAAAGGACCTTCCATTGGAAAGAAAGGTAGGCTAATGCAAATGTTTGGTTTTTTGTATGTCCTGCTTTTCATTTATTCAGAGTTAAGGCTAAATAGCTCAGTTTGGTGGTGAATATTGTATAAGTTGTGTGTTGTGGCGTGCGCGGCGGGGTTTGTAAAGGTGTAGGTATTTTTATTGCTGTTTTTGTTGTTGGTTCTTATTGTTTTGCAAGTTGATGCCTGAAGTTTTATTCAGTTTTTTTTTTTTATTTATTATTTTTTTATTCAACTGGACTCTTGTCGTTTTGTGAGACATTGTGAGAATTATTATCCGTTTTTCTACGCGCGCACAACGGAACCTTACTTTCGGGTTATGAACCCATTAAACTAAGGGAAATTTAAGTGGAAAAGTTCGTTGGACTTTTTTTTTTGTTGTATTTGGTTTGCGTTGGGCTTGGGTTTTGGATGAGTGGTACTTGAGGGTTAGAGCATTTACCGTTGTTCGGGTTAATGCGGCAATTATACAATGTAAAACGGTGAATTTGATGTTATTTAAAGACGTTGACATGTCACTTAATCTTCGGGTTTTGTAATTTTGTTTTTTTTTTTATTTTTAAAGGTTATTATTACTTGAATTGTTAAGGGAGCTTGCAAATTGTTTAATTATGCAAAGGGCGAAATTTTATTTTTTGTTTTTTAGGTTAAATTTTTGATTTTATTGTAAAATTATGATGAGAATTTTATTTGATTTGAAATTTTATTAGTTTTCTGGGAATTTGTGGGGAATTTGGAAGATTATCAAATTTTTATATATTTTTTTGTAGTTTCGATTGGATCTTGAGATGACAATTTACAAAGGCCATTCATTTATAGGTTTTGTAAGCTTGAAGTGTTAATATCCTGATATTTAAGATTTTTACATCTTCTTCATATTTAAATTATTTTGTGCTCCAATCACAATTAAAACACAGGTTAGGATGAAATTCTGTGGAAATAATTTCCTTTCATCCTCACATGTTTTACACTACAAAATCAAAATGAGCCAGGCAACTGCAACATTGTTTCAACGTACCTACCACCTACATCATGCTGCAATATTTTTATAGATAGGTGCACTAAGTCAATGTCTTTTGGTTTTGTCTGAGAATATTATGTAGGCCTACGGATTGTAAGAAGTCGATGAAATTTCAATTTTAAGTGCATTATCGATCATTGTGTTGCTGTAGTGGTGAATTAAATTTCCCCTTTTTTTTTGGAAATTCGCGTAAATCTGCCGAAAAATTCAGAGCATGTAGGTGAGAAGTAGACAAGAAAAAATCCTAGTGGAGGGGGGTAATATCTCCCACCGCTTGGAAGGGAGGAGCAATTAAATAAAATAATTGCATAGAATAGAAAAAAATTAATTAAAAAACAATAGCAACACTTGCAGTAATGTTTTGTAGCTTTTTTTGGAAAGCCAGAAGTCCATTTTAATAGTTGATTATATATCTTTGAATAAACAATTTCAGCAAAATCTGCTTTCAAACCGATAATTTAAAAAAAAAATAATATTTTTTCTTCAAAATGCTGAGTTTGAAACAATTTTTTGCCAAAACTGTTTATCAAAATAATTTAATTAAAAACAAGCCTTAAGAATGGACTTCTGGCTTTCAAAAAAGCTATAAAACATTACTGTAAGTATTGCCGTTGTTTGTTAATTAATTTCTATTTTATGCAAATATTTTATTAAATTGGCGCTCCCAACTAACATTTCAGTTTCTATTAGCTTAGAAACTTTTATCTATTGCAATTCTGGATATGTTTAAGGCTTCTTAACAGTTTACATGAAAAATAAAATTCTTATAGAAGTCATGATAACTGCTTCTTTAAAATTGTTTGAAAGCTAGAAACGGAAAATAAAACGAGACTAGCATCTGCTATCGGATAGACCTCTGTAAATGAATTTAAAGAAGAAACATGAAGCTATGACTGTTTAAAGATTGTTTGTGGTTATTTTATAGTAGTTGCTGTCAGTCAGTCTCAAAAGGTTTCTGTTACAATTTTCTAGAAGTTTTATTGAATGTTTAGCTGTGACATATCAAATCATAGACACAAACCATACAAAAAACTTGTAAAAGTCATTTTATAGAAGCTTTTTAGAAACAAAAATGAGCGAAAAGTATTTTTTAGCTGTGAGGAACTTGTTTATTTATGTGACCAGGTCTATAAGGTGGCTTATGACTCAAAAACAAAATGTCGATAAATCAGCTGTTAAAGATAAGCAATGCATTTCGTCAGTTTATCGGTAATTGTTCTACTTCCTTCCCATTGCACAGTGTCTCTCGTTGTTCAAGGGCACCAAGTGAGATGCTCCCACTATAATGTCAGTTAATTGCTTCACGTATTTTTTTTTTAATTTTCAATTCCATGTATTATCTTGATTCTGGATTTTTAATAAAATTCTGTTTTTCTTTTATTTGTGCTCTTCTTTCTCTATATTTTTAGTAAACTTCTTAGCAAGTTAGGACTTTCTGGTTTTCACCATGTGAAAGCGCTTCTCAAAAACTATCATTACCAAAAAAAGTGAAAAATAATTTTGTTTAGTCATAAGTCACCTTGTCATAGGCCGGGAAAAGTTACAAAATTTATATGTGGCCTGTATCGTATAGACAGATTGCATCTTATTATAATATTTCACAGTATTAAGAAATTTATCCATTTTCAGAGAAAGGAAAATGAGTGTGTGTGGTATGTTTGTGTGATCATTCAACCACCAGCCACTTTAAAAGAAAATAAAAATATTTAAGATTATTTCTTCCCTAAAGGGAATCTTAGAAATTGTCAACATCCGGGGTGACTTTTTTTTAACGACCGCCCTAACATACATATAATTATGTAGGGAGCTTAGAAATTTACATAGGTACCTACATTTATATTGGGGATATGTATTTTAATTTTACTGAGTTTGCTCACATCCCTGGATTAAAAAAAAAACAGATTGTTTCCATCGCACATGCGAAGTCTATGAGAAAAAATGAAAAAGCATTTTGGATGAGGGACAATTATTATTCTGACAGCAAAATATCAGCTGTTGTTGACTGGAATCGCTTAACAAAAAAGATTTTAAAATTTAATGAGACAAAAACGAGCTTTTAGTTTTCAAAATCTTCTCAAACATAAAAGCATTTGGTGAAACCAAAATACATCATTTAAAGGCTAAATGGTTTTTTAAATAATTAAGAGCCTTTCATGAAATCGGCCATAAGTTGTTTGATTATTTAAGATATACCTGTTTGTGTAATCATTAGAGAAGACATTAATTTTTTTGGCTATTTTAACACTTTCTTTTAACAATATTAATGCAAAAGACTGATGGGACTAATAACCTAAGATCTTCAACATCTTATAAAATTATTTACAGGGATTTTTTTCTTTAGGAAATGAATTAAAACTATGTTGCAAATTATTGAGTAGAATCCAAAATTCAAACTCTATATTTATTGTATTAAACTTTAACCTGATAGTAGGAAAGACAAATTTTTTGGCTAAAACAGCCTATGTGATTGGATATTAGTCGGCTTTAAACTTAGTAGCTCTTTCGAAATGATTTTTTTTTTATGAATCATAGATTTTTCCAAAAAATCAAATTATTACATTTTTATTTTCGATTTTCTTGAAAATGTAGTAGATACATACATAGGAAACCACTGAAGGAATATACCTACAAATAATGAAAAAATGCATTTTTTTGGAGTTTTTCCTCGAAAACTATCAATTATTCGTGAATTATATCAAAATACAATTGAATGTATACACACGCAATTTCCAACAAATTTCTTTGTTAGGTGTTTTTTTTTTTGGTAACCCATTTTGGCTCAAGAGCCGTTTGAAATTGACGTATTTTCACTGTTTCCGAAAATTCACCCAAGAACACACAACAGTAGTCAACTAAATTAAAGGAACAAAATTTTTTTCCAATTTTTTTTGAGTTTTTTGGAGAGCTGAATTTTTGTGAAGAGTAGTCATATTGAGTTAAAACAAAAAGAATTCTACAGTTTTATGTTTTTTGTTTCGAAATTTGTTTCGCAAACAATTTTTTTGAAGTACCGTTAAAATACTATTGACAGAAATGACACGAGACAAAAAATAATTTTTTTTTAATATTGTTTTTGAGTCAATCGCTTTTTTCTCAAAACGGCTCGAAAACTTTTCTTAAAAAAATTCAATAAATTTCCTTTAGTAAAGGCTACCTTTGGGAAACCATTTTTCAAAAAATGGTTATTAATGGTAGGTACCTCCAAAAAAAACCATTTTTTAATTTTCAATTTTTTTTTAAAACCTTAAGACTGATTTAAAAAATAAAAGCTTTCAAAAAATATAAGTAGTACTGTGTACAAAAATTTTTAAGAAAATAATTTTTTGGATTTTTAAAAAATGATTCAATTTTCTTATTTGAAAATCAAATATTTCGAAAACGATATGATCGATTGTTTTGAAACTTGATACTTAAGAGGTTTTTGGTACTCTATAAAATATTTTTAGAAAAAATTTTACATTTATGTAAAAAATAATGGTATCCCCATACAAAAGTTAAAAAACCACAAAGGAAAATATTTTTTTCTCAAAAATGACTCCTACGATTTTGACTAAATTTTTTCATGTGTTAAAATAAGTACCATCTACTACTAAAAATTATAAAATTTTACACTTAGCAACTATTAATAGTACCTGTCATAGAACGTTTCTTTTTATTTTAAATTTTCTCGTCATCGGCTAAACGGATTTAGATGATTTTTCTTATAAACAAGATGAGATTTAATAATATTGCATATTAAGATTTTCAAAAAACAAGTTTTTGAATTTTTAAAAAAAGCTTCAAATTTTTTTTGAAAATTCGATATCTCAAGAACGGGTACACAATTTTTTTTCTTAATTTTGTTTTTATATACACATAAATATATATGTACTTTAGATTTGCATTCCAAAATTTGTTCTTAAAAATGTTTTAAGAATTTTATATATAAAAATTATTAAAAAAAAAAAAACATACAATCATATTCAATGAAAAATTAAGATGGTATTCTTTTTTCCACCTCAAACTGCCAAAGGAGCTGTTTAAGCTAATTTAAATATCGTATTTCATGCTTCTCTACATTTTTCTCTCATAATTTCCATGTTTCTATATACAATTTTCTCAAACCCGCAGTATCTTGAACATAAGAGCAAGTACGTGCGACCCAGTCGTGCATTCTATTTTTGTTGCTGTAGTACAATTTTTTTGCGTGGTTTATCTGACTTTGAATGAAAAAAGATACTTTTAGCTTTGCTTACCAATATTTTTGCAAATAATGACGTCATAAAAAACTCAAAGGCAGTTTTGGAAATTTGAGAAGGCATTTTACAATATTTTTTTAAGGTTTTGTATAAATTATTTTTTTCTACCGTTAAACGTTAGTTTAAATAATGTACTAAGAAAATACTTTTTTTTTTCTTTGCATAGCTTACGTTAGTAAGCAATTCCTGTACTTTGTTTCACAGTTTTGCAATAATAATATATTTTCTTGACTTGAAATGAAATAAAGTAAATTTTTCCAAAAAATTCAATTATTTTTCTTTGAATTTTCTTTTCATTTTGCATTGATTTGGAACAACACAACTTGTTCCCTTAACTGGACTTTGAAAATTTGAAAAACAGTTCGATGAATCAATTTGAATATTTACAGGAATATTGATGCTTTAAAAGTCTACAAATTTGCATACCAACGCAAGCCATGAAATTAATTTTTGAAAAAAAAGAAAGATTTACGAAAAGACCACAAAAAGTCGTATTTTAGTACCTTATTTAAAGTAACGATGAAAGGTAAAAAAAATAATTTCTATAAAACCTTAAGAAACTCTTGTAAAACTCTTTTTCAAATTTCCAAAACAGTCTTTGAATTTTTTTTAGTCAGACTCGCTTTTAGTTTTATTTGATGTTTTGGGTTTTTATTCAATTTTTTTGTATTGGAATTCAAGGAGCAAAGATATATTTAGCATGAGGGAATTAGAAATCTCTTTTACTCATGAGTGAAAGAAGACTAACGAATTTAAGCAGGGCAAATACAAATCATGGAGCCAAAAAACAATTGAATAATCCCAGAAAATAGCCAATTATACCAAAATCTTATTCAAAACATTTTTTTTTTTTTGCATTTTTAAAAGTTAAAAATGTAGATCAAACTCCACTTCCCATACACGCATATTATTTACAATCTACCTACTTTTCTTTATAAAAATTAAATATTATATTTTCAATTGAAATTTCCATTTCTATTTCAAATTCAACTGCTTGTCTTTTTTTCTCAGTAACAAAACTTACACCCCGCATATAATGATCCTTCGGGTTAAGGTAGGTACATTATGTGGAGAATGAAATGCTTTTGGTTCTATATATTTCATCACTGCAAAGGACACCTACTTTATCATTTTGTCATATAAGATTTTCAAGTAATTTACATACGTCATAAGGGATTAGCATATCCTGATTTATTTTTATAAGGGCTCATTGTGAATAATTCACCATAAACTGTTCATTTTTTTTTCTCTCGTTCTTGTTGTTTTTATTTGTATATGTCTTCAACCCGAACAAATGGGGTCATTTAATTGTGCTGAGTCAGCAGGACGTCAGGAAAATAAAATTCCAGCATAAAATCGTATAAGAAGGATGAAAAAATATATATAAAAAAAAAGAAATGAAAATGGATTTTCATTTCGTATGCATGTGTATCCAGAAATTTGAAATATGTAGGTACATTATATGAAATCTTGTGGGTTGTTTGTATGCGATTTGAGGTAGCAGGATTAACACATTGTATGTTTTCAAAAAAAAAATTCAGCTGACTGACCTATATTACTTTTTTAAATGAAAACAAAATATGCATAGGTAGAGTTAAATAAGAAAAACAATTTGTTTTTTTTTAGGTATAGAAATCCAGTAGAGAATTTTAAAATATCAAGCACATATCAAGCATATGTGTCGGGACACCTATGAATATACAAATAAACTGACATTATGTGTCCATAGCAGATATCTAACAGGAAAGAAAGATGCGCCATTGGTAGATATAGGACCATCTTGAAGAAAATTAACTCAAGGGGGTTTTTGGTCTATTGAGCTTCATCCTAATGACGGGTCATGGTGCTGAAGTATGTATTACCAACTAGCTGTTTACTTAATTAAATTGAAGATTGCTTGTGACACATCAATTTGAGCCTAGAGAATAACAATTAACTAGGTATTCAGAAATTTCCTCATATACCTATCTACTTTGCCTGATTATTTTTTTTTCCAATACAGCAAAAAGTTATTAATAGGTAGGTACTCCACGATACTAAAATTCATTTCCTGTTTTGAAAATATCTACCAAGAGAATTCTTTGATCAATTAAAAAGTATTTATGTTTACCAAAGTTCAACATTTATTAAACTTTCAGATGCTTTATGCATCTAATAACCAATTTACTCGAATATTCAAATCCCAAAGTTGTCAGATTCATTGTCTAATGCTGGTCAAATTACCCACGCCCGAGACCTAGTCAGAGGATCCAAACCCAAGCTGGAGCGCATTGTTGTCTGACAGGTTCTTCTTCTTTATTTGAAAACAACGATTCGGTGGAGAATTATATTTATGACTACTACTCGAAGCGTTACTGATTTCCCCAGAGAAATAACTCAACCGAACATGAGTACAAGAGTACAACGTAAAATCTGTTTACATTGTGGCTCATGAACAGCAACACTCCAATTCCACTCGGGCACACAGACGAGCACACACACACACACACAAACACAAAGAAGAAGAAACTGAATCCTAAAATGGCTACAATACGGTACCTAACCTATTGCTGGGTGATGCTGCTGCTGGTGCTGCTCCCCAAGTGAGAAATATGTATTTCCACCCTTTTTATTTTTTTTTTGTGTTGGATTTGATATCGAACCCAACAACAACTGTTATAGGTCAACGATTGGGAATCCTGTAACAAGGATAACCTATGCCAACGGAAACAGGTCTTAACCATAAATTTTCCAGATGATTTATTCGCTCCTGATGTCGGCGGCGGCGGGCGTCCAGTTGCTCTTGTGTTGTTAGTTGTTGTTGTTATTGGTGTTGGGGTTTGCTAGAAACCTATATATAGAAAGTTGATTTCAGAACCTTTGTACCAGCTATACGACCAGCAGTAGAAGTAGTGTGGTTAAGGTCCTTTCAAAAAATAACACTCAGGAAATATTCTCGTTTTTATTTAGTTTGGTATAGCACACAAGTGCGCCTCTCCTCATCGATGTCGATGTAGGTATATGGAGGGAAAATTCAAGAATACCACCGGGAACTCACAAAACGATAACGAAGACAGCTTGCACGAAAAAGTTCATAGCAACAATTTTATGCGATGATCGTGATATAATTTTATTGTGCAATTTTTCATGTATTAACAATCCCCATCGACCATATGCGACCAAAAATAACCTCCCAATAATTTTATGAGTATCAATTTCCAACGGAGGGTACATACACATAATATAATACTGTAACTGTAGGCTAGCAAAAGAGTGTTTGGGATTTTTTTTGTGTGTTTGCAGGTCGTTTGATATGCATCTCCTTCTTCATCTATGTTGTAGCCTAGGACTGTAGCACCAGAGGGCCAAAGACCGGTCCAACTGTGTGTTCTTTGGAAGTTATGGATTAATGAACAAATTGAAATTGGACGTGTTTGTTGTAATTTTCAACTGAAAAAGAGAAAAAAAATACGAAGGAAAAATAAGGAAAATGAAGAAGTTTTAACACAGAGATGATACATTGATTTCAGAAAAAAAAAATATTTTCGATTCTAGGAAGTCAAACAAACTGAAACTCACATTTCTAAGGTTTGTTTCACAATGTCTTAACTAAATTTCTGATAAGCTTTTCAACACATGCATTTTGACGCTACGTTTACATACATAAGTAAGAAATTTTAAATTTTTTTTGTTCACTTCATCAATCAAAATGTGTACCAAAAAGTACTAAAAATGATAAAGGATAGGACAAGAAGGTTCTAAGTGCACATACTAAGTGCACATACATACAGAAGGTTCTAAGTGCACATACATCACTTTCGAGAAAACTTAGATTGAATATTTCGCTCTGTATAACTTTTGTACATTTATTTCAATCGAGACGTGTGCATATGTACCCACACTTTAATTTTTCATAATTTTTTTCTATTAATAAAATTTTAATTTATCGAAAAGTTATTCAACGATTTAAGTAAAATCGATAGGACTTTGTTGCTCATCGATAAGGTCCTTGGAGGTAGGACAACAATGTCCTAAGTTTTAACTTCTGATAGAACCTTGTTCCATGGCTAAGATATATTTTCACAACTCACTTGATTCTAATAATGGGCCGCCTTGGAGCTTCAAGGTTCTATCCTCAACGTAACAAGGTTCTATCTACAAATCTATTTATTTTTCTTTAGTACCTACTCAAGGTTATTTTGGGTAGTTAGAACTCTGTAAACTTAAAATGGAATGGAATATGTGTAGATAGGAACCCTGTTTCCTGTTTTTTCATCATTTCATTTCCAAAACGGTAAGAACTAGAACAATAAAGATACATAGTACAATCGAAAGAGCATAGTCGCTTTAGTACGAATCAATATATGACTCAATTTTGACAAAAATGTTAGTTAGAACCTAGTTTTCTTAAGAGCACGAATTGCTGTCATTTATTAGACATTTTCAATTGTTTTTTCGGTTTAATTTAATTATAATGTGTGTTCCTTTACTTTGAATTTCTGTGATTTGTAGTCCAAACTTGGTTCAATTTTTTTCAATATGAATTTTGACAGAAATTGGGACTAAAATGCCCAGAAATGCACAAAAATTCAAAACAAAAGGAACCGACCTATTGTGCTGTGAATAATGTTCATAATAATTTGATATTTGGTTGAATTAAATTAAAGACGTGTTATCTTCAAAATAATGCAAAAACATTGTGGTGTTCCTCACAAGAATTTATCACAAAATAGTTTGTCTGTGGTAAAATACCTGACGGAATTTTTTTAAATAAGGAAACCATTTAAATACGGTTAGAAGTTGCCCTTTAAACTTAATTTTTTTTGGAAACTGGTTTATCTGTAAGAAAAGAACAAATTAAAAATTTTACATTTGGCTATATTACACTCAAAGAATAATATTCTTTTGTCATGAAAGAACTCTCCAAATTTTAAGGATAAAATGTCGTATATCCATGATTCAACCAGTAATGAGAGGTATCTAGGGTTTTAATAACAGAGGTCACCAATAACCGCAAAAACAGAGGATTAGCTAGAAAACAATAAAAACAAATGAAAAGTGAAGGACAGACCCTCACCATTCGCTATTCAGATTCTATACAGTTTTACTGTTTTTCAATGAAAAGAAGATTCAGTATATTTTATCGTTGAGTAATGGCCACCTGAATGGGGGCGTTCACACCCGATTTCTGTAGAAGCTGCAAAAATGTCGAAGAAATTGAAACCATTGAACACCTGCTCTGTGACGGTCCAAACCTCCAAACAAATCGCCTCCGTTATTTTGGAAACAGGTTTGTTAGAGAAATAGATAATCTAGCGCAGGTCTCAATGGAAAATATGAGGAAATTCATAGAAAGTACAGGCTGGTTCGCAAACGAACCAATAATTTAGGAGAATTTCTGCTTTATTTTTGCGAGGGGATCATACAATGGACCATAAGGCCTCCGTGTTTGCATTGGTCTCTGTGCTGTGCACGCTCCTCCTTACCTAACCTAACCTATCAATAAGGATATCTAATTTTAAAATTAGTGACACACTGAGGCGTATACGTGATTTTTTTTTATAGCATTTTATTTTTTCTCTTTTTCTTTAATTTTTAGTTTGTAACCCGTTGTGTATGTATGTATGGTTGGTAAATTGAAGTGCAAACCTAACTATCCCATCATTTATAATAGTCCAGCGCTTAATGGGGCAAAGTGAATCAAAAGTTAGCAATAATTCTTTAAAACAAAAAATCATATTACTTTATTGTTCGACCTATAGGTTGGGTACGAAACCTCGCAAATTTAAATCTTGCATTCAAAATCTCGCATAGCAAAATCTCGCCAATACAAAATCCCTTTTCATAATCTCGCAATAACAAAATCCCGCAAAATTAAATCCTTAAATCAAAAGCTCGAAAAATTAATTGTTTTGCAAGAAATAAATTTTTTAATCTCGAGATTTTGATTTAAAAAAAAATGAAAAGCAATTTTTTTTTCAAGATATCCCACCTTCTGCAAAATATATGAATCCAGGTCGTACCTAGTTTTAGACCACACTTTTAGTTTTTAGTATTGTTCCTTTTTATTTCAAAAGTTGCATTACATATTAAAATTAAATTCTTCATTTTGAAAAGAACACAAAAAAACTTTTGTTTGCTATATCCGAGAAATTAAAAATTGGAAAAAAGTGTTCTGTGCTAATTTTTAAAAGACTGACAAATTTGAACTTTGGATTTCGGCGTGAGAAATCAAACAATTTTGGGAATCCTAAATGGATTTTAAACAAAGGGAAATAGGAGTTTCAAATTCCGGAGGAAGTTTTTGAAACAAAAGTATTTCGTGATGTAGCACGTCCTCAAATATGGCGAAAAAACGTTTTTTAATGCTTTTTTAGGTATGGATATTTCGAAAAGGCTTTTTTACAAAAAAAAAATTGAATGTCATTTTCTTTTTCAGTGACACAAAATAGACTTATAAATTTTTATTTTTGGTACCTTTGATAATCCAAAATTTATTTAGAAAAAAATAATTTAATATTTGTCGCATTTAAAAAAAGTATAAAAATACAATTTTGAGTGATTTCGATTTTTTAATTAAAATTTGTATTGCCTTAAATTTGTTTATTTTTAATTGTCTGTACACTTTATGTAAAATTAATTAAATTAGTTAAATCAGCTCAGATTAACTCTAACCATATCCGAGTAATTGACAGAAAAAGTAATAAAAAAATAGTTTTCGAAAATAAACCTAGTTGATTAGTGAGGCAAACGATTCCTACGATTCTAATGCAACTTTTGGCAGGTACTAGATTTTAAATCTGAACAGTATTTTTTTGGCCATTCGTATATCGTAATCGTATTTGGCCATAAATAATTATAAAGTATTTTTAGTTCCATGATAAATGTGTAAAAAGGCAACTAAGAACGTAAAACAAATTTAGAGGTTTTTCACATTAATAAACCTGGTAAGAAACACTTCATTAACGTGTATAGTTATCACTTGGAAAGAAAAAATTATGCAATAATTCTTGGGTGTGTTTCCAACAATTTTTTTCCAGTAAAAGCCGTGTGCGACTCGTTGCTGTCAGATTTCAATTTGTGAGATTCAGATTTACGAGATTTTCAATGCGATATGTCAGTGTTTTTCAAACTGTGGGTCGCGACCCCCTAGGGGGTCGCCAAGAATAATTAGGGGGGTCGCGGTCGCAAGCCATTACGTACAAGGTACTAAAAAAGGTTTTCTTTTATTAAATGTTCAAAACTCGGTTGTATCTTTGAGGTGTTAACAATTAAAGCATTTTCCTATTGAAGGAAGATAACGTATGAGTTCACATAGGTATGAAGTGGTGAATGACACTAACAATGTTAAAGCCTCTTTTGCCAGCTCTAGATATTTTCCTCTTTTCTTCTCTTTATCCAGAAATTATAAATGATGTTTACATTGAATTCAGAGTATAGGTACCATCTGCAGCTAAATAAATAAGATTTTCTATCATCCTTACCGATGGAAAATCGGCCTGATGGAATGATATATTCAAAAAAGGATTGAGTATCTATCTCTGTCCATTTCCACCTTTAGAATAGAGTTCAGGAAAGTCACTTAATAGTTTTTTCTCCTAATTATGCAAACTCTTATGAGAGAACTGTGAGCGCTTAATATCATGGCATGGATTCATCTGATGAAATTTCGTCGAGAATTTTCTGAACCCAAAGAAAAAAATCATACATTTTGTTTACAAATACTCTGAACGCAAACGCAGCTTTGCGAGGAGTCCTCTGATTTTGTCTTTTGCAGTCAAAATGTACTTTTTTCTCCCTTGGCAAAAAGATTAGCGAGAAATGATAATTTTAAAAGCTGAGTGGGGACAGAAAAATGATTTGATTATCCCGATTTTGAATCTTGTACAAACATCAATTAGTCAGCTTTTAATTCCAGAACTCATGTCAACTAGACCGAGAGCCAACAGCAGATTTCGGGTGTGAGCGATAGCAAAAAATGAAGTTTGAATGCAATTTCGAGGGTAATCGTGTTAGCCGAAGTTGGTTTTCACCCTTCCCGGGATAAGCTCCACGGATCACATTTGAGAGAAAAATGTTTTTTTTTTAACAGTCTGGCAGGGTGAAATATACTCAAATGATCTCAGATTCCGTGATATGGGATCCGAGGAGCTTATCTAGGGAGGGATGAAATTCAATTTCGACTTACACGATTACCCTCGAGGTTACATTCAAATTTTGTTTTTGATTCACTGTTTTATCACTAAGAACCCGGTTGTGGACAACAAGACTTCGATTTTTTGAATAGCCTTTAATGAAGCTTTCGATGCCTATACTTTTTTTTGTTATCAATCACACCCAAAACCAGCTGTGGGCTCTAAATCTAAAAATAGCTTACCTTGTGACGACAACCATCTGAGCTCTGTTTGACAAAGATTTTGATGGGCTCGATTCATATCGCTTTTCAAATAACTGACAAAGTATTATTATGAATGTGGGGGTCGCCAGAATGTTTTTACTAACAAAGGGGTCGCGTACTCAAAAAGTTTGAAAAACACTGCGATATGTCAATGCAAGATTGCTAAAAGCGAGTAATTTCGATATTATGAAAAATAAGGTTTTTAATTGTTGTTTTTCAAGATTTAAGAAATATGCAAGATTTCGTTTTTGAGGTTTTGGTTTGCGGGTACCTCTCCCAGTATCAAATTATTGCAAATTTTTTTGAAGTTGAATTTTTCAAAATTTTGAGTAATTAAGTGTCACTATTTTTTAATATTCAGTACGTTGGACCGTTGATATGAATGGAAATTTTAGGTGTGAGTGATAGCAAGAAAAGAAGTAGGTAATGGAGTCTAGAGCTTGAGTAAGGGCTATTTAAAAAATCAAAATCTTGCAGTCCACAACTGCAGCTTAAGTGATCAAACAATGCATCGAAAAAAAAATGAATGTAACTTCAAGAGTAAGATTTTGACATTATTTATAGCCTTTACTCAAGCTTTCAACGCCTATACTAAAATTTAGGAAAAAAAATACTTTTTTTTATATTGGAGAAGCTTTTCACCGATTGAAGCAATCTTACAGAAAATTTGATAATATTTTATAACATAATTTACCCTCATATGGGGGGAAAAACTTTATTTAATACTAAATTAGTTAAATTGCAATAAGCAGAATTATGAGCAAAGCCAAACTGTCTCTTTGCCCAGGGTGAAAACAGCAAAACAGTGTTGGGCAATAATGTCAGATTTTTTTTTTGTAAAAGATGACCACTTAAATGACCATCGTTTAACCTTTTTTTAACCACCACATTTTTCGTTTAACTCGATTTTGAATAATGGTGGGAAAGAAAAACGCTACGCCTAGAAAATAGTATTTTTTATTGGTATTTTTTTGAACATAAATCTTTAACTTTATTCTGAAATATGTATCTAGAAATATATTTTTTTTTTTTTTGAAATTTTGTATGTATTTCGCTTTTTTTTTCCTTTTAATTTTTTTTTTTTGAATTTATAAATTTTAAAAGATGACCACTGCTAAAAACTTAAATATCTAAATCTAAATCAAATTAATCCATTGCCATTGAAAAGCTCAAGGTGTTTTCCAAAGTAAAACTTATTACTGCAAGAATTCAAAATACTTCTATTCAGCAACACTAGGTCGGTTCCAGTTAAAATACTTCTTTTGGAAAACACCCTGAGCTTTTCAATGACAATGGGTTAGTTTGGAATGGTTGTAGTTCTTGTTTTGCACAAAAAAAACCATCAACCCCCAATTGAAATTTAAACTTTCAAAAAGGACAACTTTTATAATTTCTTTTCAAATTAAAAAAATCAGTTTCTCAAAATTTTTAAATGAATTTTTTTATTATTTAAAAGGAGTTTACATTTTCAAATTAAGAACTAAACCAGTAAAGCCGTTAATGAGAAAGTAGAAAATGAAATGAACCAAATGAACCGGTACAAAGCAAGGTTTTTTAAAACATTTCTTCAAACTTATTTAAAAATATTAAGAAAGTTTCCATCGTTATTTCATTTTGCCAGTCGATTTGAAATTTTTCAACATTTCTTCTCACGGCTTTAAATTTTTGGATTCAGAATGCTAAGAATATCAAACACACAAAATACTATCAGCTATTTCATTTCCCCATATTACGTAATTTTTCAAATGAAGGAAATTAAGAAGGCATACTTGTTTAATTTTCTTAGCCTATAAAATTATAGTGCCACACATATCCCTCAACATTTTATCCCTCAGATTTCCCCCCAAGGATTAAAAGAAGTTAAATCTGAAAGAAAAGCTTTCAAACTGGTAACCTTAGTATTGGTACCGTTATTTTTTCTAAATTATACACTTCAGATTCTTTATGTTACAGTGAGCTATGAATGAATGAATTAGTTTAAGGGTGTAAGTGCACTGTGACCTTAAGATCTATTGTGCCCCCTTACTAGAGCTTGATGAGGTTACTCATTCTACAGCTCATCCTCCAAATTGATTTCTTTAAGAAACTTGAGTATTTGGAGTACTTTTAGAGAGGATAGTTCTTTCTCCTCTATCTGGTGATTTCCCAGATGCCTTTGTCTTTGATGCACAAGTGCATCACATCTACCCAATATGTGTTTCGGGGTTTCATCGTGCTCATTGCAAAATCTGCATATGGCACTGTTTTCCAGGCCAAGAATTCGGAGGTGTCTCCTTAACTTGCAGTGGCCTGTGAGGAATCCCGTTATTATTCTTAGTCTATTTATATTTAAGCTGATGCAGGATTGGAATCGTGCTTGGTTGTAATCCCCAAGTAGAAGTTTGGCCTGCCTCAGCTTAGGGAGCTCTAGCTAAGAACAAACTGTGTTCTATATATCATAGACTCATCATGAGTACTATTTCAATTTCCTCTCTTAGGAGCTCTTTCTCTTTTCTGCCTTCTCTTCTCTTTCTCTTCTAAGGATCTGCCAAATTACTTAAGTTCAAAATTTGACGAAAATCGCTTGATTGCGGTTAATGCTGTATAGTGTTCGAGGAACAGAGAGTCTGAAAGACAAACAGAATAGCCGGACACAATTTTTTCAGCGAAAAATCTTTTTGAGGTAAATGAAACTCAAGACCAGAGGATCAGCAACTATCATCATCATCATCAAGTCATGTAACCTTGATTGGGTCATAGGGCGCCAGCAAATCGTTTCCATCCTTCACGGTCTGCAGTTAGATATTTTAACTGTGGCCACGTCTTTCTCTGGGAGTCTGCTTCTGCTGGAACTGTTGATTTCCATGTTGTTCTTGGTCTTCCAACCTGCCGTGCAGCCTGAAAATTCGGTTTCCTCAGTGTGTGACCAATGTCCACGCCCAGCCGCTCTTGGCTTGTCCTGCGCCGCAATTCTTCGTGAATCTTTAGAATATGGCGTAGATAGTGGTTCACATCGACTATAGTGATTCTAATATCTGAAAATCTCAAACCATTTTACTTGGCCATTTTGAATAAAACTCTTTCTCATATGAATCTCTAAAAAAACATATGTGACAGGGATGCAGATCCCCATCACATGAACTAACCTCTTCAGTATAGCCAACATTGTCTTTGTTGGACTCTCAGTGCCTTGCATTGCCTATTGAAACAAAAGGTTAAACTGCTGCTATATTTTGAGCTAGTTAGGTACATTTGGTCAGGTTTTTGTTTTTTTTTCGTTTTCTTCAAATCTACCGTCTCTTGTTTGCATTCAAATTTTTTTTTGCGCAGAAAAAAAATATATAAAAGTGTCAAAGGCAACACGACGAAGTTATAAAAGGAACTCATTTTTTTTTCTAGCGTCTATGCTAGCTAGCTACCCTTGTTCCATAGTCAAGACACATTGACACTGACTGCTGCGCCCCCAAACACTGGCAACCAAAGTAAAGAAAAACAATTTGGCTCTGTTGGAACTCCGTTGTCACAGGCAAGACAACAACACTAACAACAACCATGAACAAAAAACAAAAAAAAGAACAAAAAAGAAACACTTAAAATGGAATTGGTCTCTTGTCAAAGTGGAATTTTTATCGCTCGCGCCTTGTTCTTGTTCCTCTATAAAAAGACAGGACAGAAGACTTTCATTTTATTTTGTTTTTATTTTTGTTTTTTCTTTGTTGTAAGAAAGTGTGATAAGATTGGAATATTTGCATAAATTATTGTTAAAAGATGGCGAAATTTACAAAGGGGTGAACAATTTTTGAAATGATACCGTTTCCTAGGTATATCTATGTTTGTATCTCTTGGGAATCATGAAAGGTATGACCAAAAAATACTATTAAAATCAGAACATCAGAATTTGATATTTTGGTGGAATTGTAATATAAGAACACTGCAGTGTGATAAATGCTTATTTACTTTGTCAACAGACTGTTTGATTTTTTTTTCTTTTATTCCCTGGCGATGAAAAAATTTTGTTGACTGTAAACTTTTAAATGAAATACCAACATAACAGCGTCAATAAATAGGGAATAAGGATGGTTTAACAACTCAATAAGTGGTGCTGCCAACACCTTTAATAGTAAAAATGGTAGTTAGCATTTCAGTGGTAAGAAATTTTCCTTTTTCAGGATTTTCCGACGTTTTTATTTATTTTTAGTTCTACCTCAAAAAGCTAAGCCATTCATAGAAATACATAATTCAGGACTTTCAACGAATTAAGCCCAAAGTACTGTCAAAGTTCATATATGTAAAAATAAATTAAATTGCGCTAAAATTCGGGGAAATTCGTTGCTTTGGGAAGACACGAGTTTTCAATTTATTATCATTATGTTAAATGTTTAATGGAAAACAAATTACATAAAAATTTCTCGGAAATTGATTTCATGACTCTCTCTCTTATGATTTACTTTTAGTGTGTCATTTTAAGTACCAACCTACATACTTACTTCAATCAAGATAAACTGAAATATTTTATAATAAATTAAAAAACAAAATAAAAAGTCAATAAAAAAATCATAACGTGAACCTATGTAATTTTAAAAAGCATACAGAACATTATTATTGTCATAAACGATAAAATCGGCACGTTTTCATGTTTTTTTTTTTCTTGTTTTTTATTTTGTCAATTAATTCAATTAATGAGTTGAGTATGTGGTAGACATCAGAGTATGAATGTATGCATACATTTATATAAATTTATGTTTACTCTATATTGGTTGGTTAAAGCAATTAATTTTAATTATGTATAATACATATTTGCGTGACTTTTGCCAACAAATGAAAGGATCTTTCAGTTTTAATTATTAATTCCTTTGGAGAATTTTTTTTTTTGTTTATGAAATAAAACAAAATTTGGCATTGTAATCTATGGTTTTAATATTTTTATAGTAAACAAAAAAAATTTATGAAAAAAATGTATAGCTACATATTGGATAATAATAATGAACTATGCTATATGTATGTAGGTTCTTGTACGTATGGAATTTTGTTTGTTTTTTTTTTTTGAGCCTTTGGAAAGAATTTAAATAATGTGAAGGGATTAATAAATTTTTGTTATATTTTACGCATTTAATGAATTTTTATGAGCTTAAACTTTTTATAATTTTCAAGGAGCTTAATGTATATCTAGGTATAGGTACCTACCTGTGTAAATATTTTTGAGTGCATATTTTATGAACGTACCTGTTATATGGATTAAGTTTTAATAAACTTTTAAGCTCGTCATCGTCGGTTAATTTTTTTTTATTATTTTGTAATAACGTAAAGTTTTTGTTTAATTTAAATGTTGCTGCTTTATACAGTGATAATCTTTACTCACGTCATGTCATGTCATTTCTTTGCTGGAGTATAATGTACATAAAGGTGGTCGTTAGGCGGAATACGCATTTGCGATTTTCTGTCGCCGCGATTATAAAAACGGTCGCAACTCAATACAATTTCTTGGTCGCATGTGCGTTCATTCACGTTGAGGCTTATGTGTTCTATTTTTGGCGACAAAATAATGGCGCAACAGAAAATCGCAAGTGCGTTCCTAGTCTTATATGGGTTTTTTTTTAGTTTTTTATTTGGATAAGAGGTTTAAATCAATTGAAGAAACAAAAATTCCCTAATTTGTTGACATTTTTATTTTCATCTCTTATTGTCGCTGTAGGGGTTAATAGACCAAGATCTCAGGGCCACCAGGCATACATTCAGAACTGGACAAAATAAAGTAAGCACTAATCGAGTTTGCATATTTTTGGTATCCTCGCTCCAAAAATTATCAATAAACTAGCCAGCAGCTGTCAGGAAGAAAGCTTATTACTTTTTCAGTACCTACGCCTTTTTAATTACAAATTAATGAATTTAAATTCCAGTAAAAAAAAAAAAATTGTTGGAGCGGTTTTTTAAAAATTAATTTTTTATATATCAAATTCTTAAAACCTTTTTAAGGAAAAATGTTGGCATTCAAACCCTAAGTATTTACCTACTTATGCGCATATCAAAATAAATTTCAAAACAAATTGTCAACCCGTTTTAGAGATATCAAACTTTCAAAATACTTAATTTTAAACTTTAAAAAAAAATCAAAAATTTCTTTTTTGAAAATTTTGATATGCAATATTATTTGAGGTGATGAGAACCAAAACTCGCCATATCCATTACAGAAAAACTCTCCATAACCATATTTAATTGTTTAATAACTTTTAAATGAGAGTAGTGAGAAAATAATATTTTACATCCAATCATAGATTTTGAAATCTATTTGTTGTGGTTTAAAGGAAAATTATATTAAAAGTTTGGTTAAAAAGATATTTAACAATTACCATTGGTTGTGACAAGTTTTTCTGGCATGGATTTGGCGAGTTTTGGTTATCATCGCCTAATTTGAACTTATTTGTTATTTGTGCATAATAAACTTAATTTAATCCGTTCGGCTGATAATGAGAAAATTCAAAATAAAAAAAAACTTTTTTTGTAATAGATCGCACTTATTTTGGTCTACGAAAAAAGCTTAATCAAAATCGTAGGACCTGTTTTTGTAAAAAAAAAATATTTTCCTTAACGTTTTTTAACTATTGTATGCAAGGTACCATTAGTTTAGCATTAAAGTGAATGGTGAATTTGAATCCAAAATGCACATTTTGTTCGATGTGAATGTTTTTACATTTATTTAAGTGTTAAACAAAGCTTTATTTTAGGTTTAATAAAAAAACAGAGACAGTTCTTCATCCTCAGTGTCCTCAAGCAATCTTAAATACTTGCGAGATATTTTATACAAAATACATTTTTATATTATATATAATTTTGTGTGTTCACTAATGTGGATAGTTCATTATTTTGAGATTCACTAAATCGAGTCTCTACTGTAATTCATAATAAGAAAATGGGATGCACTCAAATGGGAGGCTATCCAAAGGAAGCCTTTACTTAAAAAAACATGTATCTATTTTTTTAAGAAATGTTGTGGAGCCATTTTTGAGAAAAATTTAATTTTGTAAAAGTGAAAAAAAATTGTATGACAGGTAACTACCGTTATTTTTGGTTCTAAGAAAAATGAAAAATAACGTGTGGGCAAAATCGCCATATACCGCTATGTACCAAGTTTTGAGAAATCGATCCAGCTCTTTAGGCTGCAGCCAAACAGACAGACAAAATTGTGCCCACTTTTTTCGTGTTCTCATCGTAACGTCATATTTGATTGTTATCTGTCTATCTGTATGTCCGTCTGCATGTCTGTCGGTTTGTATCTGGATCTACAGCCTAAGCCAATGATGCAATTTTCCTCAAATTTTGAACTTAGGGTTTTTTCGTAACTTTCCAGAGGAGACATTTTTTTAGCTCTAAAAATAACGGTACTTGCCATACAACCGTAAAGGAAAAGTTAATTTTTCTCAAAAAAAAAATTAGTGTATTATACAGTGAGTAGACGCTCGATATAGTGAAGTAATAAAAATCAGGCCTATTCACTGTTTCGAAATTGTTCACTTTTTCGAGCGGGAGTTTTTTAAGGCTTTCTAAAGGCGAATTTGATCCAAAATACACAGTTCGTTCGATGTGGATGTTTTTAATTTTAATATAGCACTAAACAAGGCTTTCCTTCAGGTTTAAACAAAGAACAGAAACAATTCCTCAGAGCTCTCAAGCTATATAAAATGCTTGCGCGAAATTTGTATACAAATTCCGTTTTTATATAAAATTTTGTATGTTCACTATTGTGGATAGTTCACTATTTCGAGATTCACTAAATCGAGCGTCTACTGTAGTAGATATGGTATTCTTTTGGTAAGAAAAAAAAATTACCTAAAACATTTATTAACGGTATACCTGCAATATAACGGTTTTTTTGATTTTCGTTTTTCTCATTAACAGCTCATCTGATTCCAATAAAATTTATTTTTTCCACAAAAATTTTGTTAGAATTTATATAATACTGCATACCAAAATTTTGGAAAAAATAATTTTTTTTTTTAAAAAGATGCAATTTTTTTTCAAATTCAATATTTCAAAAACGGGTTGATGAATTATTTTGAAATTTCAGTTTTAAATGTATATTAGTACCTATATATAGGTGATTCTCTGCCAACTGTGATTTTGTATTTAAAAAAATTTCAAAAATTAAAACTTATTGAAAAAAATGTTTGTGTTGATGTTGTGGGTTTATTTAAGGGCTCTGGAGACGCTCGAACTTGGTGCGAGTGAACATGGTTCGAGTACTATGTTCGAGTTGATTTTACTTGTCTGCGGGCTGGTTCGAGTACCAATTATTTGGTGTCACTAAACATAAATTTGGTCTCACCAAAATCAGAAGGAGTTTGAAAATTTTCAATGTTCGAGGGCGGGGCTAGTAGTTTGTCGTACCAGATTCGACTGTTTGCGGACCGGTTTCGTATGTTTACTCGAACATTTCGGTTTAATTTTGAGTTCAATATTAAAAAATAAAAAGAAAAATTTCAAAAAACCTAAATAAAAATAAAATAAATGTGACAGTCAATATTGTGAATGACATATAAATCGTAAGAATAATGAAGTTCGAGTAGTTTGGTTTCTGTGTCTGCGGAGTTTAGTCGAACTATGTTCACTCGCACCATGTTCGAGCGTCTCCAGGGCCCTTTAGTCAGAGTATCAAATCTGTAAAAGCATTTTGCTACAACTTTTAAAAAACAAAAAATACGGTGAAATATACTAAAACATGGAATAGATGTTAATGACACCTTTTTATTTTTGTTTATTTGTAATTTGTTCTCTCTTTTCTTGACCATATTTTTGTTGAGATTCTTGATTGCCTGTAATGTTTTGACCTCTCGACACATCTACTTCCCTCTTTTTCTTTAAAAAGAATCTCTTTTTCGTTTTTGTAGTCTGTTCTTCTGAATGAGAGCCCATTTCACTGTGCTGGGTTATTACTTATAGTTTTTATCGCACGGAATAATTTTTTTCTTTTTTTGGTTCGTCCGAGATATAGCTACTGTTTTTCTAAAGGAAATTAGTAGAAAGTGAGAATTATTGTAAGAAATTATTTAATTAAAGTTCAATAAGGACTTAAATGCAATGGTACTGACATCCACGGTACTGACATTTATACAGTTTATGTTACCTCACTTCTCTATACTAATGAGAAAAATAATTTCGAAGGAAATTTTAACTTATGCCGTTAAAAGGAATACAAAACTCTAAAACCCAAACAAAAACATGTTATAACCTTATAACATGCTTAAAAAATACTACCACGGTACTGACAAATACATTTGTGACACACACTTTCTTCGAATGAAAACATATCACTCTTAAAGTAAAACAATGTACACAGCATAAAGTGAATGTTTTTAACTATACATAAATAGTGTTTCTTTTAGAAAAAACATTAAAAACTAAAACAAAATGGCGGTTCAACGGAAAATCTCTTGAATTCAAAATTAAAACAAGATCCTCGGACAGCATTCATTCATGATTATTTTATTCAGCATAAGTATTTTGTCTTAATTATAACAAAAGTTTGTCAAGTAAGTATTCCACTCAAGCTTTTCTAAGGACAACATTTGTATTCAATGAAGTATTTCATTAAAAAAGGTAGATTTAATCGAAAAAACAAGGAGCGGACATGCCACGGTACTGAAATTTTGACTACACTTTTCCAAGCCATGTGATATAACTAGAAAATTTAGTCATGATATGAAATGTAGATAGTAGTAAATAGCCATTTACCCAATTCAAAAACATAAATAACAAAAAAGCACTGGACACAAAGAATCACAGTTGGCACGGAATCACCCATATACTCAAAAATGGCACAAAATTTTTTTTGGAAAAATGTTACAAAAATTTTATATATAAAAAAAATAATTCCCACACAACTTATACATAAGAGCAAGTACGTGCGATCAAGTCGTGCATTTTATTTTTACACGAATCCAAAACTTGTCCTATACTTAGTATCTATGTAGGTATATCGCAAGTAAAAATACCGATAAATCTACGTTAAAAAAATGACTGTGAACTAAAATATTTTTATATTATTCAAAAGAATTAAAACAATTCGAAAAAAGCAAATGAATGCAAATGATTGCAAAAAAAGCAAAAGAATGTGAAAGAATTCGAAAGAATGCAAAAAAATGCATGAGTTCCCAAAAGATTGCATTCAATCGATTGCTTTGAAATGAAAAGAGGAACAAATGTTTGCAAAAACTTCAATGCCAAATGAATTTACTGAATTCAATATATGACTTTTAATTATTGTATTCACAAAATATTGCACACAAATTAATGTGAAAGAAGCTTGTTTAATGATTTTTACAAATTCAATTTTTTGTAGAGCTTAGAAAAATTCTGAAAAATGGAAACTTCATATGAGCGTACTGCAGGCATACTGTAAAGGTAGTTTTTGTGTGAAAATGGATACCATATAATTGCAGTAAGGGCTGCAAAGTATACCTTATACCTTAAAGGCAACCCTGATGTTAACTCAGAGCGAAAAAATTGACTTCGGTTCTTAGCTAATTTTGTTCCAAATCAAAAACATTTTTGATGGTCAAGCTTTCATATTGATATTCTATAACTTCATGACCTTAAATCTCTCGAAACATAAATTAAAATAAAATTTCCTGCATAAATTTGAATAATTTCCAATTAAATAATTTTGCGAAGAAAAAAATTTTCTTTTAATGAGCTGCTAATCATTAATCAATTCTCGTTTATGGTTCTGTTTTATCCTAAACACACGTTATCGTACGCCGAAATAAAATTTTTTAGGCTGATGATTTCCTGAGGCCTTGATTGATATTATGCGGTACTTATATCGTATGTATCTGATAAGACGCATGTTGTTAACAGAATTTATCTAAGAGAGAGAGAGAAAAAAAAAATAAATTAAATTAGATGAAAAATGTGCGTTGTTCACAAAGCTTAATTTATCCAATTTCACTCTCTTTCTCTATATACGTGCTTAAGCAAGCATTTTAAAGAAACATGTACAATTTGCTAAAAATCATACTTTATATATCATGAATTACACGTCACACATCACTTGGAAAACCTAAAAGCGTCGGCGCCGAATATGCTAGCCGAGACGCAGCGTGTATAGAGCAAGAGTATCCCATACCGCCATCATCATCATCATATCGCTAGAAAATAGAAACAGAGTGCCTTTAGCAGCGTAAAATGTCTTCCATTCGGTTTGGCATCCGCTTAGGCGAATTCCATTATGGAAAACAATTTTTTAACTAAAGTGGTTGATAAGTTATGGTTATACATAAATTTAGGATTCGCCTCCGGCAATGTTGTATCCTTGCCTCATTGTCAGTTTTGTGTTATAAAACAACGAGCAGAACGGCAGAAAAGACAATTGTTAAGTCTTTGGTTATGGCCATATTTCTAACGACCGTATACTTGTGTGGGCCTCTTCACCATCAGGATATGCCAATATCTACCTTCCTAGTGTTATAGAGGTATTCCTCCTTCATCTTCTCCGTTCTAGTATACCTAAGCTTTGGGTTCCTATTTACTTTGCCTCACGTTATTAGCTTCAAAATGAGACCAAACTGGAATATCAACACACCTCAGGTTCCTTTATGCACAATTCCTTCCGTTTTCTGACATACGTACTAGCATATCGGTGTCTATCGCATCCGGCGACCCGTTTATTTTGAAAAATGTCCTTATGCAAAATTGATGTCGCCGTCGTCGTCTTCGTTGTGTATGGCAATGGCAATAGCATCAACCGATATTGGCAACGTTTTGTGGCATGGGTACTATCTGTATTGGTGTCTGAACGAACAACTGACAACCACAACGGAGACAGAGAAACGTAGATAGACGGAGACGTAGCTCTGCTTTTTATAAAGAGTGACGCTTATGGGGCGGCCGACAATGAGGCAAACGGATGTTTATAAGGAGAGGTATCTTAGCTAAAATTACTCTCATTTATTTTCATATCGTTGATGGGTGGAACACCGTTTTGCGTCTTCAAGAGAGCCTTTTATGATGATTTATTGGCATTTTTCTTTTGTTGTATGGGATATTAAGGTAAAACTGAGAAATATCACCCAAACCGAAAGATACACAATGAAGTTATTCTTCTTCATTGGTTTGGCATAAAGTCTATAACGATCTCTGATAGCAAAAACTTTGGGTTAAATATAACAAAGTTCATGATATATAACTTCATTAATTATTGTTTTTGGAATATATACTGGTGATGGTCAAATAAGTACCTTCTTTTTATTTTTTTCAGGTGCTTTTAAAATGAAAAATTTGGCTGTTAAAAATGTAGTGGAAACTAATAACGTGATGAATTTTATTTTAATGCGATTCTAAGCGGTTCATAGGTCAATATTTTGCACAACCTTATATTGTCAAAATTATTCTCTGCTATGATATTTGTAAAAGTTACATCCTCTGAATGCAAAGCATCTTCGATAATATTGATTAGGTAGTACCTAGCATCTTCCTCACAGATTCTCGCAAAACCTGTCAAAATTTCCGGTCTTAAAATGTTTGTAGAAAGTGCGTTTAAGTGAGAAATCGCAACTTAATTATTCAAAATGTTACGCGTAGTAAGAAACAAATCAGACATGACAGCCTGACAAGTCGTGGAGAACCATGGTCCATCAGTGAGCTACCATTTCCGTGTGCGTGTTGTAAGTATTGGCTTAATGGAGGAGACCGTCAATTTTCTGCTGAAACTGATTAGCTTAGATGGAAAGGCGCTTAATTATGATAAGAAATGCTCTTGGAGAATTTGTCACTACCTTGCCAAATGAAGTACACAGAGATACACATGACAGTAAAATGAGGCTGTGAGTGCAAAAGCGGTGTAACCCACTTTTTGATGTGTAAATATCTTAGCGCTCGGTATGGGTAAAATTAAAAATCGGCTGTAACGGATATGGGCCCACGGTTCCGTTTGGAACCATTTTGTTTGTTGTAGGTAAGTAGAACTCTGTAAACTCGAATAGGTAAGGTAGTTTTCATTTTATACCTAATGGTTTTGGTATTTGCTAAGTGTAGTGATTTCTTTACACCCCGACTCCACAGTAGATAATTTCTTTCAGTATGTTCGTCTTGACATTAAATATCTAATGGAGTCATTCCGTTTCATATCTTGATTGGATGTCAAGATGCAATCATATCTTGACAGAGATATTTGACATACATTTTGCCAGGTGAAGATTTTGTTGCTTTTTTTCTAGACATTCAATTTTTTATTTCATTATTTTAAATCCATATGCTGCTTTTGATGTTAATCTCTGCAATCGCGGTTGGCAATTTTGGTTTGTGATATTTAGTGTTATTTGCAATTTCTTGATTTGAAATGTCATAACATGATTTGCCAAGTGGCGCATTCTTTTATGTTTCTCTAGTTGGCTGTGGTTAATGTGTCAAAAAGAAGTGTTGTAATGTCATATTTAAAAAAGCTTCTTTGAGTTACTTTTCATTTAGGAAAAGCTAAAAATATGGCTGATCTGTCAAACAAATTGGATGAAAAAAAGTCGAAATAGATTAGGAATTAAAAATCAAGAAGAAATTGTGATTTCATTATTGAAAAGAACTTTTATCAGCACTTCGAAAATGCATACATTTTTCAAATTAAATTTCATTTAACTTCATTCTAGCACAAGATTGAATATTTAAGCAAAAATATTTCTAATTTTTTTATCATTCATTACTTACACAAATTTCTTTTCTACAAATCGATCAAATCAGATAAAAAAAATCTCGCAAAACCTGGAAAAAATTTCCAAACTCACTATCGACGGTAAAATCAATAAAAATAAAAATATATTATCTTTAGGCGCCAGTTATAGCTATCATTGAAACTCATCATTGAAAATTTTAATGACTGATTTTGAGACGCTTAGAAAGTGAAATCGTTTATTATTTTCATGGAAAAATGAGCTTTAAGACTTAATTAATATATCTAGCCAAAAAAATAGTTCAAATAGACCCAACTTTCCACATAAAAAGACTTTTCTTATTTCAATGACTGAACTACCTTACCAATGATCATTGAAAAAGTAAAAGTCAATTTTTGTGAAAAATTGGGCCTGTTTGAAATTTTTTTTTTACTAGAAATATTAATAAAGTCTTAAGCTTTGATCGTCCATCAAAATAATAAATGATTTTGTCCCCTAAACGTCTCAAAATCAATCATTAAAATTTTCAATGATGAGTTTCAATGATAGCTATAACTGGCACCTTATATATTCCCCCAGATCTGATCTGGATTGTATATGCATACGTGTATAACAAAAACAACACAAAATGCGACCTTGCTTTTGGATTTCGATTTCCAAATTAATTCTGACCATAAACCCTTTGTACTTTTTTGCAAAAATGAGTTTTTTCTCTCACAGGTAGATGGCTTTTTGTGTTGAAGATAGGGAGAAAATAGAGAATAGAGTAGAGAGAAAATACAGAAACAAAAGGATAAACGGGGATCGGATAGGTATATAACACTCTTGTCGCACTGGGATCCTGTTTGTTTTATTATGATAATCTAATCCGGATCAGATCTAGGGGATACTAAAATTAAACTATTACATATTACAAAAATGAGATCAATTCCAAACCGAACGATCGAGAAGCAAACAAAAGATAACTCAAAATGAAAACATCGTGATTTCAGCAGCTTTTGATGGATTAACCATTTCAACTCAGTATCAAAGAGATGAATAGGAAAAATGTACTCAAAGTTACTTTTTGACACTTTAACTTTGAATCCCGGAACAACTTTGTGACGCCATAAAGTTTTCTTGGAAGGTGTTTTTTTAATGGGTAAATTAATTATAATTTGTGTCGTGCAACCATTTTGTTTTAGCGCTTGTATTACAGATTCCTAATTTTTACCATACGTGGTAATGACCCGATCCCTTACCTTCAGGTGAAAACGAATGTTTACACATCTTCCACACGAGTCCCGGTACTCACACATTTTTTTTATCATTTTTTTCGTTTTGAATCGATTTTTAATACTCTTTTAACTAATATTCAAGGTGTATACGTCACATTTTTGGAAAGCTTAGATATTTTTGAATTAGAAATTTTAGCTTTGATGACGTTTGATGTATAAATGTAAAAATACGAGACAAAAATATCAAAAATGCCAAAAAATGGGTTTAACCACTTTTGCACTTACGGCCTCAAATGTAAGGTGGATCAGGTCGGAACTGAGCCTGGGACATACTCCTGCGGGAAATTTTTTTCACTTTTCTTCCGAACAAGTACGTACCTATCAGAATAAGTAAAAGTGTCAAATTCGGCTTAGTTTCCGAAAAGAAACATATTGATAGCATTTTTGGTATGATTTCGTCTGTGAAATTTCGTACTCAACCGTCAACTATAAATAATGTACATAAGACACAAGATTTTTTAAACGCAACATGAACTGCAGAGGATTTTACACCGTAAGTGCATTGTGAATAAGGTGCTTAGGATAATTAGACTTTCTATAATGGGTGATTCATTAAGAATTTTTTTTTTATTTTTGATAAAAATCATAAAATGTAATTTTATGGTAGAATTTGTACCATGAGTTGTAAAAATTTCCACGCAAAAAAAATTAAAAAAATTTAATGTAAACTCGAAAATTTTCCGCATTATAAAAAATGTTAAGGCAAACTCGGAAATTTGTTGCAATTAAAAATAACATGCACAACTGGGTCGCACGTACTTGCTCTTATGTTCAAGATACGGCAGGTTTAAGAAAATTGTTTATAAAAACATGGAAATTATGAGACAAAAATGTAGAGAAGCATGAAATACAACATTTAAATTTGCTTAAACAACTCTTTTGACAGTTTGAGGTGAAAAAAAAGAATGCCATCTTAGTTCTTGATTGAATATGATTGTATGCGAAAAAAAAAAATTAAAATCGTTGGAGCGGTTTTTTAAAAAAATAATTTTTTATATATAAAATTCTTAAAACATTTTTAAGAACAAATTTTGGTATGCAAATTTAAAGTATATATTTATGTGTATATGAAAACAAAATCTGAAAAAAAAATTTCAACCAGTTTTTGAGATATCGAATTTTTAAAAATACAAAAATACAAAATAAAAACAAACGCTCTATGACAGGTACCTACTATTAATAGTTGCTAAGTGTTAAATTTTATAATTTTTGGTAGTAGATCGTACTAGTTTTGGTATATTAAAAAAGTTTAATCAAAATCGTAGGAGTCGTTTTTAAGCTAAAAAAACATTTTCCTTTGCGGTTTTCTAACTTTTGTATGGAAGGTACCGTTATTTTTTCATAAATGTAAATTTTTTTCTAAAAATATTTTAGAGAGCACTAAAAAACTCTTAAATATCGAGTTTCAAAAACATCGATTACATCGTTTTCGAAATATTTGATTTTCCAAAAAAAAATTTGAAACATTTTTTAAAAATCCAAAAAATATTTTTTTTCAAAAATTTAGGTACACAAAACTATTTATGTTTTTTTTTGTTATATAAATAATAATAATAATATAAATAATTTTCACCCAGGGAAAGCCTTTACTAAAATAAATTTATTGAATTTTTTGTAAGAAAAGTTGTCGAGCCGTTTTTGAGAAAAATACGATTATTCAAAATTGCTAAGAAAAAATTGTATGTCAGGTACCGTTATTTTTGATTCAAAAAAAAAATGAAAAAAACGTGTGGGCATAATCACCAAAAACCACTATGTACCAAGTTTGAAGAAAATCGATCGAGCCGTTTAAGCTGTAAACGAACAGACAGACAGACAGACAGAATTGTGCCACCCACTTTTTTGGTGGGTATCATAGAAATAAAGGGTGGTTAAATTTTAAGGGCCGATGTTGATTTTAAATAAAACACAAATTATTTAGGAAATTATTGTTATTTCTTTTTATTATGATAATATTGTATGGTTCAATTATGTATGGAACAAAATATCAGCCAAATAGCCGCCGCGACCTCGGCGGAACACCTCCATCCGATGGTCCAAATTTTCGATGACGCTGAGGTATAATTGAGGTTCTATGCCATTAATGTGCCAAATTATCTCATCCTTTAGCTCCTAAATTGTTGCTGGCTTATCCACGTACACCTTTTCTTTCAAATAACCCCAAAGAAAGAAGCCCAACGGTGTCAAATCACATGATCTTGGCGGCCAATTGACATCGCCACCACGTGAGATAACACGGTCATTGAATTTGTCACGCAAAAGAGCCATTTTTTCGTTAGCTGTGTGGCAAGCGGCACGGTCCTAATGAAACCACATATCGTCCACATCCTTATCTTCCAATTCGGGCCATGAAAAGTTCGTTATAATCTCACGATAGCGAACACCATTTACAGTAACTGCCTGACCAGCCTCATTTTGGAAAAATTTTGGATGATACTGCCAGCCCATAAACTGCACCAAACAGTCACTCTTTGTGGGTGCATTGGTTTTTCGACAGTCACTCTTGGATTATCATTCCCCCAAATGCGGCAATTCAGCTTATTGACGAATCCACTGAGGTGAAAATGTGCCTCATCACTGAAGATGATTTTCTTCGAAAATTGATCATTCACTGTTGCAATTTCTTGCCACCATTCAGACCATTGACGACGCTTGAAATGGTCAAGAGTTCAAATTGAATTAGTCTGAAATTAAGAAATGTCAAATGAAATGCAGACAAAAATTTGACGTTTAGGTGTGGTTCACACTCAACATCGACCCTTAAAATTTAGCCACCCTTTATCATGCTTGATTGTTATCTCAAACATTTTCTTAGGGCGAATCCAAAACTTGCCTTATAGTATCGGTACTATAAGGCAAGTTTTGGATTCGTGCTAAAAAAATTTTTTTGCAAGTAAAAAATGTTAATGCAGGATACGAATTTTTTTTTCTTAAAAATTTTTTAATGCTATAGATTGTTAGAAAACTTATACTTATTACATTCTCTTGTTTGTTTTTTAAATCAAGTAGCCTAAATGAATAGTTTTTTTAAAAGATGTGATTTTTCTTTTCAAGTTGATATTTTCAAAATTTTGCATAATTGAGTTTTATTTTTGTGTTCAATTTCAATATCCAATGCCCATATTAATTCTTAGAAAAAAACTGAGATGAAATGTAAAAGCCTTTCTTAGTATGTATTTGAGAAATTAAAAAACAAAATAAAAGGGACGTTTCTCCCATTGCTTGTTTTTGTTATGTTATAGTAGGCTTTTCACACCAAACCCCAAAGCTGGCTTTCAGCTTTTCAAAAACTCAAAAACCGAACAATACACGTTTTCGTTTGACATTCCAGTTTTTTTTACTCCAACCACGCACAATTTTCTTTTTTTTTCTTCTATTTTCTGAAGAAAACACCGTTTACCACAAAAAAAAGTATACATCAATTTTAAATAAATTTAATAATTTTGAGATTCGAATTTTATATTTGATATGACAAAATTTCGTCAAGTGTTTTCAATTTCTCTTAGAAGCATCCCATCAGTTTCTTTATTCACATTTCAATAGGCACTGAGCTTTTTAAAAAGTAAGCTCGTTTTGTTTATCTCTGAATTCCAATAAGTTTTCGACTATGGTTATAAGACTTGAGTTTTATGAAAACCTGAAGTTACAAAAATTAAATGAGAAAACTGGTGTTTTCGATTAATGTTCTCCCCAAAACTGATATTTTCGCGAAAACCACGCTTTGGCTATTAGTGACTCAAAAAAAAAAAATTTCTATTAAACCCTTTTTTTAGGTTTTTTTATTTCTCGAAAACTAAGAAAGATTTTTAAATTTGGTTTTCGGTATTTGATTAAGAATCGAATATTGATAAATGCGAACAAAATTTTTAACTTGTTTTTGGATGCAAGAAATTATCAAATTTTATGATTTTTTTTTTTTTTTGTTTTTGAAACAAATATTAGTGTTTGCGTTAACATTTTTTGTATGCAAAAAATTTAATTTTGCAACAACATTTGTTTTTTAATTCGAACATTTTTAACTTGCGTAAGCATTTTTTTTAATGCAACAAAATTTTAGATTAAGCATTAAAAAAAATTGAATGCGAAAAATGTGTCACCTTTTCTTATTGCAAAAAATGTTCCTATTGCATCAACATTTTTTGCATTCTTAATTCAAAATATTTTTAATCTTCACTAATTTTTGTTTTAATACAACAAGTTTTCGAGTTTGCATAAAAATTATTGTTTCAATGCAAAATATTTTCACATTGCATTAAAATTTTATTTTAAATATTTAATGTTGGCTTCCTAGTCCTGAAACGTAGCTGGCTTATCGGCAGTATTGTAGCAAATGCGGGATCACTCTATCAATATCACGGGGCCCTAGAGGTAGTAGCAAGGGGGGATCACAGGGGTTTGATCCCGCCCGTAAATTTTTATTATTGCATTTGAATCGGTAATTTCAAAAACCACTTAAGTCACATTCTTTTCAAATATGCTTTTTTTGCTGTAAATGCTTCCATAAACGTAGATGAGTATTCTGAATAAATTACGTCGGTCCAAACACTCCTCCCTCTTCAAATAATACCTCACAATAGACGTTCCATGCAAAAACAACGTGAGTCAATTGACTAAAGTGGTTTTTGCATGCACTATTAGATGGTGGAAGAAGGCGTTTTAATATTGCGTTGTTGCGATTGACTTGAATATCAATATTCAGATCTTCAGTTTTACAGTTAATATAATTTTTAAATCCGTTACTTTTTTCAAAGATGTTGTGTTTTTAAACAGGTGTTTCCTTACTGTTTTTTTGGTTTTGTCAAATTATTTAAGCTTTGGTTATCTCATCAAAGGTAGTTTCGCATTTTGTCTCTGTAATGATTTTTTGTTTTACAATTCGATTATTTTGCTATCGGTTACCTAGTTTTTAACTGATTCTGAGTTGCCTTGTTTGGTGGAAATAAAAGAATAAATTTAAATAGTAATGTAAGAAAGCCGTTGACTGTGCAAAAGCAATTGGAAAAATATTGATGAGTGTAATAATTCCAAGAATTAAGAGAATGTATGCTGGCAAATATTCCAGCGTCAGAACTTTTCTTGAAAAAAGACGCAGGTACAATTTCTGGCAAAGAGTTAAAAAACCCCTTCATTATGTTTGTGTGCGTATAAAATTATGTAAATTTGTCCGCAAACATAAAATGTTTATTTTGAATAAGTTATTAATAATAATTTTTAAATATTGTTGCGTGTTTTTTAATGTATCTTTATCCCCGCTTGCTAGAAAAGGGGCCATATCTCCATGGTTTTGTTTGGTTTTTTGATTTGGCTGCATGTACAGAACCTAAAGGTGCAAAAATCGTGAAATGCGAGTTAACATAATGCGAAACAAATTAGACGAAACAACGAACCAAATGGATCAAAAAGACGAATCGAACCATATAGCGGTTTGACAAACGGATTAATGGTATGTCCTGGCTGAAACCAAATGTCAGCGATAAAGTGGGTATCTGATTCAGGCAACGAAATATCCGTTATCATAGTGTTGTAGCACTCAACATAGACAGATATGATCATCAACCCAAATGCGGCAAATTTTGCTTAGTGACAAACCCATTCAGCCAGAAATGTGTCTCATTGTAAAACAAAAATTTTGCTGAAAACAGTGGATTTTCTCCAAAACTTTTTCGCTGATGTTCGTAATACAGAGGAATAATTTGGAGATGCTATTCAAGTGTGAGTCTTTCCATGATGATTTCTAAAACAATACAATACACAATAAAAATAACATGATATCAAGACACCAGTATCTAACGTTTGCGTGATCTGTAAAAAAGAACCTCTATGAATTACACCCTATTATGGGATTAAGAATTAAGTTTGATAACAAAACAATTTTGAGTTCCCTCGAGAGCTGTAAAATTGGGTTTTCTCAATCTCTAGAACTTATCTCTAAAGGAAATATACCATTTATACTTGGTTTTCAAAAAGAGAATAGGTATAGTCATCATCCCTGTGTTTTTTTTTTCAATTTTTCTAAGCGCCCTTATTGTAAATCAAAACCTCAAAAACCTACTCTCGAAAAGCTATTCCTAAGCACTTCTTTGTCTGCCTTTTCCGTCTTAGAATGCACCATACAACATTAATTTCCTTCACCCATTCAAATAAATATCTAGTTTACACCCAAAAAGCTCTATCTGCAGGCAAATGTTCCTCTTAAAGGATAGCATTATTTTCGTCCAGCACATATCTAGCTGGTGGTATGCAATGCATACAATACTGCTACTTATCTGCCTTCATGGCATAGCTAAGAAAAAAGACGTTAAATCTTCTCGTTCACACTTCGCAAACACAAATATCATTTCTCCGTCGTCGTGGCTGTCGTGCTAATGCTCAAACACTTTCCTTCCTGTATGCACACACTTTATATTTTTTTTTTTTTTTTTGAGGATTCTTTTCCACAACTATACGTTCCGATTCCGATCGCGTGCACAGTCACAGTCCTCACCACCAAGGACTCACTATATAGTTTCTTTTCCCCAAAAAAAAAAAAAAACTATTTACTTTTATTATTCCTGCTGCAGTTTTATGATGATTTCTTTTTCTTGTCTCGCCTTGCCCCCAAAACGAATTTATCACCGGATCCTCTGAGTCTCCTCAAATACCCCTCGGAATATAGTCCTTTTTTGTATATTATGTAGTTATATGCGATTCCCATACCCAAGATATAGAGCCTGGTGTGTGTTTTGTGTATTCTTTGTCAATAAAAGTCATCATTATAGTGTCTTCGTCAGTGTATACCTACTCGCTCGTACTAGGAAAAGTTTTCCTAAATTGCTTTGGTTATACCGCGCGGTATAGTATAGTAGTTCATGAGAAAAATAGCAGAGACAAAGAGGATGTAATCCTTTTGTTTGAAGCTTTCAAGTTTTACTGAATACTGCTCCTGGGATATGTAAATAAGACAAATAATTACATTTTCTAAATGGGAGTTGGAAAAACAAAAACAGATGCATGCGCGTGATCTGAAACAATAGTTTTCTATCTTACTTTTAACTTTTTTTTCTATTTGCTGCAACTGGCAAATGTAGCTGGTTTGTTTCTTTTTATTATTTGTCTGCTGTTTCGGGTTTTTTTGCGGAGAACGATGAAAAGCACAGATCCTTTTTTGGAATATCTAACTACCTACTTCATTGGAATTCATGAAAAGTTATGAAATAAGTTAAAAAAAAAATAATAATTTACCTAAAATGTATTGTTTAAATTTCCACACAAAATGAGGTTTACATTACTGAGCCAATAATATTGTATGTGATATGAGCTGATAGTACTAATGCAGATTCACATTGTCCTTTTGATGGTTAAGCAGAAAAGGAGACTTGTAGCTAGCGCATTGAATTTATACATTAAGACCGGAGTGTTCAATCCAAACCCTGGAAGAAACCAAGACTTCAAGAAGTTTCTCTAAAATATATTTTTCCCACAAAAACAAACTGATTTTGTGAAACCAAATTTATCTACTAAGACCCGTTTGCTGATACGAACCTAAGGCATTTATGCTCTACTTAAAAAACTTATGTTCTACTTTTTCCTGTGCGTAAACTGTCACATAAGCACTTATGTTCAACTAAAATATTTAAGTTTCGTATCAGCAAATGGGCCTTAAACACTTAGCTTTAATAAAAAAAGGTATCCACAGTAAACATAAACCAAAATTTAAAGGTGCGTGTTCATCAATATTTAATTTTACTGTTAATATTTTAATCCTTAACTTTTAGAACATTCTTTTTATATTTTTTTTTGTATCTTTTTCCTGAAAAGTTACGCTGTGTGTTTAATATTCAAAAATCAAAAAGTGTTCAACTACAAATTAATAAGCTTATACCTACTATATGAACAACAACTTTTGCAACTTACTCGCTAAGTTGTCAGGAAGCAGAGCTGCGGTCAGTGGTTGTGGTTATATTGTTGCATGAAAAATTCATAATTTTACTCTTTATTCTTAAACAATAAGCTGTGTAGCTTGAAAAAAAAATATAAAAATGAACTTTCCTTTTAATACAGAACACTTCAACTTTTAGTGTCCGGTCCACACTCATTGACAATAATTTTGAAAGCTTAATTTTTTGTTTTCTTAGCTCTATTTATTCTATTTATAATTTTGTACACAGAATTATTTTTTTTTTGTGTATCCAACAAACATAGAATTTCATTATGTACTTGGATTCCGTCGTACAAGCTAAAATTTATTTTATAATTAAGTTTTTTTTTAACTGAAATAAATGTACTTCCTGTGGGTGCTTTTGTGCTAAAAATTTCTATGCTTATACTTAGTTATATTGCTGTTGTAATTATAACTGAAAAAAAAACATCTTTTTTTTTTTTTTTTTTGAGTAAAGTTTGAAATAGGGATTAAAATAAGAAAATATTTTTCAAATGAATCAAAAGAATACAATATTTTGAAATTAATTTGTGTATTGCACTTGTTTTTTTATTTTGTTCAATACAGGATTAGTCCAGTCAAAGGTACTTAATTACTTACTTAAGGTGGTGCTACAGTCCGGGGTGGACCAGGGCCTCAACCAACAAGCTTCTTCCAGTCGGCTCGGTTTCTAGCTAGCTGTCTTCAGTTTCGCACGCCAAGTTAGTTGAGGTCCTCTTCCACCTTTTACGCTGTCCACCTCTACTGTGGTGTCCCACGGGGTTGGATTCAAAGTCTTTCCGGGCCAGAGCATTGGTGTCCATTCGCTATAGACTAGATGATAGACATGCCACTAACAAAATTACGGGGGGTTAAAGGCCCCCGAACGGTATTTCTTATAGAAAAATTGTCAATGACTAAGTTGTAGCTCAGAAAATATCCTACAAGAAATGTTAAGTAGGTACTTTCTTCATAAGAGACTGTTTTCGACATAATTCAATCGTAGTAAGAGTAACGGATTTTATGTGTCTGTAGAAAATGTACTCTTTTAAACCACCTTTGAGGTTAAGTACCAGGTATCCTCCAAAAAAAATTAGAAAACAGTTCAAAATAAAATGCCCGACTGGATCGCACGTACTTGCTCTTATGTTCAAGTTGTGTGGGACTTAAGAACTTTAAAAAATATTCATGAAATTATAGAAAAAGTATGAAAAGCATTTAAATCGTTCTTTTAATTGTATAAATAGTCTGATAAATAACGTAGAGCTCAAAAATAAGTATGCCATTTGATTATATGAAAAAATATGAATATACATATGTAAAAAAAAATTTAAAGTCGTTGGAGCCGTTTTCTTAAAAATTAATTTTTTATGTATAAAATTTTTGTAACATTAAAAAAAAAAAATTGGTATGCCAATTTTTAGTATATATTAATATACATTTAAAACTGAAATTTCAAAATAATTCATCAATTTTTTTCCCATACAATCATATTCAATCAAGAATTAAGATGGCATTCTTTTTTTTCACCTCAAACTGTCAAAAGAGTTGCTTTAGCCAATTTAAATGTCGTATATCATGCTTCTCTACATTTTTCTGTCATAATTTCCATGTTTTTATATACAATTTTCTTAAGCCCGCAGTGTCTTGAACATAAGAGCAAGTACGTGCAGTCGTGCATTTTATTTTGTCTTCTTTTGATTTTTTGTTTTTTTTTCAAGTTAGATTTACTAGTTGGTTTCAAGTTTGAAGAAGCTGCGCAATACTTCATTTTTGATTATTTTTTCTTAGCCAAAGCGCTAACAGCCACTTCCTATGCTCTTGTTTGAATTTCCCTCTTAATCCGTTGAAATAAATCTTTTTTCTAAAAAGAATTGAGGCAAAATAATAATAAAATATAATTTACCTACAATATATTCTTCAATTTACCGATAAAAACAACCGTTCAATAGCACATCACATGAAATTATTTAGCTCCCTTTTGAAAATCAGTTTTATCTTTGTATTTTATTTAATTTAGAGAAAAAATAGAGCCGTTTTGAGACTTATATTAATTTTGTATGAAAGATAGGCCCGTTTTGAATATTACAAAAATAACAAGTAGCCTCGTTTGGATTCCAAACTCAAAATTTAAATAATAATAACTTCTTAATTATCTCATTTTGAAACAAAATTCCTTCTTCATCTGATAGCTCTCTTTGATGGTATATCACACTCAAAGTATTGAAAAAAGTGCATTTAGCACCGTTTTGATTGTCAACGACACAAATAATAATAGTTTTCCCAATTAATTGAGCTAAAGTAGAGGGCATTATCATTTTTTTTTTTTTGAATGTCGAATTATTCCACTAACTTAAATGCAACAAACAAGAATTATACCAAACTGATACCTACAATTTTTACTTGCGATATAGGTAGGTACTATAGGGCAAGTTTTGGATTCGTGCAAAAAAAAAATTTCGAGATAACAATCAAATATGCGTTACGGTGATAGAGAACACGAAAAAAGTGGGTGCCAAAATTCTGTCTGTCTGTCTGTCTGTCTGTCCGTACCTCAACCTACAGCCTAAACCACTGAAGCGATTTTCTTCAAATTTTGAAGTTAAGGTTTTTTTTGTAACTCTTCAGAGGGGAAATTGAAACATTTTCTTAGCTCAAAAAATAACGGTACTTGCCATACAACCGTTAAGGAAAAGCTTATTTTTCTCAAAAACGGCTCCAACGATTTTGATAAAAAAAAACCAGTGTATTATTGTAGATATGATATACCTTTAAGGAAGAAAAATAATCACCAAAAACATTTATTAACGGTACCTGCCATATAACGGTTTTTTTGATTTTTGGTTTTCTCATTTTAACCGCTCATCTGATTTCAATAAAATTTCTTGCACAAAAGCTTTGTTAAAATATAAATAATACTGCATACCAACATTTTTGAAAAAATAAATTTTGGATTTTTAAAAAAAGATTCAAACGGCTTGATGAATTATTTTGAAATTTCAGTTTTAAATGTATATAAATATATACTCAAAATTGGCATACCAATTTTTTTTTTGAAAAATGTTACAACTTGAACATAAGTGCAAGTACGTGCAATCAAGTCGTGCATTTTATTTTCTCTGTACATCAACGCTTCGTCCTATTGGCTATAGGTCTTGCAGTCCTAAGGAAGATCGACGTATTTATTGATTTACAAAAATGCAAAAATGAGAAAATATAGGCTATCGTTGTGAGGTGAGGTGTTTAACTTGCAAATCATTTGAGACCAACCACATCTAATAATGATCATGTCTGTAATCTTAACATCACCAGCAAAGTCCATTGTATTCACATTATGTATCTAAAATAAACTCCATAACAAAAAAGCAGGACTTTTAGTGGAGATTCCTTGGCTAACCCCCACGAAACCTACTTCTGTATTCCTATTCCCAATATCATATAATACCAATACCTATCTTATTTTTTGCAAAGAAAAATTCTGTTTCCCATTGAAATTCAAATTCAACTATTCTTATTTCAAATTGAAATTTATCAAGATATGCAAATTAGTGTCATATTATTTTCCTCCGTGGAGTGGCGAGAGTTCGATGTAAAAATGATTTATAACTTTTAAATATTTAAACTAAGATTGCATAAAAATTGAAATATTTACTTTGTATCAGAAAAATTATGATGACGACAATATTATAACGACCAAGTCAACAATAACTTTAAAAAAACAGCCAAATTCATGGAATTTAATTGGTAAGTATAAGATAAAAATCAATATAAATAATTCAAGGCTTTTTTATTAAAAGGAAATGGAAACACAACACAAATCAAAGATATGATTATGTATTATTGAATATTTTTTTATTATGGAAAAGATAAAAAAAAAATAATATTCAATTTTATTTCTGTATGTGCAAGCAGAAATTACAAGCAATAATAATAAATTCATCTTAAGTTGATATTTCATTTTCTTTTTTGTAAAATAATTTCATTTTCCGATTAATGTTTATCAATGGTTTGCAATTCTTTTGAACTTTTGAAAGAAAAAAAAACAATGAGTTTTGTTTATTGAAGCAGAAAAGTTTAATTCAAGTATTTTCAGGAATTTTATGGTTGGTATTGTTATTAATCTTTTTACTTATCAATTGAACCTTAATGATCGTTCATTTCCTTGCCAAAACCCTTCTGAACCAATAAAAATAATCTTATATGGATATTTAACGGTTTTCCCAACCATCAATTAATTGTTATTAGAATTCTAAGCCTGATGTGAAATAACGCAACCTGAAACAATGTCAATATCATTAAAACGAGGTTAATTTCAATAACCAAGATACAGGCCATTGTGATATTGTGAATAATGTCAGCGATTTGTCAGCAGTGTTAGGAATAGAGAGAAACAGAGACAGGCTGTAAATGAAAAACAAATAAACATAAGAAAAAAAGAGACCGATATAGAGCACTGTTTTTGCACTAACCCGCATGCCGCATCGTTTTATTTTCACGAGGTGAATCATATGGGTTATGAGCGTTAATAAAATGCAGCTATTGCTACTTAGACCATCCATCATACTTCTAGTATCTTAGCGTCCATATTGAAAGACCCTTTATAAAAGAAAATACGTGTGACCAATTGTGAGCTTTCTTTCCAAAAAAAAAAAAGTTAAAACCATAGTTTTTTAAAGAATTATTATTTTGTCCGTATATTGAAAGAAGTTAAAAAAACAAAATAGCACAAACGCAAATGCATTCTCTCTGGAATTAGCTTTTTTGTTTGTCGAACGCTCAACAAAAGAGAAAGAATACTAACTGAATTCCTTTCATGCATTCCGGTGCCATCATCTAATAGCATTTTTTGTGCAGTATAGTACTATACTCCCACGCCCATCAGCCCACCACTGCACCACACCACCACCATCAACAGAACACCCACAACCACTTTCTTGAATGTACGCTGATTTTGTGTGAAATAATTTCTACTTTGTTGCACGAGTTGCGATGTCACTTTATACAAACAGAAGAAGATCCTCCTAAAAGTTTGTTCACACTTTGTGTTGGTATTCTGCGTGATGCGTTTGTGTGGGTTCTTTGTGAAAAAAAAAAATATTATTATGAGGGACGTTTTTGAAATTGATTTTATTATCTGAATTGAATCTTTAAATTTGATGATATTAAGGGTTAGGTACCTCTAGTGGAAATGATAAGTAAGTAATCAAAGAACTATCGAGATAAAAATGGATTACAAAACTTCATTACTTATTGTTTATATCCTTCAAAGACGAGGGTATCGAACTGAACATTGAAATGAGACAGATCAAGAAGACAATGCAAAAAGCAGTCAATTTAAGACACACTTAATTTTATTTATTGCATTTTTAAGGGATTTTAATAATGTCTTCAGACCAATATAATACCTACTCCAGTGTATTTCGATTGTTTTTTTTTATTAAAAACTGAGAAGCAGTTTTTTTCTGGAGTTCTTTAGGGAACCATGAAGAAAGCTTAAATCCAAATTTTCAAACATCTATCCTAAGCAGGGTTGCCGTTATCTTCAATTAAAAAGTTAATTCGTTCTTCACGAATAACATCCATGTTTTTAATTATATATACATATAAAAAAAAAACAATGTAGGATCTAAAATTTAGTATACGTGGAATTTTTTCATATCTTGAGTAGGTTAAGGAGCAATAACCATTTATAAGTCAAAACAACGTTCCCTTTTCTGTCTTAAATTTTTTTTGTTCAGTGTAACGTACGATTTTTCTTCTAAGACTTATTAAAAATACTAGCCTTGAATACTAACCCGTTGTTAACAAATTTTGCTACGCAAAAATTTTATATAATAATAAATTTTATATATATTTATATATAATAAAATAATAATAACTATAATTTATATTATATATATAATAGATAATAATAATATATATTAATATATATATAAATATATAAATATATATAATATATAAATATATAATATATAAATATAATAATATAGAATTAATTAATAATTAATAATAAATAAATAAAGTAGTCATCTTTTCACTATAAATCTTGTTGCACCTCTAATAATAATTTAGTCTTCTTATGTATCATTATTATAATTGTTATTAATGTAATCCTTGTTTTTATATCTTTCATTTGATACCTCATTTGTGAAGATCCATAAAGAATTACCAAAGTTATAGCCAATTTACGGAAAGCTTATAAATGATTTATGAAATTCCCAATTTTAACGACCAATAGGCTGTAAATTTGCAGAATTTCACGTTGATGAATGTTTTAAAATCAATATAAAATCATGTGGTTGGAGTAGAAATATGATTGATATACCAAATTAACCGGTTATTTGTCAAAAAAATTATAAAATTAAAATATTAAAAATCGTGTGAAAAATGAGAACAAAATTGCATAAAGAGTAAAAAACTTACTTTTTATCCTATCGAAGCCTTGCAGCTACTCAAATTTTATGTTGATAAAATTATAAAACGCTATAAAATATTGTGACAAATGTATCTTTCTATAGACACCTTATTTTTGAAAATCAAAGCAGTATTTCTCGAGTTATAGACAATTTAATGCAGCTGAATCGAGAATTTTTGATTTTATTTGGCTTCTACCTTGGAAAATTATAGAATGAGAATTTTCTAATAATTAATTAATGCATTGAAAATAAATTGTGAAGCTTGTGAACATTGTACAAAAATGTTTTATATATGAAATTGTTCATTAGGTATTGTAGAATAAAATTTTGGAAATTTCAATGCATTTGGTGGGCTTGGTGAAAAGATATGAATAATATAGTTTTCCAGTAGAACAATTAATTTGGTAGTTTTTGAATGTAAAGATCATTAACAAATTAATTGTGTGTGTTTTTCGTTTAAAAATGTTATTTATATGATTTTTAAAGTTTAAATAAGAATGCATTACTATGTATAAGATACATTTGATTTCTTAATATCCAAGTTATCTATAAATTTTATAGGCAAATGTGATCGAAAGGTAGTAATTTTATCACTATTCATCTTGTTGCACCTCTAATAATAACTTTATTCTTGTCTGAATCCTTATAATTTTAGTTGAAATGTAATCTTTGTTTTTATATCTTTCATTTGATACCTCATTTGTGAAGATCCATAAAGAATTACCAAAGTTATAATCAATTTGCGGAAAGCTTATAAATGATTTATGAAATTCCGAATTTTAACGACCAATAGGCTGTAAATTTGCAGAATTTCACGTTGATGAATGTTTAAAAATCAATATAAAATCATGTGGTTAGAGTAGAATAATGATTGATATACCAAATTAACCGGTTATTTGTCAAAAAAATTAAAAAATTAAAAAATTAAAAATCGTGTGAAAAATGAGAACATAATTGCATAAAGAGTAAAAAACTTACTTTTTATCCTTTCGAAGCCTTGCAGCTACTCAAATTTTATACAAAAAAAAATTTTGTACGCTATATAAATTTGTGACAAATCAATCTTTCTATAGACACCTTATTTTTGAAAATCAAAGCAGTATTTCTCGAGTTATAGACAATTTAATGCAGCTGAATCGAGAATTTTTGATTTTATTTGGCTTCTACCTTGGAAAATTATAGAATGTGAATTTTCTAATAATTAATTAATGCATTGAAAATTAATTGTGAAGCTTGTGAACATCGTACAATAATGTTTTATATATGAAATTGTTCATTTGGTATTGTAGAATAAAATTTTGAAAATTTCAATGCATTTGGTGGGCTTGGTGAAAAGATATGAATAATATAGTTTTCCAGTAGAACAATTTATTTGGTAGTTTTTGAATGTAGAGATCATTAACAAATAAATTGTGTGTGTTTTTCGTTTAAAAATGTATTTTTATATGATTTTTAAAGTTTAAATAAGAATGCATAAGTATGTATAAGATACATTTGATTTCTTAATATCCAAGTTATCTATAAATTTTATAGGCAAATGTGATCGAAAGGTAGTAATTTTATCACTATTCGTCTTGTTGCACCTCTAATAATAACTTTATTCTTGTCTGAATCCTTATAATTTAAGCTGAAATGTAATCTTTGTTTCTATATCTTTCATTTGATACCTCATTTGTGAAGATCCTTAAAAAATTACCAAAGTTATAGCCAATTTATGGAAAGCTTATAAATGATTTATGAAATTCCGAATTTTAACGACCAATAGGCTGTAAATTTGCAGAATTTCACGTTGATGAATGTTTAAAAATCAATATAAAATCATGTGGTTGGAGTAGAAACATCATTGATATACCAAATTAACCGGTTATTTGTCAAAAAAATTATAAAATTAAAAAATTAAAAATCGTGTGAAAAATGAGAACATAATTGCATAAAGAGTAAAAAACTTACTTTTTATCCTTTCGAAGCCTTGCAGCAACTCAAATATTATGCTGATAAAATTATAAATCGCTATAAAAATTTGTGACAAATCAATCTTTCTATAGACACCTTATTTTTGAAAATCAAAGCAGTATTTCTCGAGTTATAGACAATTTAATGCAGCTGAATTGAGATTTTTGATTTTATTTGGCTTCTACCTTGGAAAATTATAGCAGTTGAATTTTATAACAATTAATTAATACATTGAAAATTAATTGTGAAGCTTATGAACATCGTACAAAAATGTTTTATATATGAAATTGTTCGTTAGGATCTGTAGAATTGAATTTTGAAAATTTCAATACATTTAGTGGGCGTGGTGAAAAGATATGAGTTGTATAATTTGCCAAATAAAGTAGTTTTTTAGTGTAAGACTATTTTAAAAACACTTTTCTTATAATTTATTTTCAATTGAGCTTAATAATTTATTTCAGATATCTTGATAAATATACTAAACCATAATTAAAATATATTTTAGTTCTTAAATATTCAAGTTCTTTATCAATTTTTCAGGTAAATGTGCTTGAAAAGTATATATTTAGATTTTTTCTTAATGCCTCTTTGCCCCTCAGAGAGTTGTTTTGCTTTAAAATAATATTTTGTTTAGCTAAAACTAATTTATATTATTATAATCTTTTATTTGACACCTCATTTAAAAATAATAAAATAAATTTAGAAATTTTATTAGCCATTTACTGAACTTTTTCAGTTATTGTTGTATGCAAAAATTAAAAGTAATTTTTTTTTTGAACAACTTTTTCTTACCTTTTTCGTGGCCTACAACAATGTATGATACATGAAAATAAAGGTATTTTTAATTGTGAATTCAAAAATAGTTGATTTATTAAAATCCGTTGAAAATTAGAAAAGTTATTAATGTTTTAGTTATTCAAGAACATAGTAAAAAAAAACATGTTTAAAATTTATGCAATTAACATATTAATTAATTCTGGCTTTCGTGTTGGATATACAACTTTATGATTACCTACATTTATTTAGACTATATACCTAATAAAAATACTTGATTAAAGTTTTTCCATATCTTCAATATTTATATGGTTTTTTTAATTATTAAAGCCAGTGAGTAGGTGCAAAAAAACAGCAACTCAAATTGTTTTAACATTTTTTTCAGTGTTCTCATGTAAAAGTTGGTAATTTTTTTACATGTATCTATAGGTTGTCTTAATGACAGTATTTTAAGATCTTAATTTTAATGATCCATGCAGTATTTCTTGAGTTATGAATTTATTAATGAAGCCATCTCTATCAAATTTTTGATTAAAATTAAATTTATTAGCAAAAAATTAATTAAAAAATTCGTAGCACCTCTATTATAGGTTTTATGATAAAACATGGTATGACATAATTTTAGAAGAGAAATATAGCAATAAATGTGCATTTTTAGTTTTTCAAAATAATAAAATTTTTCATCAACATTTGAATTTAGAATAAAATAAATCGAACTAAAGAGGGCTTTATTCACCCCTTTAGTATGAAAAATTTTGCCCCTCCTCAATGATTTTTTTACACAATGTAGCGTGTTTTCTCAGCTTTCTATAAAGACCTTAACCTTGAAGATCCGATCAGTAGAACGGGAGCTATGAATTTTTAAAGAAATTTATATCAAATTTTAATTAAAATATTCGATGTAGATAACGGGATCATTCACGCTGGTGGATGGTCGTGGCCAATGACCCAAGCAGGTAATTTTAATGAAATTTTGCGAATTTTTAATTGATTTCAATAATTAATTGTGAGGCTTGTATAAGTCGTAGGATAATGATTGAGATATCAAAATAATGGAAATTTAATTGACTATTGGATTGAAGAAAAATCAAAGTTCTACATGCATGTGTTGAGAAGTTATAAGCATATCTTCATAGCAACCTTTAAATCACCGTTATATCCGTTCAGTTGCACCTGGAGATGTAATTTTTTTTTAATTAACATTTATATTGAATAAACCTATCATTTAAGACATTAACCAATCTCCTAGCTCAACCCATAAAAAAGTTATTAACAAAAAACTCTCAAAAACACTGTTCAAAAATGTTTTTTATTTTGCCCATATTCGAATATCTTCTTCAAATGGCATCCAAATAATTTGAAATTCACACCTAATATTGAAATCAAATAACCCTATCCGATCCTAGAATTTCAAATTTTTTCAACCACTTTTGAAAAAGATAAAAATCAAAAACCGTTAAAAAAACGCCAAAAAAAATTACTCATTTTCAAAAATTCCCAGCACTCAAAATACGATGGTATTTAAAAATTCCTTAAACATGGATAACTTTTTTTTTTATTAACTTTTCAAAAATGTAAATTTCAATTCTCTACTACACTCCCCTGATTTAAATTGAATTATTTTTGAAACATCGATTTTCTCATTTTTCACTTTCAAACAATGATAAGTTGAAAACGGTAATTTTGAAAATTTTTTAATCCACATTGCCATTCTTAAAATTCAAAATACTAAAAATTTTATAAGCTAGAATTTTTTTAAACCTCTCCATTTAGAAAATAGAAATCCGATTTTCCCCTACATTTACCCTTATTTACCCTATTAAATATTGGAATTTTTAAAAATCCTTTCTTAGTGGAACCCTACATAAATGTACCTTTTCAAAAAAATTTTTTTTATATATCTATATATAATAGTTTAAGCTGTGCGATGATTTGAAAAAAAGATGAATGAGTGAGTCAGTGAGTGAGTGAGTCAATCAACATTTTCATTTATATAATATAACTATTATATATAATTAAACTAAAACTCCAAAATCCAAATGAAGAATTTTATTTTAATAGTGATGCAACTTTTGAAAAGTATTAGAATTGATATGAAAATTCTATAGAGCTGAATATTACACAACATCACGTATCAAGCCGGAAACCGAAAATATTTTCTGTGGAGTTATACCCTGTTTAGGTATTTGAGAATGAACGTTTGCTATATTTTCAGGGCACAATCAGAAAGAGGGTCAAGAAAGCCTTTGTTTGTAGCTTTCGAAAATGAAAACGATCGCATTGAAAAGAACTATGCTGAGAATAGACTGAATAATATTAAAATCCGCATAATCTTCTACTGCCAGAGCACTGATTCCGCATTGTGAAGATAATGAAGGAGTTAAATGATGAAATTTCGGTTGTTCTTATCATTTGCGAGGAATTTCAGTTGATAAAATAAAATAAAATAAGTATCTTGAACGTTGTTTAAATAAAGGACTTAGACCAGTTTGCTGATACGATACTTAAGCACTTATGTTCTACTTAAAAGGTTATGTTCTACTTTTTCCTCTGCGTAAACTGTCACACAAGCGCTTATGTTATACTTAAATTTATTTATGTTTCATATCAGCAAATGGGCCTTCACTCAGCTCATTTTTTTCGTTACAGGTTGACCTTGTTATTATATTTCGTGATCACCTACATCATTTAATCTTTAGTTTAAGATTCTGAAAACCCAGAATGGGTTTGATTTTAAAAATAGCGATACACTGCGCGTCACTTGTTTGAGGCCACTATTTTAGCATTTTTTTTTCTCGATAAATACCTGTGATAAATAATTTTTCTGGAAACATTTGTTACCTGTGAGTAAGTAAACATAATGTTGTCCAATAAAAATGGATACAATTGAAGGGGTAACTTAGAAAATCCATAGGAATTTCAAAAATCATGATTGAACTGTCAAAAATGGGGGTAAAAGGATGCGTCACTTGATTTGCAAATATTGATTTGCAAAAGTTAATATAGTTAATAGAGAAACGGCCGAAAACTATATTATATCTTAAAAAAGTAAAAATGGGATCAGGAAACACTTTGGCGGTATCAGAAATAGGGACAATAGATGATTTCAAGTAACAAGGATTGTCAGGCCGTGAAATAGTATGGAGAATTGAAGGAAGTGATAGGGTTGTGAAAAATTATCTAGTAGAAACAAAACACTATGGTAAATAAAATGCACGACTGGATCGCACGTACTTACTAAGTGTTCAAGTTGTGTGGAACTTAAGAACTTTAAAAAATATTCAAGTAGTTATAGAAAAAGTATAAGAAAGCATTTAAATCGTTCTTTTAAACAATTTAAACAGAGTCATATATAACTTAAAGCTCAAAAACCCGTTTCTTAAAAGTTAATTTTTTATATGTAGGTAGAGTAAGTTGGGGTAATGTGGTATATGCGGGTAATGTGGTATAGGCAGTTATTTCAAAAACCAAGCATGCTTCTACAACGGTTCTTGATTCAGTGGACGGTGATTTAAATAAACGTAGTAATGCGTATTTAAACAACCCAAAAATCGTTAATTAATTCGACCGAATTGTTAAAAACCGTAATTGTGTAGAGCTGAGTTTTTTTTTGGGTGTAACAAAAAGTGTTTGTGCGCTTTGAAAAATTGTGTTCCAAAGCAATTTGTCAATGCAACGGAAGAATATATTAATCATTAACGTTACTTAATTCTTAGTTTTGTTTAAAAGTATTCATTTTAAATTGTATTGTATTTTTTGTAAAAATATAGAGTTTCGGCTAATGTGGTATACTAGCAGTGGGCTAATGTGGTATAGTATTCCTAATGGAATATGGTATACCACATTACCCAACCTTAAAGTTTATACCTGCGTCAACTGAAATTTGTGCTTTTGCAATAATCTTTTGTAAAAATGTCTAAAAAAGGTGAAACTAGAAAATGGGACCCGAAAGATATGCAGAGACCCACTTGTACTATGAAGAATTATGAAATTTGCCTTCAAGACATTCGGAGGACCACTTGGAATAGTATACCACATTAGACATTAAGGGTGTACCACATTACCCACTACTTTTCAAAAGTGGCGATTTCGAGGTCACATCATTACTTTGTCAAAATCTTTGTAAGTTACTGTTAGAATCCGACAAAAACAGTTAACGTAGTAGCTTATATGTTTGTGTTAACATCTACAAAATTTGGCAGCATTCGTGTCACTACTTTATCTGTTAAGTCAAAAATACAAACATGTATACCACAATACCCTAACTTCCTCTACCTAAAATTTTTGTAATATTTTCAAAAAACAATTTAGTATGCCAATTTTGAGTATATACGTATATACATTTAAAACTGAAATTAGAAAATAATTCATCAACCTATTTTTGAAATATTGAATTTTCAAACAAAAATTTTTAATATTTTTTTTTTTAAATCCAAAATTTATTTTTTCCAAAATTTTGGTATGCAGTATTATTTAAATTCTCAGAAAGCTTTTGCTCAAGAAATCTTATTGAAATTGGATGAGATACCGTTAATAAATGTTTTGGATTTTTTTTTCCAAAATTAATACACAGATTTTTATTATCAAAACGATTGAAGCCGTTTTTGAGATAAATTAGATTTTCCTTAACGGCTGTATGGCAAGTAGGTACCGTTATTTTGTGAGATATTTTTTTTTTCAATTTTCCCTCAGGAGAGTTAAAAAAAAACCTTAAGTTAAAAATTTGAAGAAAATAGCATCATTGGCTTAGGCTGCTGATCCAGATACAAACAGACAGACAGACAGACAAACACACACACAGAATTGTGCCACCCACTTTTTTGTGTTCGCTATCATCGCAATGTTATATTTGATTGTTATCTTAAATTTTTACTTGCGATATAGGTACTATAAGGCAAGTTTTGGATTCATGCAGAACAAAAATTTTGAGATAACAATCAAACTTGACATTACGATTACGATGATAGAGAACACCAAAAAAGTAGGTGGCAAAAATGTGTCTGTTTGTTCGTCGACAGCCTAAACGACTCGATCTATTTTCTTTAAAATTGGTACATAATGGTTTTTGGTGATTATGCCCACACGGTTTTTTTCATTTTTCTTAGAATCAAAAATAGCGGTACCTTGCAACAATTTTTCTAAGCAATTTCACATAATCGATTTTTTCTAAAAACGGCTCGACAACTTTCTTAAACAAAATTCAATAAATTTCTTTTAGTAAAGGTTACCTTTGGGTGAAAACCATTTTTCAAAAATTGGTTATTAATGGTACCTCCCAGTGAACCATTTTTTGAATTTTCGATTTTCTTCAAAACAGTTAAACTGATTTCAATATTCTTTTTTACACAGAAGAAAAACAAATTTTTGGAATTTTAAAAAATGTTTCAAAATGTTTTTTTGAAAATCAAATATTTCGAAATCCATAAATGATCGATTGTTTTGGAACTCGATACTTAAGAGTTTTTTAGTCCTCTCTGAAATATTTTCAGAAAAAAAATTACATTTTATGAAAAAATAACGGTACCTTACATACAAAAGCTAAAAAACCGGAAAGGAAAATATTTTTTTTTTCTCAAAAACGACTCTTACGATTTTGATTGAACTTTTTTCATATACTAAAATTAGTACGATCTACTACCAAAAATTATAAAATTTTACACTTAGCAATTCTCTCGTTATCGGCTGAATGGATTTTGTTTATACAAATTTCAAATAAAATTTAATGATTTTAGATTAGATAGTTTATTCATCAATTAAATTTCGGTTAACATCAATAGTTTCTTATTTGAATAATTTAGGGCATGGCGTTTCTGCCGTCAGCCCGAAATGATATTGCATATCAAAATTTAAAAAAAAAAAAGTTTTTGAATTTTTAAAAAAAGTTTCAATTTTTTTTTGAAAATTCGATATCTCAAAAACGGGTTAACAATTTTTTTCAAATTTTGTTCTTACATACATAAATATATAGGTACTTTAGATTTGAATTCCAAAATTTGTCCTTAAAAATGATTTTAGAATTTTATATGTATATAAAAATTAATTTTTTTTTAAAACGCTTCAACGATTTAAAATTTTGATTTATACCATCATATTCAATCAAGAATTAAGATAGCTTAATTTTTTCCATCTCAAACTGTCAAAGCAGTTGTTTTAGCTAATTTAAATATCGTATTTCATGCTTTTCTTCATTTTTCTCTCATAATTTCCAAGTTTTTATATATAATTTTCTTAAAACCGCAATGTCTTGAACAGTCGTGCATTTTAGTTTTGTTTTTCGCACGAATCCAAAACTTGCCCTATAGTACCTATATTGCAAGTAAAAATAAAAAAGACGCAGAAGCAAAGCAAAATCATCCTAAAAAAGTGGTCAATTGTGCAGAATACTTCGAATTCTGCACTATTACTGCTCAGCATATCGCCGCCTGAGTACTTAAATGCCCCATAGACCACTTTTTCGGGAAACTGAGTTAATGATGCAGTTATACTAATTCGAATTTTTTCTGTCGTTTGCTGCTATCCATGTTGCTCTATCTCTATTATTAAGGAAGTTACAGAAACCCAGTTTCCTCCATAGACCACTAATTTGTGGGTCCTCTAAGTGCTTATTTGCCGCACATTCAAAATTTGTACTATGTGGGGCAGTCTTTGTAGAAGAGTTCTTAAAACATTCATTTAATGCTTAAGTGCCCCATACCAAAGGGCCATGGATATAGAGCGTTTACTTATATCTGGGTCTGGGCTGGGGTTATCTTCTAGCATGCAAGAACAACATATGGGATCCAGGTTTCTATCGGAGGTTATTTCAATTACGCAAAAGTAAGTTTTCTCTTTGATGATGGTAAAGAAAAAAGACAACAAAAAGGTTGAAAATACTCAACCATGAGGTAAATAGAGATGGATACAAAGCACTGTTTTCATATTAGTCCGCAATGCGGTTATGAGTAAAAATAAAACATGGGTAATACTTATTTAGACAAGTTTATTTACGTACGTTAATGTTCCCAAACTTCAAAACTGTATTTAATGCAGCCATGTAGGTTTTTTAATGATTTAATTTAAGCATGTTTTTTTTTTTAATAAAGTGGATAAAATCAGAAAAGGTAAAAAAAATAAATTTGAAAAAAAAACTTTAAAGAACAATTAAAACTTTATACAATGTAATGTTGACGAGTTTTTATAAATTATTCCCAATTAAAAAAGACGTATTTTTCAGGAAAATTTTAAGGACCAAAGCTAGTTTTAAATATTTTTCATAATTAAGTATTAAAATACTTCAGCATTTTCTTACTTATTTTGTTGACTTAGAAATAATCCAATAAGAGTTTTAGTAAGGTATAGCCACTAAATTGATAGTATTTTTTGTTTTATGTTCATCAATAAAAATGAAATTATAAAAAATAAATAATACCAGTGCTCTTGAATTTTTTTGTTCTTCTTGTTAACATTGAATTCCCTCCTTTCAGTGCACAAAAGTCCTATATCCATAGAAAATTTTCAATTAGGTTTTCATCGATTTCGCATTCGTATGGGAGAGGGTCCTTTATCCATTTCTGACATTTTTCATACTTTTATTTTTTTAAAATAACCTTTACAGCTTTTGACGTCATGTCTTCAAATTACAACAAAGATATTTTCAAACAATGTATATAAAAATTCAAACATCATATTTCTCAAGGAGAAAGTAAGGAAATTATTTTTCAAACCTTAAAATTCGTTTTCTGGGGAATAATTTTTTTGGATATGGGGCATTTAAGTACTCAGGCGGCGATATGGTGAAAAAGTGATATAATTAGCCAGTGCTGTTACGGGTTTAAGGATAATTTAAGCCAATTATAACACTCAGCGTAAGAAAATGAAAAAGATTGCAGTTTTATGGCAAGGAACATAAGAAAGTTCCTTATGAATTTCACCAGGGACCTTGTTGCTTGGAGCAACGAATGGAAATGGGTCTCGATTTCTAGCAACAAGATTTCAAAATCTATTTGAATCGTTCACATCACACATTACCTACAATTTGTTTGACATTCTAAAAGAATTTAAATGCCAAAGGCAAAGTCCCAAGATACAATTTCACATATTTCACTTTTTTACATATTTCTTTTTCGGTAAAAAAACCTAAAAAGGACCACAATCTAAATACACTGTACTCATAAATATAAAATCTCTTTTAATATTTCCTCTCTTCTATAAGTAAACTGTTATACGGAGGAGAAAATGTGAGTAATAAAGTGTGATTGTGAATGGGCCAATTAGATTTTGAGAAGATTTTGTGGTAATTTACAAATTTACAAAATCTTAGCATGTATGGAAAATATAGTTGATTTTGATGAGATTTTGGGCTTTTGGCCCAAAACTAAATTGTGAATTGTGATTCGGTGTGAAAATGCTATTATCTTTTAATCGAAACTTAATTAAGTTTGAGAATCATCAGCAACGCTGTCTCTGAGTAGAAAACAAATATTAGAATAATTGAAAATGGGTTTTCAAAAAGAAACTTTAAACTTTTAGATAGATATACTTTCATTAGTTTCTGGAGGAAACATTATTTCTCTGTGTAACGTGTTCCAACAAAAAAAAAAAAAACATTTAAGGTTCCACAGCCTTAAATATTCTGGACCGCTGATTTGGGATAATACAATAACGAAATTTTTAATCAAACCGTTAGAGTTGCTTTTGAGAAAAAAATTGAAAAAAGTGTTAGACGAGGTTTAATAAAATTTGGAATTATCCCTCTTGGAAATCAATCTTATTCGATGTATTTTAGATAAGGACTGGACACGATACCAGAAAAGTCTCGGTATCGTTTGGTATCGGTATCGGCAACCGAAACGATACTGAAACCAAAACAGCTTCAAAACACCCAAAACGATACTGAGACCAAACCCAGACCATACCGAACCTTAAGTACCAAAATTCACCGAGACTCTCGGTGGTGTCGTTTGGTATCGGCAGAAAAAATGGATTTTTGAATATTAGTATTAAGTAATAACTTTTTGTTCTTGGTGTATCAAAAACGGCTCTAGCGATTTGCATGATATTCTCAAAGTTACTTAGTTTTAGCAAGACGAAGGCTAAGGAAGCAATTTTAGTAAAATGCACCCACTGCCACGCCTATTTTTAATTATATCTTGATTTCTCGGGAACTGCTTATACGATTGGGATGAAATTTTCATAATTTTCGTAAACAGCTTGTAAGCGATTTGTAAGAAATATTAGGAGTTAGTTCTTATTAACACTGAATGCAACCGAGACCGAGACCGATACCGAGACGATACCGACAATACCAATAAAAGTGTCGTTTGGCTTGGTATCGTGGCCAGCCCTATTTAAGATGCACAGACACCTATCCCTATATTATACCCTATACCAATATCTGCATTAAATTTATTTCATCAAATTTGGATCATTTCCTTATTTTTTGAAAAATTTAAACTGACACAAGGATCCTAAGCCACCATAATGAGCTTCGGAAAAATTAACACACAAAGAATACCTTATTGCGGTGTATGAATACGAGTATGAGTATTCGGTATGTCAGATATAGAAAAATGTTTCAGTGTGTTAATGTTTTTTTTTTTTTTTTTTGCGGATATCCCTTAGAGGATAAGGAAACAAATTGCTTTTATATGCGGTAATATATTTTCAGGATATTCGTATGAGAATCAACCACTTGTTTAATACGTACGAATTTATATTGCAGTGTGTAGAGTAGGTATACATTTTACCACGTTTAGTCGTATTACCTCTACACATTAGTGATTTTGTTTTTGTATAGGAATAAATAAACATATAACATTCGGGCCTTTTTAGATAAAATTGTTCCGGAAAATAACATTTCGAGGTTCTGGAATTGTGCGCTTAACACTAATGAACCTATATTCAGGAGTAAAATTGATATTTTACACGCGTAAAGCGTTACATACATTCACTCTACATAATATACTTATGGCAGCCACCATACAACACCACCAGGAAAAGTACACTGCAGATATACAAAACATTAGTTGCTTGTTTTATGGAGTAGACGTAATAAACCTTATAGGTACCTCTCTACTAAACATCTAGTGGGTTGTGGGTATATTTTGAATATCTGTTATGTTTATAGAGTGCTATTATTTTAAGTGGGGTAAGTGAAACCATGATATGGCATCACGAAATAAAGGTAACATCATATACCTAAATAAATTTATATTCCTATTCAGTGATGGGAATTGTAACGGAAGTTGGCCCTCTCACACTAAAAGCGATATTCAGCAATCCCAAAGATACCCAGGAACACAGGAATCCCTGCAGGAGCCTCTGGGTAGTGTGACAGGTTGTTCAACTAGCTATGCGCGGGTAGGCATGCTTGCGTAATGCACGAAAAACCAGCTCGTCGGTGGGGTGGGATCTTGCGCAGGCTGCTGAACGTCCGTACTTAATTTACATGCCTAGAGAAAAATTATTCAACTCTCCTAATCCTTCAAAAAAAAAATAGTATAAAAAAAATCCAAACTTCAAACCAAAGGAAACTCATAGATGGTAATGGTTCCCTTGAGTGTAGCCCTCCCACTATCCATATATCAAAACGATAATGGATAATCCTTGGCCTTTGCGCCACTCGTTTACTTTTGCAAAGGCCCCTAAAGTAACAAGCGAACCTTTACTGGATCACTTTCTCATCACTACACTCACACATTGATGCACTGCCCCACACTTACACAAAGAAAAACTAGATACTCATCTTAAAAGGGAAACTATTTCAAATAAAAAGATGGATTTGTTTCATTCTTTTAAATTCCCAATTTAAATAAATTTTATTTATTCCGAAAAAGCTTTAAAAGAGTTTCATTGAGTTTTCATTTCAAGTTTAATTCTGGATTCACGAAAAAATTAAAATAAAATAAAATAAAATAAAACTAAATCTTGCTTAAATTGATTTTAAACTTAGAGTTTTATACGAAGGAATATTCGATATGATGTATTCTTCACAAAAAAAAATATATAATCAATTATGATGTGGTTTAAATTTATAGTTCGTTCAGATGTCAATATACTATAGAAAAAGTCATAATTAAAAAAAAAACTCACCAAATTATGATCAAAATAAAAAAAAAGTGCTGGGGTTACCATTTCATTTGCGCAGCATCGGTGGTGTCTCAATTTGTTGTGCACAGCAGATTGGATCGCCGACGCTCTAGCTAAATGTATTAAAGGGGAAAAGAAAGAGTTAAAAACAAATGAACGAGCTTTACAGCAACAAATAAATGAAAAAAAAATACTTAACTTTCGGAATTCAGAATTCGGAGTACTGATAAGATTAGCAAGTAGAAAAAAAAGAGGGAATTAAAGAAAAAAATTGCACAAATTTCGTTTTTGATAACGATCGTGTGCTGGCTGTAGGAAGATGCTGAGGCTATTGCTGATGTTGATGTTGATGAAGATGGTGATGATGATGATAATAAGGTATATTGAGATGTTTTGTTGTTATCGTTGATGACTGGAGCATGCAAATCAGAATTTAATTCGGATTTGGATAGCTTTTTTTTTTGTATGTACTGTAAGTATGTAGGTCGGATGATAGGTTGTTTCTGATAGTGGAGATATGATTAGGGCTATTGCATTTCTATTGTTGAACGATGAAGATGATGTAGAGTTTGATTTTCAGGAATAATTTTGGGCGCAAGTACACATATGTGTGTCGTTTTGGCGATGGAAACGTGATAGCGCTTCACTTGAATCTCGTATAGCTTTGCACCAATTGTATGAAAAAATTACAGGTGTTGGAATGTTTAGTTCTGGCGTCATATAAGGCGATCGCAGTTTCGCAATATTTAATGAATATTGCTTTCCAGCTTATTATGATTGCCAGACGAATGTTAAAAAATGTTTTTTTTTTTCAGATGAAGGAGCTTTGAACTGAGGCTCGATGTCCGAGGTTATCGTTTTTTTGAACAAGCAAACGTAATACCATGCACATGCGATAGCTCGGAGCTAAAGTCCACTGTACAGATTTTGGTACAGTTGCGTCTGCGTTTTTTTTTTTTTTTGTATAAAAAAAAACAACAGGTGATCGTATTTTTGTAAGCTGCCGGTGGTGAAGCTATTCCCTTTGTAATCGAAAGATTACAGCTGGTATGGCTGGACGGATTGGCGTTGTCCTCTCTCTTCTTCACTTGATTAAAGGAATGTTCGATGGCACTGTATGAGGATGGGTTTGCTTTTTAATAAAAAAGGAAAAAAAAAAAAAACTCACAAGGAAAATAGGGAAGTGTTTTACCTGCGCTAATATCTAAATCGGTATGAGATGGCTGTAAGTTAGTCTCAAGACTGCCTTTTTGTCTGTTTATAAATTTTGTTATTCAATAATTAGGTATTGGTTTTAATTCCGTAGAATAATTATTTCTTACTTTTTTTTTTAATTATTTTTGTTCAATAAGTTCCAAAGCACTAGGTTATTGGACCACGATGAGTTTTGTTGGAGAGATCTACCACCGGCAAGAGTTAATATTGAAAAGAAAGATCAAGTATTCGGCATGAACAGTCAGTAGATGTCCACGGGGTTTCGATTCACATTTTTTCCGCAAAGGAGGAAATGGATTTAGTTTCGCTGAGTTTGACTTGACATTTGATATCAGCTGTAATGCAAATCGAATACCTACAGAATTCCGTATGAATAGTGTTCATAAACTCATTCATTCTTATGTTTTGGTGATAATTTAAATTCATATCTATGATGGTGTAAATTCATAGAGTAAGTGGATTTGTCCCCAACAAAGCATCTCAATAGCTTTGACGAAAGGAAAAGTCTGTTGAATGAAAGAGGACCATTGGAGCTAAGGATTCTTACTTTGGATGTTTCATAGAGCTTTCGGTTCTATTTTCTTATATCCTTTGCGTGAAAGACTCCCAGTGATTTGCCTTGCATATCCTCAAGTTCATAAAGACTATTTCCATTAATTGCTTTTATTTTAGCTTGCACAAATTTTGGACTGAGCTTGGCGTTAAACTTCTTAGTAGCGTCACTTAGAACGAAATTTCGTTTCATAACTACCTGTCCTACTTTATAGGTGACATTCTTAGATCGGGTATTATATGTGTGTTCATATTGATTATGTGCCTTTGCTAGTGAATCTTTGAGATGTTTATGAAGAATATTCATTTTTGAGGATTTGGGTAAAATATCATACTCAGGGTTGTTCAAATCATTTAATTTTCGTAACAAAGCGTAGTCTGAACCATGCTCAATTTTGGAATGTCCGAATAAGGCTTCATGTGGCGACATGCCGATGGCCGAATGGACTGCGGAACGAAGAGCCGATGTGATAGAGGTCAAGTGATTATCCCAATTAGTATGGTGTGGTCCTATATATGACCGGATGGCTGAAAGGATGGACCTATTAACGCGCTCACTCGCATTTGCCTGTGGTGAGTAAGCAGCCGTTTTGACGTGTTTAACTCCATAGCTCGTGAGAAATTTTGCAAACTCTTTTCCCGTGAACTGTTTCCCATTGTCGGTTAACACTGACTCAGGTACTCCAAATGTTGCGAAAACTTGTTCTTCGAGAAACTTTATGGCCATTTCACTTGTAGCTTTCCTCAATGGTGAAATAAAGACAAATTTTGTCAATTGGTCAAGACATATAATAATAAAGGTGTTTCCAGACTTTGATCTTGGGTAGGGCCCAAGGAAATCTATGAAGAGATGCTGGAAAGGCCTGTCTACCACAAAAGCTTTACCCATTGGCGGTCTGAGAGTTGAATTCGGGGCTTTCGAGGACTTACAGACTATACAGTTTGCGATGAACGTTTTAACTTGAGCCGCCATATTAGGCCAGTAAAAACGCTCACGCAAACGGTACAGTGTCTTAGCGATCCCACCATGCGAGGCTTTTGGTGGATCATGCGCCAGAAGAATCAAATGGTTTGTCAGAGAAGATGGAATCCAGAGCTTCCAGACGAGGTCGTCAGCTCTAGGATCCCCTGTGCAACATTTAACCTTTTTGTACACAAAATTTTCTGAGACAACAAGGTCAGGTAACTGTTCATTGTTTTCCTCGATTGTTTTGATCAAATTGACATATTCATCCGACTTGAATGCCGGATCTGTCAAATCGATCGATAGAACATCCGTAAGGTTCACGTTATTTGTCAAACCAGGTACGATTCCATCAACCGCGTACACTCTAGATAGAGCGTCTGGTACGACATTTTGTGTGCCCTTCCGGTGCTCTATCTCAAAAGAGTATCGTTGAAGTCGAAGACTCCAACGAGCTAACCGTCCACTAAGGTCCTTCTGATTCATGAGCCACTTCAAGCTCGCATGATCAGTCACTATTTTAAATTCTTGGCCTTCCACATAAGACCGAAACTTTTCAACTCCCATGACCGCTGCCAAGCACTCCAACTCAGTGACGCTATAGTTGCGTTGAGCAGCGTTTAGCTTATGTGAGAAATAATAGATAGGCCTTTCAATGCCCTCTTCATCTTTTTGGCATAGGACTGAACCTATTCCTGATGTGGATGCATCGCATAAAATAACAAAAGGCTTTTTGAAATTTGGGTTGATTAGTATGGGAGCTGTAGTTAACGCAGTTTTCAGTTCCTCGAATGCCGTAATTGCCTCTGGACCAAATACGAAAGATTTTCCCTTTTTCAAGGTATCGGTAATGGGTGTGGCAATGGAAGAATAATCTTTCACAAAGCGCCTGTACCATCCCGATAATCCTAAAAACCTTCGTACTTGTCGAGGTGTTTTTGGAATCGGAAATTCCTTAATGGCCGAAACTTTGTCAGGATCCGTTTTGAGGCATCCTCCTCCTACTATGAAACCTAAATATTTTAATTGCTTAAAGCAAAATTTGGACTTGGCGAGATTTATTGTAAGTCCTGCTGAACTAAGAAGTGATGTTAGCTCACGGAGAATATTAAGGTGTTCTTCAAATGTTCCCGAAATTATCAAGAGGTCGTCCAAATAAACGAATACATTCTGTCTTAACCTGTGCGGAACCACCTTATCCATCAATCTGCACAAACGTTGAGCTGCGCCACAAAGACCAAAAGGCATCACTGTATACTGATACAGAGGTCTACCAGGCACAGCAAACGCGGTTTTTTCCCGAGACGATTTCTCCAACGGGATTTGCCAAAAGGCGTCTTTCATATCCACACTTGATATAAAGTGCGTATCTGGAAGACGACTTAGCAACCCTTCCATATGAGCAAATGGATAGGCGTCGTTCTTGGATACTTGATTCACTTTCCGGGAGTCAAGGCAAAGGCGATTTTTTCCCGGTTTTCGCACCAAGACAACCGGAGAGCACCAGGCACTGTTGCTCTCTTCTATGACACCAAGACCGAGCATCCTATCCAGTTCCTCATACATAAGGTTTTGCACCGCTGGAGAAACCGGGTAGTGCCTTTGTTTGATAGGTTTGGTATCCCCTGTATCAATTACGTGCTCTTCAAGTGTAGTTCGGCCTAACCCAAGCTTGGCAGATGATGGAAATAAGTTGATGACATTCTCCAATTGTTTGGACTGATCCCTTGATAACTCGTGAACACTTGGATCTTCTGAGTTCGGAATATATCCGGACGAAATCTCAGAAATTATTTGAGGTGCAATCTCAAACAATCTCCAAAAATTAACCCCCAGATATAACTGTTGGTCTAATGAAGGAACTAAAAACAAAGTAATCTCCTTTGAGACTCCTTTATATGTTATGTCGGTTTTAACCTCTCCCACAATCGGTTGTGATTGACCACTTGCGGTTCTAATTTTCGATTTAAATGGTTTATATTCGATACTGGCATTTTTCAAAAGATCCAGACATCCACAACCTAAGCAACTGACACTTGCACCGCTGTCAAGAAGTCCAAGTATCTGTTTACCAAAGACAGTAATGTTGGTGTATGGTCTCGGATCATCCATATTGCAAAGGCTTGAGACTTTAATTTGATTTTGAACTTCTTTCTTCTTTCGAAAACGTTCTCGAAGCTTAATTATATGTTTTGGGGGTTTGCAATTGAAAATCCTGCATCGAACATCATAATAATTTAACAACCTCTCGTGAAGAGATTTTGGTTGTGTTTTAGTTGAAGTTGGCTTTAAGGGTTTTTCAAGATTCTTTAAAATATTTGTTGTAGGTTCGTTCTCATTATTTGGTTCTGAAACCTTTTGAGCATCTGTTTTATTTTGAAAGTCAGATGGATTTTCAAACTCATGTTTCTTATTTGGACTATCTTGTAAAATTGTAACGCTGGGAATTCTCTGTAAGTCAGGTGTATCTGCAAAAGTAGGTGAAGTTTGGTTATAGATAACCGATAAAGGCTTTAATAATTCGTCGGGTTCTTTACTACAGGACAAAACTCCCCGGTCCTTGATTCGCCCTGTGCTCGGTTTCCCGAACACTTCACACACTCGGGTGTGGTTGTGTTCTCGAGTCCACATTTAAAGCAAAAAAGTTTTCTTTGTGGGCTGGGACAGTTAACGAATGAATGACCTTTAATTCTGCAGTTCCAACAAACATAAAGGGACTGATCTCGTTTGGGAAGTGAAGTTCTAAGTGCGTTTATTTCGAGCTCCTGCGGATCATCTTGTTCAAATTCAAGTTCGTTGACTTGTCTTTTGAAGTTTGACTGAACGAATTGCTTATTTCGTATACTATCACTTTGAAGGACATACTTTTCTATGTTTCTACATACATAGATCATATCGGGTATGCTAGTTGTATTGTATGTAATCATAAGTTCACCGATGCGGCGTTTGACATTTTGCTTAACTAAATCGATTATTTCCTTAGATGTTTTAGGATTTCGAAGGCGAGTATTCATTAGAGTTATGGCATTGTAGAAGTCATCGAAGCTCTCGTTGTGACCTTGTCGCCTGTCAAACATTTTTCTTGACAGCTCAGAATCAGATTCTAAGCTTCGATATTGTTCGATTATTGCAAACTGGAGACTTTGCCAATTTAATAATGGATGAGATTTTAGATACATCCAGTACCAATCTTCGACTCGACCTGCGATAAATAAGTGAAAATTGAGGAAGATATCTTCCCACGAAGCTCCATAACACTCTTTCAACCTGTTAAGCCGAAAGATGAAGTCGTCAACCGTCATATTCTTATTATCAAATTTTAAACCCCACTTATGGAATTCAAACTTTTTAAATGGGTTACTTCGTGAAGAAGTTGTACGTTCATTAGAAATATCTTGATTAATATTTAAAGCATTCAGTTGTGAAATAAAATTCTGAGTATTTTCACTAATATTAGCGGGAGGCTCAAGTAAGTTATTATTGACGTTTTGCGCGTTTGGAACAAGTGGTTGGGGAAGAAGTCTGTTTGCTGTACTTTGAGATTGTGGACGTCTATTGACATCATATTCTTCTGAATTTGCCTGAGGAGTAGGAGCTGAAAGAGCTTGCCTTATTGTCTCGGCAACTTTATCTAAAGTTATTTGTCTCTCTCTTTCTATTTCCTGTCGTAAGTTTATCAAATCAGTAGTTCTAGCCACACCTATAGAAGCAGTTACTACTTGTTGAATGTGCTCAGTTAAAGTTCTATTTGCAGGGAATTGTCGATTGACGTTCGAACTACTCGCCCCGTCTATATTATTTGCATTAGATATATTTAAATTGTTTGAACTATTTTCAATGATTGGGGGACTAGCTTGGTTTTGATTTTGGTTTGGAGGCACTTGGAGCGCTCCCGTAGGGTTCAAAGGATTTTCCTGAGGGTCTGTTAGTTCTGTGTCATCGGTTGGTGGTTCAGAGTTATTTATTGGAGGGTTATTTTTCTTAGTTGTGCGACCAGCTTGGCCACCTCTTTGCCTACTAGAAGCCATATTTTTTTTTTTTTTTTTTTTTTAGGTATATGTAGGTATGTATTATAACAAACAAAAATGTTTTCTCAATAAAAGGAAGAAAAACCTTTAATAAATAATCACCAAATTATTAAAAAAAAGCGAATGCGAAAAAAAAGGAAAAATGTATAAAGAAAATTTCATCAACTAAACAAAAGAATATACCAAAATATATATTATTTTAAACAATAAATCATAAATGTGTGTGTGGGGTACGTGAAATACAATAATGTGATGTGTAGTGTAGTGTTAGGTTAAAAATTTAAAATTTTGACTTATATTTTTTTTTTTTTTTTTTTAGTTATACTTAACTCAATAGAATGACTTGAATACGATCCTAACGCAGCAAAAAAAAAACATATATAAACTACATAGATTTTCTCGGTCGTTAAAACTCACTATCATTCTTGAATCAGTGTGAAATCTTGTTATCAACACAAACTTCGACGCTTCAATTAATGTATGATTTCACTGACCTCATCTTTTGGTCGTCTGACAAGTTTGTAAAGATCACAAGGATTCCATTTTTAAGATGTTATTAAAAAAATTATAGATTTTGAGAACTGAAAATTATGAAAATGTAAATGGGACAAGAATGCGATTATTAGTTACATAATTTTAGAAGCGTTGAAAGGAAGAGAGCTCCGACGCAGCATTCGAAGATATAGTCTCAAGGAATAGAATCTTCCGGTCGTCTGACAAGATCTTCCAAAAAAAAATTTAAATAATAAAGCTGAAGCTAAAAAAACTTGTTTTCATACTAAACAGTCAATGCAACTGCAAAGAAGTTGTTTCTTGAACAGATATCTTTCGGACATCGAAAATTTAGTAGTGTGTCTTATTTAATTTGAACTAATATGAAATATCGGGTTGTCATTTTCTTGCCCCACGTTGGGCGCCACCTGTGTAACGGAAGTTGGCCCTCTCACACTAAAAGCGATATTCAGCAATCCCAAAGATACCCAGGAACACAGGAATCCCTGCAGGAGCCTCTGGGTAGTGTGACAGGTTGTTCAACTAGCTATGCGCGGGTAGGCATGCTTGCGTAATGCACGAAAAACCAGCTCGTCGGTGGGGTGGGATCTTGCGCAGGCTGCTGAACGTCCGTACTTAATTTACATGCCTAGAGAAAAATTATTCAACTCTCCTAATCCTTCAAAAAAAAAATAGTATAAAAAAAATCCAAACTTCAAACCAAAGGAAACTCATAGATGGTAATGGTTCCCTTGAGTGTAGCCCTCCCACTATCCATATATCAAAACGATAATGGATAATCCTTGGCCTTTGCGCCACTCGTTTACTTTTGCAAAGGCCCCTAAAGTAACAAGCGAACCTTTACTGGATCACTTTCTCATCACTACACTCACACATTGATGCACTGCCCCACACTTACACAAAGAAAAACTAGATACTCATCTTAAAAGGGAAACTATTTCAAATAAAAAGATGGATTTGTTTCATTCTTTTAAATTCCCAATTTAAATAAATTTTATTTATTCCGAAAAAGCTTTAAAAGAGTTTCATTGAGTTTTCATTTCAAGTTTAATTCTGGATTCACGAAAAAATTAAAATAAAATAAAATAAAATAAAACTAAATCTTGCTTAAATTGATTTTAAACTTAGAGTTTTATACGAAGGAATATTCGATATGATGTATTCTTCACAAAAAAAAATATATAATCAATTATGATGTGGTTTAAATTTATAGTTCGTTCAGATGTCAATATACTATAGAAAAAGTCATAATTAAAAAAAAAACTCACCAAATTATGATCAAAATAAAAAAAAAGTGCTGGGGTTACCATTTCATTTGCGCAGCATCGGTGGTGTCTCAATTTGTTGTGCACAGCAGATTGGATCGCCGACGCTCTAGCTAAATGTATTAAAGGGGAAAAGAAAGAGTTAAAAACAAATGAACGAGCTTTACAGCAACAAATAAATGAAAAAAAAATACTTAACTTTCGGAATTCAGAATTCGGAGTACTGATAAGATTAGCAAGTAGAAAAAAAAGAGGGAATTAAAGAAAAAAATTGCACAAATTTCGTTTTTGATAACGATCGTGTGCTGGCTGTAGGAAGATGCTGAGGCTATTGCTGATGTTGATGTTGATGAAGATGGTGATGATGATGATAATAAGGTATATTGAGATGTTTTGTTGTTATCGTTGATGACTGGAGCATGCAAATCAGAATTTAATTCGGATTTGGATAGCTTTTTTTTTTGTATGTACTGTAAGTATGTAGGTCGGATGATAGGTTGTTTCTGATAGTGGAGATATGATTAGGGCTATTGCATTTCTATTGTTGAACGATGAAGATGATGTAGAGTTTGATTTTCAGGAATAATTTTGGGCGCAAGTACACATATGTGTGTCGTTTTGGCGATGGAAACGTGATAGCGCTTCACTTGAATCTCGTATAGCTTTGCACCAATTGTATGAAAAAATTACAGGTGTTGGAATGTTTAGTTCTGGCGTCATATAAGGCGATCGCAGTTTCGCAATATTTAATGAATATTGCTTTCCAGCTTATTATGATTGCCAGACGAATGTTAAAAAATGTTTTTTTTTTTCAGATGAAGGAGCTTTGAACTGAGGCTCGATGTCCGAGGTTATCGTTTTTTTGAACAAGCAAACGTAATACCATGCACATGCGATAGCTCGGAGCTAAAGTCCACTGTACAGATTTTGGTACAGTTGCGTCTGCGTTTTTTTTTTTTTTTGTATAAAAAAAAACAACAGGTGATCGTATTTTTGTAAGCTGCCGGTGGTGAAGCTATTCCCTTTGTAATCGAAAGATTACAGCTGGTATGGCTGGACGGATTGGCGTTGTCCTCTCTCTTCTTCACTTGATTAAAGGAATGTTCGATGGCACTGTATGAGGATGGGTTTGCTTTTTAATAAAAAAGGAAAAAAAAAAAAAACTCACAAGGAAAATAGGGAAGTGTTTTACCTGCGCTAATATCTAAATCGGTATGAGATGGCTGTAAGTTAGTCTCAAGACTGCCTTTTTGTCTGTTTATAAATTTTGTTATTCAATAATTAGGTATTGGTTTTAATTCCGTAGAATAATTATTTCTTACTTTTTTTTTTTAATTATTTTTGTTCAATAAGTTCCAAAGCACTAGGTTATTGGACCACGATGAGTTTTGTTGGAGAGATCTACCACCGGCAAGAGTTAATATTGAAAAGAAAGATCAAGTATTCGGCATGAACAGTCAGTAGATGTCCACGGGGTTTCGATTCACATTTTTTCCGCAAAGGAGGAAATGGATTTAGTTTCGCTGAGTTTGACTTGACATTTGATATCAGCTGTAATGCAAATCGAATACCTACAGAATTCCGTATGAATAGTGTTCATAAACTCATTCATTCTTATGTTTTGGTGATAATTTAAATTCATATCTATGATGGTGTAAATTCATAGAGTAAGTGGATTTGTCCCCAACAGAATGAATTAAAACAAAACTGATAATAAATGTTGCATGATTATAAACTTTAATAGCTGGTCCCAAAGATAGCGAATATTTAGTATCGAGCTTTGTTTTTTTAGTGTTTCGCGTAAACTGTATAAGGGAATAAGCATTTTTACATCAAAAATATCTTTTACACTGTGGCATTTTATAGCATTGACATCATAACATTTAACCTTGATATTCCTAACCTAAACTGCTGTCAGATAATGGTGACTTTTTTGAGGAGTGAAAAGTAGTTAACCTTCAATTATAAATGGGGAACTGCTTTTACTTGATAGACTCTGAGATTTATTTACTACTGACCGCTTCTAATTTTGTCTTTTGAGCTTCAACTTACGATGCTGACATCTATCATTCAAGGGAAGCTATTAGAAATTTTGTAGTCCTTAACCGCCTTTACGAGAGGGTAGATGTTGCTATAGGTACTACATCTTACCTCAAGTTTTAAGCAATCGTGATTTCAAAAACCCACCCTTCCTGTGTATGTATACTTTTAAAATTTTCAAATTCCACTTTTTGTATTCATACAGATTCCAGTGGTAAAAAAAATTAATTTGAAACAAAAGAAATTATTAAACTTGACTTTATTGGACATTTTTGGTTCCAATTGTGTATAAATCTTTTCTTTCCATTGTTGGTACTCCACCTATACAGAAATACTCGTATATAAGAGTACCTACCATCCATTAATCTGGACAAAAAAAATAAAAAAGTTAAATAATAATAGTGAAAGCGAGAAAAAAAATAACAAAATACGATCCTTTATCTCGATCCTCTTAACTCAATGTTTGTCTCAGACACACACACTTCCAATTGTCATTCATTGTTCGCAGATGCCACTGAAAAAGCGAAACACATAAATCCTGATTCCGAAGTGCCAAAAGCACAAACAGTTTTACTCCATATATACATGCACATAAAACACACTCCACCCAACACAATCACACACACACACATACACCACAAACTCACATGCAAACTCTTGTAATTTGAAACTCAATTTTTTTTCTGTTCACTATTGCATCCTTCACAGAGTAATAAAATATCATCATGTCCTTGCATTCATCGCCATTCGACGTCATCATCGGCGCTTAATTTATTTCGAGCTTAATATAATATCCCGTTGATTTTAACCCTCAGAGTCTTTCATCTAAAAAAATTAAAAAAGGAAATCAAAAAGGAGGAAAAAAAAAAGAAAAGTGTGTCCAAGTAGTATTATACAGGACACACTGGACAGAAAACGCCATGCCACTGTTAAAAACTCTTATCTGACTATGATCAAACAGGGACATTTGGACACAATAAAAAATTACGTCACACACGGCTTTGTTTCGCTTCTCCATCTTTTTTTGTAATAATACATGAACAAGGACTTAGCACCAGTGGACCAAAGAATTTAAAACCCCAACGAACAAAAATCCAAAAAAAAAAAATGTTTAAAACAAAAATTTTAACCGAAGTGAAAATGCATTTCACAAAAAAGGCGTATGAAAGAAATTTATGGTCACATGTCGCCTGCAATGCAGTTTATTTCAGTAAGGACGAAGGAAAAACACGACAAAACCAACCAAAAATTGGTTAAAAACACAAAGCCCGGAACCGGGAATGCAAAAAGAAAAATTCTTAACACCAACACAACAAAACTGAACAAAAAGAATTCCAGCAACACTTTGTACAGTTATTGGACGAATATAATATGCATGTAGGTATGTATGTTTGCATGCGCTTATATTGAAACCATCACCACATTACATGCTACACTAGAGAATCGAGCGAGAAAAGACACCTCTCAGCTCAGTGAACCCCCCCCCCACGTTAGGACTGAGTCAGAAAATGTTGGCAAAGGTTTTTTTTTTTTTTGGAATTTGTTTTTGTTTAATATTTTTAACATTTGTTTGCTTGGTGTGAACATTATTTGAATTTTATGAAAAATTTTGGCTTGAACATTGAAACCCATGCAACATAATATACACTAAACTATTTGAGGTTTCACAGGAATTTTTTTCACATGGAAATTTATTAGCTTGTAATTTTGGCCAAACGCCTGATTTAAACCTTGTTTTTTTTTTTGCACTAACCTAACGAAAGGTTATGTTTGGCATATTGGTCGACATAAATCCTAATTGTGGTTATTATAATTTTCATCTCAAATAAAAAAATGAATAATAAAATTATTGTTAAACTTCGTGGGTGGGGTGGCGTATGAGTACTTTTTTGTATGCAAAATTGATTTGCTGCCTACTGCGAATATTATCATACAAAAACCTTTTAAAATCATTGAAATTAATTCAAAAATCAATTTGCTAGAAATTCTTTTATTGTAATAAGTTAAGTTAAAATTGTATTATCAATGATAAGAAGATCCGTAGGTACCGTTCATCGGGATGTTTAATTATATCGAGTTCATTTTTTATGATATACAAATCCAAAACTAAATACAAGAGCTATAATTAAGGGTATATATCACCAAAGCCAACGGTTTTGTGTTACTTGATTTACAAAATGAATATGCATTATCTTCAAATGAATGTTGATGAGTACTTATTCCTCTGAGTTAAATAATCATTTCTGAATGTTGTCCGTGAATTTAAATTGATTTTAGCTTACAATAGGTTTCCTCCCCTGAACCGATCTACTATTTTTCCGAACCGGTGCAAAAACTAGATTTTGGCACCCCTACCGTTTTTGATGATAACGAAAAAAAACTCACATCTACTTAGTTGAATTTTTTGTCATTGAGAGAATAAAACATTTTAATGGATGTGCAATCCATACCTATTCAGCAATTATTATACATAGATAAAATAAATTGACAACGCCTAAGCAAAGACAAGACGGTACACAGCCAAAAGCCAAATATGATTCGTTCTCTCGTGAAAAAATCAAAACGGAATTTTATTTTTGATTCGATCGCGAATCTTATAATATTATTTGAGATAAATTTGGTTTTGTTTCGATTTTTTTTGTGTTATTTCATTTGGGCCTACGAAATAAAACCAAATTGGAGTACTTTCGTTCTTGTAAATGAAATAAGGCCAAATTTAAAATTTAGCAATATTTCATGTCAGTCAAGTTAGTGCCGCCTTTTTTTTTCAACAAATAGAACTTATGCTGCGTTGTGCTAGACTTGTGCTGTCGTGTGCCGTAAATAAAAAAATTCAATTTTCAAAATTACGGTTTTTACGGCCGAAATTCATTTTTCATACAAAATTAATTTTTTTTTTCAATTTAAAAAAAATAAAACTTGTGCTGCGTTGTGCTAGACTTGTGCTATCGTGTGCCATAAAGAAAAAAATTCCATTTTCAAAATTACGGTTTTTACGGCCGAATTTCGAAAAAAAGTTAGCCCCGCCATTTTGTTTTTTTTTTCAAAAAATAAAAGTTGTGCTGCGTTGTGCTAGACTTGTGCTATCGTGTGCCGTAAATAAAAAATTCCATTTTCAAAATTACGGTTTTTTCGGCCGAAATTCATTTTTCATACAAAATTTATTTATTTTTTTTTCAATTTTTAAAAAATAAATATAAAAATAAAATAATAAATATAAATAAATAAAATAATAAATATAAATATATAAATAAATTAAATTAAAAAATTTCACGATAAAAACACAAGTAATTAAGTACTTCATTAAAAAGAAATAATAAGAATCGGTCCAAAAACTTTTTTTATAATGCACTGCATTATGGTAGTTAAAAAAAAAACTGTTCAGATTTCATTTTCATGACAACAGTACGGTACTTTGTAGAAGAGAAAGATATACATTCATTTTATAATAAGATTTTTAGATTATGAAATGTCATATTGTGGATTGTGGCATTTAAGATCTTGGATGCTCGAGTTCACAAAGTATTGGTTAATATTTAAAGGTACAAACACATTATTCGTTTACAAAAATTTAATTATATCTTATGGACAAGAGTGTAGTGTTTGAAAAACCGTGCGTAATGCGTGCTAACTTTGCAGCCTGCATCTGCATTCAACATTTCTTAGGATATGTCTAGACAAATAACAAATGTGATCAAATTAAATGCTGCGATAAATGTTGGTAATTTAGCGATTGCATTGTTCGCTAATGCACCAAGTTGCAAAGTTACTTTTACTTGTGAAATAAGCAATGACAGAGTTCAAAGCGATTATGTAACTATTTCGGCAAATACATATTAATATTTTAAGTGACACGTTTGCAAAAATGGAAGAAGCTGTGGATAGTTCCATTTTTTGCCTCAGAGACTGTTGCTCAGCGGTAAAAACTGTGAAGAAGAATTATGGTCCACATCTTTTTATAGAAACTGATCTGGGTGAAGGAGCAGTAACCACATTGAATTCAATTCCTTTAGAAATAAATCTGTCACGACCATACAAATTAGCAGGAGTTTTTTGCTATTCCGGAAGTTTCAACAAAAATGCTATAGGCCATTACATGGCATATGTAAAAATTTTGGAAGACTGGATTCAATTTGACGACATGTCAAAAAAAGGAACTTTTCGATTTTTAAGCAGTTTCGCAAGTGTACACGCACATTTATGTATTTATACAGTGAAATAAAAAATATTAATTTTAGTTTTTTTTTATTTGGAAATTTTAAAAAATTTGGCACAACTAATGCAGGAATCATCGACCTTTAATATTTAAGGAGTTGTTTTCACTTCTAAAATATTTTTTTTTTTTCAGAACTACATATACACTGAATAAAACTTTAAACTTTATTTTATAATTTTTAAAGATTAAGTTTTTGGACCTATTCTCATTATTTCTTTTTAATGAAGTATACTTAATTACTTGTGTTTTTATTGTGAAATTTTTTAAATTATATTTATTTATATATTTATATTTATTATTTTATTAATATATATTTATTATTTTATTTTTATATTTATTTTTTAAAAAATTGAAAAAAAGAATAAATAAATTTTGTATGTTTTTTGGCTCGAATGTCTTACGAACGAGCAATGATTAAATATTCAAATATATTTTATTTTGTACCTAATACAATAACATATTATCAATTATTATTGCAATGATAAACTTGAATACTTTTATTTCTTTTTAATTGCTTGAGGAAATTTGTATGAAAAATGAATTTTTTTAAAAATTGAAAAAAAAAGATAAATAAATTTTGTATGAAAAATGAATTTCGGCCGTAAGAACCGTAATTTTGAAAATGGATTTTTTTTATTTACGGCACACGATAGCACAAGTCTAGCACAACGCAGCACAAACTTTTAATTTTTGAAAAAAAAAAAAACAAAATGGCGGGGCTAACTTTTTTTCGAAATTCGGTCGTAAAAACCGTAATTTTGAAAATGGAAGTTTTTTCTTTATGGCACACGATAGCACAAGTCTAGCACAACGCAGCACAAGTTTTATTTAAAAAAAAAAACTTTTTTCAAATTTTGAATTCGGCCGTAAAAACCAGGATTTTTGAAATGGAATTTTTTATTTACGGCACCCGACAGCACAAGTCTAGCACGACGCAGCACAAGTTTTATTTTTTGAAAAAAAAGGCGGGGCTAACTTGACTGACATCAATATTTCGTTTGGCGTTATTTCACGTCACCGCACCAACCTACCACTAATGTAATTCAATTTTTGTCGCTCGATAATCGAATATCCAACAAAAAAAATGTTTCAGAAAACATAAATAAGTAATCTTGCATTTAGTTTTCCTTTATATTTCCTTCTACTCGATAAACAAGTACCCTAAACAGAATTTACAAACGAGCTGTCGCGTGCCACAACGACATTATCTATCACTTTCATTATATTCATAGCTGCTTGTATTTTTTTTTTTATAATAGGAAGAAACATGTTTGAATCCTGCCCCTGCAATGAGCAATGCTCGACTCAGTGGGCTTTGTATGCTTTCTTCACATAGAGATCAGTCAATTCAATTCAATTTCAATTCAATTTCTTTTATTGAACATAATATGTATATACAATCTGGCACATAGAGATCAGTTATCTACTCAAGTCGCAAAAAAATATTTGAAAAAAGTGTGCTAGACAGAATTTCTAGGGAAGCACCAAGAAGGCTACAACTTCTCTTGTGAGAAAAAATATAAATCCAACATTTCATGCAAGGTCTTAATTCTTAAGTCAATTTTATAAGTTTTTGTCCTATAAATTAAAAAAAAATTATTTAGATAAATAAATAATATTTTTATATATGTAACTGGTGACTATTTATTATATGTCATATTTTTTGCAAAATTGCCTTATTTAGAATTGTATTGTATTGTATTGTATTGCATGCCCCCTCCCTAGCGAAAATCCTGCGGGCGCCCATGCAGTGTGCTACTTGAGCAGCTTACTTTCTAAACCCAAATTCCTTCTAAGTTGAATATATTCTTTCAATTCTTCAGTTTTAGATTTGTATATTTTATTTTATGAAAGGTTTATGCAGTACATAACAACTCTCTCTTTGATTTGTTTTCAGATAAAATATTGAACTTCCATTGAATATTGTCGGAGGTGCCCTATATTGGGGCACATTCGACACTTTTCTTCATTTTTATTTTTTATTTTTAACTATAACAAAATAGCAAGCAAATTTTAAAAAATCTTAAACTCCACCAACAATTTAATTGATAAAATCATGAATTTTGAAAAGAATTTTAAAATTTTTGAAAAACCTAAAGCTATAGAATACTTTTTGTTTCAACTGTTTTTATTTTTTAGAAAAATCAATACGTATTTCGAAAACGATCCAGTCGATTTTGAAATATTTTTAAACACTTTTTAGAAATTCATAAAAACTTATTTTATTTTATGGAAAATAACGGTATTCACAATTACAATATATGTACCTCCCCCAGAAACCCTAATTTTGCTTACAAAAACTTCCCAAAACTATAAATAATATTACATACTAAGCATTTAGGTACACATTTTAAAACTAAATTTAAAAAATTTTATGAAATATTTCAATTTTGTTTCTTTTTTTGAAAACTTAATGTAATATAATAACTAAATACAGTAGACCCTGTTTAGATTGTAAATTTATTATGTGAGATTTTAACTAAAAACAATATTTTTGTTGGAATGCAGTAAAATTTTGTGAGATTTTAATTTGTGAGCAGCAGAATTTTGTAATTGCAAAATTACTAAAAGCAGGACTTTCTAATTTCAAGATTTGAAAAGCGAGGTTTTCTTATTACGGGATTTGGTAATGCAAGATTTTGAATGACAGATTTCGTACCCAACACATAAGTTCAAAGGTGAAACTAAGGAAACATAAAAATTAAAATATTGCATAACTTAGTTAACTTTTATAATAACCAACCTAAGGCAAACATACGTCATTTCAGTGCATAAATTGCGTTTTCAATTGCACTCATTTAACCACTATATTAAGTGTGTGTGAAATTGCTCAATTAAATGAGAAAAATAGCAAACAAAATATGCCAAAACTAATTAAAGAATTCTTACATTCTCTCTTGCCTTTCGAATAATCCCCAACACGACTAAAATCACAGATATAGACATTCAAGGAAAATAGAGAAAGGACACAAATTCCATCACCAAGAAATTGCTAGAGCTAGAGATACGAAAATAAATAGAAATGGCATACAAAAATAAAGCACTTAAAAAAAAAATAAACACAAAAATAGAAAAACAAGCCGAGAAAAACTCATTCGGATAAATCTGCACTTGACTCACATGCAATTGCGAAAATGTCAATTTGTTTCAGTGTGTGAATCTGTTTTTGGTCCAATCCCTGCGGTGCAGTTTTCTTTCTTTTTAACCCATCTAACTATCAGACAGGGCAGTGAATCGGGAATCAGAGTTAGAGTCAGAGAGGCTCAAGCCCATATACATAGCTATATGTGTAGTGGGTATACCAATGGATACACCAACACAAGACCACTATGTACAGTGGATTAGTCCTGAATGTACATAAATTCAAAATTCCAATAGACTTTTCGAATGATTGTTTTTATTTGCAGCCGGGTGCAGCGGCAGCAGTAGCAGTTTAATAGCAGAGAGTAGAATAAATGACTTGGAAAACTTAAATGAGTCCTTAAATATCAGTAGGAGCCAGCAATTGTGTCCGTTTTTAACCATACTCTGGCATATCGAATGCTCACATCGCCACCCTCACACCTAAACTTAGGCCATTCATTCCCAAACATGCTGGTCGCCGCAATAAGGGTTTGGGGTTGAAACAAAGCAGGTTTCCTATAATATATCTCTCTCTCTTTCTCACCCTCTGACAGCATAGTGTACATTCACAATTTTTATTTGTCTCCTATTTTTTTCGGTGGCTTTTTGTTTCTTTTTTTTTATTAAATAAAATTGGTTTACAGTGATATTGTCTACTGGGAGTTGCAGAATAGGGGAATGGGATCTAGGACATATACACTAGCCGCCGATGTTTTGCTGAAAAAAAAATGTCCTACTGCTGATTTATTCCCGGCCAGATAGCCTGACCACTGAAATTTTCATGTGATTTATTGCCGTAAGGATTTTCGTTTATCAAATGTTGTCACATACCCGAGCAGTGTAGTCATTTCGGGGACCGTTTATTGCCATTTCCAGTTCTCTAAATACTCTCTCTGGCACATAGCTCATACGTCAGGAGCAAGACCTTTTCTCACCCGCACCTGTATGAAGGCAATCCAATGGAGAATACTAAAATAATAAAACAAAAAAAAATATAAATTGTCAACTACTGGCTCAGTGGGTTTGATTGGGGACTTTGTCAAAGCAACAAAATAAAAACCCACACAGACAGCTGCTTTGGAGCTTCAATAATATTGTTGACACAAAAAAAAAAAAAAATTTAATGCACGACTGGATCTCAGGAACTTTGCTCCTGTGGCTCAAAGCTATAATGTGGCTAGACATTGAAGATAAATGGTAATGGCTAATGGTTCAATAAAGAAATGTCATTGTTAACGAATAAGTAAACGAGAATGTGTTAAAAAAGTGAAAAGTATAGAACAGTTTTTTAATGTTTATTTTTCGTTGATATAAAAATATTTGTTAACTTTTAAAATGTTAAATGAAATCCCTAGAAACAAACAAAATTATAATAAGATCTGCCAAGGTGTGTCAAAAAAAAAATTGTAGGAAAAGCTCAATACTGAGGGAATTTTCCGAAATATCAAGATTCCACTTCTTTCATCCGAACCATTTGGCATACAGCTGCAATTCCTCCAGGGAATTCCATTAATATGAGATCGGTACCAAATTTAAAACAAATTAATTTACCCTTTTTGTATTCAGCTCAATGTTCTCCTGACACAGACGATTTAAGGAAAACAGACGTGACGTAGAGTATGTTAAGAACCATTTTTGTCGAATTCTAATGTTAAATTTGTTATTATCATGAATTTTAACAAAACCAATACTTGTTCTGTGAGCAATTAAAAGCCATTGAATTATTCAGAAATGAAATGAACATCTTGCCGAGTTCGAACAGCTAGATGAGATGCACTTATTCATGACAAGTATACTCTTGGAGAATTTGTCAGTTCCTCGCAAGAGGCAGTACCTCAGATAAAACATTTCTGTTTTTATGTGGCATGTTGGCACGAATTTGGGTAGGGAAAAATTCTTTAGGGGCGATGAAAGGGGGTAAGATTCAGTTTTTTTTTTTTTAATTTCTCGAAAATTATCATTTTTTTTTTTCAAAAAATGAGGATGTACAAATGTAATTCTGCAAATTAAGGAAGATTATAATATACTTTTTTCATAGAATCATTAGGTTCAGATAAAATCGTACAAGAATTGAATGATAGTAACAAATTTAGTCGAAAAATTTGTTAAAATTTCATTGATAGATGGGCAACATTTATTGTAAGATTTGCGTTTGGTTACATCTCCTCATTATAGAACCAAATAAGGGTGCCCATGCCCATCTAGGAAGGCGATTTAGTATTAATTCAACATTGCCATTGACTTTCCTTTGACATAAATTCATGAGAAAATTAAATTTAGCCAATAAAATTGTCTAAAAAATAAGCCGTAGCTTTATTTTTTTTGAAGTTATAGCGAGTCAAAGTTAGACTATATCAGTTTTTATTAATACTTTTCTCAACAACAAGAACTTACAGTAGCTACAATTTTAACCCTCACAAAAATGATATACTTTTTGAGAAATTAATGAAAACCTGAATTTTATTCACCCAAAGAAAATTTTCCCGGCCACAATATAGAGAGCTTTTAAGGAACAGTTAAAGATGTCAAAACAAAGCTCTCCACCAAAATTCAGCCTTGTATACCTTCAGTCGATCTTTGCTCCGAAAAAAATTATGCGCAGTTAAGAAAAAAATTTAAAAATATTCAATTTTTCGATTTTTTATGTTGATTTTTCTCAATTAATTTTTTTTTTTAATTTTTTTAAAATATCGATTTCGATTGAAAATTTAATTTTGAAGAAAAAGTCTTAAGTGAAATACTGTCAAATTGGGCTTAATTTCTAAGTTAATCCTAAAATATTGAAAAGTCGCCAGTGTGACCATTTTCTCAGAAACGCATGAGTGAATTTAGTAGCAGTCCACAACTGGGGCCTTTGCGAGAAATAGTGTATCGAAAAAAAAATATGAATGCAACTTCGAAGATAATCGTTTTAGCCCTCCCTAGATAAGCTCTTCGGATCACATATATTACGGAATCTGAGACCATTTGAGTGTATAGCTCGCTCTACCGGACCGTTTAAAAAATTCAAAATTCTAAGTGAAAAACGGTTTTTTCAAACAGTCTGGCAGGGCGAATTAAACACTCAAAGGATCTCTGATTACGTGATATGGGATCCGCGGAGCTTATTTAGGGAGGGGTGAAAACCAATTTCGGCTAACACGATTATCCTCCATGTTGCATTCATATTTTTTTTCGATGCACTATTTCTCGCAAAGGCCCCAGTTGTGGACTGCAAGACTTTGATTTTTTGAATAGCCTTTAATGAAGCTATCGACGCCTATACTTCCTTTTTTACTATCAATCACACCCAAAATCTGCTATGGGCTCTTATTCTGTAAGTATTTTTTCGAAATGCATATTCTATTCTGCTCCTTATTTATATTACCTGGAAACTTTTCCCATACAAATAATTTTGTTTTTACACTTTTTACGATTTGTTTTTATTTGGATATTAAGGCACTATGTGTCAAATTTTTGTTTTTCCTTCGATTTTTCCGAAATCGGTAAGAGCGGTTTCAATAATTTTTAGTATGCCGATGCTTACAAAAAGTTCGACTATTGAAAATTCGATATCTCAACATTTTTTGGTGACCCCCCCCTCAACATGAAAATATTAATTTTAATGGTAAAAATGGAAAATAAAAGCTTGTTATCTTGTGAAGGTGGTTAATGGCCTGATTCTCCCTGCTTAAATTGCTTATTTCATAGTTTTACGTTTCCTACTTTCATAGAACGATTTGTTGCCTATCCTGAAAAACTAAGATTTTTGAGTTCTGACACTCTTGCATTGCATGTACGACATGTTCAAAGTTTGAAGAAAGACTGAATATTGTGGGACACAACTTATTGTCTTCCCTATATCATTGTAGGGTTGGTTTGATCAAAACTTCGAGTTAGATTTTATTTAACGAATACATAACTTTAATCGCAATAAAAAAATTCACGACTGGGTCGCACGTACTTGCGCTTATGTTCAAGACACTGCGGGTTTAAGAAAATTGTATATAAAACATGGAAATTATGAGAGAAAAATGTAGAGAAGCATGAAATACGACATTTAAATTGGCTTAAACAACTATTTTGACAATTTGAGGTGAAAAAAGGATGCCATCTTAATTCTTGATTAAATATGATTGTATGGGAAAAAATTTTAAATCGTTGGAGCGGTTTTTAAAAAAAAATAATTTTTTATATATAAAAGTCTAACAACATTTTTAGGAACAAATTTTGGTATGCAAATATAAAGTATATATTTATGTGCATAGAAAAAACAAAATTTGACAAAAAAATGTCAACCCGTTTTTGAGATATCGAATTTTCAAAAAAAAATTTTAAACTTTTTTTAAAAATCCAAAAACTTTTTTTTGAAAATTTTGATATGCAATATTATTAAATCTTATCTCAAATTTGTATATACAAAAATTCATTTAAATCCGTTTAGCCGATAATGAGAAAATTCAAAATAAAAAAATACGTTCTATGACAGGTACTAGTTGCTTAGTGTAAAATTTTATAATTTTTGGCAGTAGATCACACTAATTTTAGTATATGAAAAAAGTTTAATCAAAATGGTAGGAGTCGTTTTTAAGCAACAAAATTGTTTCCTTTGCGGTTTTTTAACTTTTGTATGGAAGGTACCGTTATTTTTACATAAATGTAAATTTTTTTCTTAAAATATTTTAGAGAGTTCAAGAAACTCTTAAATATCGAGTTTCAAAAAAATCGATAATATCGTTTTTGAAATATTTGATTTTCCAAAACAAATTTTGACGCATTTTTAAAAATCCAAAAAATATTTTTTCAAAAATTTTGCTACACAAAACTATTTATATTTTTTGGAGGCTTCTGTATAAAAAAATACATAATTGAAATCGGTCGAACCGTTTTGAAGGAAATCGAAAATTTAAAAAATGGTTCTTTGGGAGGTACCATTAATAACCATTTTTGAAAAATGGTTCTTATCCCAAAAGAACCCCTTTCTTAATTAAATTTAATCATTTTTTTTAGAAAAATTGTCGAGCTGTTTTTGAGAAAAATGCGATTATCTAAAATTGCTAAAAAAAAAAATTGTATGGCAGGTACCGTTATTTTTAGTTCTAAAAAAAAATGAAAAAAAACGTGTGGGCATAATCACCAAAAACCACTATGTACCAAGTTTGAAGAAAATCAATTGAGCCGTATAGGCTGTAGACGAACAGACAGACAGACAGACAGACAGACAGACAGACAGAGTTATGCCACCCACTTTTTTGGTATTGTCTATCATCGTAATATCATGTTTGATTGTTATCTCAAATTTTTTTTTGTTGCACGAATCCAAAACTTGCCTTATAGTACCTACATATATCGCAAGTAAAAATGGGGCAAATTTGAAAAGATACCTCAAATTTGCGCACCCTTTATTATTGTGTTGTGAAAGTCTTTCTCATTGACCCACCTGAAACCAAACATTTTTTTCTAAAGAAGGCACTCAGAATTAATGTTCCTCTGACCTCTGACATATTGTGGTATAATGCTTCATACCTAACAAAACTACTCGTACCAATAATATGTGAGTATATTTTTATTAATTCGTTCTTTTTTCTATTTTCACTTGCGGTTCATCATTATAATGTGTAAGGATTCCAAATTAATTAAGGACAAAGCAAATTGAGCGAACATATTGACAAGACAAACCACAAATCCAAAAACAAAAAAAAAATAAGAAATGAACACAAAGCGTAAATAATCTCCTTACGTAGAACCATTAATCGAAATCAAAATATTTCACAGAGCTCTACACGTACCAACCAAACCATAGCAACCCTCATAGTAACACAATATACAACACTACCCCCATCCCATCATCACCCAACACCATCATGCCATCCACATTCTTCTTCGATAAAATTACGAAGAAAGTGATCAAGAGGACCATATTTGCCAGGGCCTATACTATTTATAATGTTTGTATAAATGTGTAATGTTTTATGTTGTGTACCTATGTATATGTATGTTCATTGGGTACATTAGAAGTAAAAGAAGAGATTATTTCTATTCATTATATGCACACGCACAGTATGTTTTCAAATGAAGAGGAATTCAGATTCCCCCAATTGGCGATGATTGTTTCCAAAGAGTAGAGGAATATCCTGGCATTCTTTCTTGTAATTTCTCGTAAATTGTCTTCACATTGTAGATGGTTGCTTCTATGAAGACAAATAGTTACCAGGAAAATTAACTTATTGGTAACACATTTTTCATTACCTTCTGTGCTAATATTAGAATTATAGTATAAAGAGTAAATTTTGAAGAAAAATAAATTGCAGGATTGGATTGCAGGAACTTGCTCTTGTGGTAATTCAGTTGAAAAAACAATCCTGAAAATTGAATTGTGTTTTGTGTATAGATTTAGCTACCAGGAACTTAATTTAAAGAAGTACCACCTTGGTTTTTTTTAACTGCAATCAGCTTACGGTAATTTGGTATTTTCAAATTTTAAGTCGAATTATTGATTTTCAAAAATCTCTTCCTTTAGAAGATTTAATTTTAAAGACTCTAGTGTCGTCATCAAAAATTTTCTGGCCAATAAACCAGGAGTGGTGTTGCGTGAAATCATCATCATAATCCCCCATGGTCCCATTCCATGCCATTGTCATAATATTGTATAGTTATTATTTTTTATCGGTGTGTTTCTTGGACCCTTCGTTATGTTCACACAGCATAACCGATAGCAAAAAGTTTATTTAAAAAAATAAAAAATTCCATGACCACAACGCGCGACAAATTGTTTCGTTTCATTGCAATTAAAGTTTGTGCTTATACTCTATATGCCTATTAGCGGTGAATTTCCAATAACCATTCAATACTAAAATACACACACACACACACAAACACACAGTGATATTATGCATTAGAATTTGTAAATATTTGTTCATTTCACATAACATTCTATGGTCTTTTACGGTTTAATAACCAGAGCTGTAGAGGATGTCAGCGCCAATATAACAAGCCGCAGCAATTGGCTTAGGTATATCTGTATGAAGCTAACGCATAGACAACACTAGCGCTAGTTTAATTAACTGCAACATACATTCCATATAAATGTTAGTCCTTGGGGTAGTAATCAGACGCATTTACGGCAGTCTGGTGTATGTTTTATAAATTTATTTAGTTTGCAGTGGTTGTAAAAGAGAATTTAATTTAATATGCAAAATAATAATGAGCGTGTGATTAGCGTATTGTTTTGGTAAGGCATGCTAATTTCATAGACAATGGTATACATACCATTCTAGGTTAACAGAGGGACACTCATGCATATTTTTAAATTTACATTAATGTCATATCAACACTCAGCAAAAAAATTATTTTTATAAAAATGTCTTATTAGGCTTCATCTAAAAGATGTCTCTTCCATAAAAAAAACGTTCCCAATAATCTGAAATTTACAAGATTTAATAAAATTACATATATTCATGGTAAAATTAACATAACACTTATTCCGAAAGCATTTTGTGATTGATTTAAAAAGTTGTCATGTTATTTCAACATGAAATTCTCAAAATAAATAAAAATTTTTGCAAGACAGCTGGTGTATAACCAAATTTCTGAATTTTTTGTTATATTTTTAAAATGGTCTGCATTCTCATAACCAATACAAAATGTTGGTATACACATAACCGTTCTCATGAAATATAGGCTGAACTTTGCACTATTTTTCAAACCAAATAAAATCTGTAATTAAATGCACACCTACTTTCGTTTTGGTTTTTTTTTTCTATTTTCGAGGTAACTCTTTAAAAAAATTATGTTGCTCGTAAACCAAGTAAAAACCATTTAAACTTAAGTTTTTTCAAATAGGTATTAAAACACCAAAATTTATACCTTTTCCTTAAAAAGAATAATTTTAGCTTTCGGATACACTTTAGAAATTTTGCATCCTACCTGATTCGACCCTTCATCCCTATTAGTTCGGGAGCTGAGCGACATTAAAAATTGTAAGATCTGCGGATTCATGATTTTATGTTTTTTGTGTAATTTAGGTGCCCGACTAACAGGAAACTGGCTGCTGCAGGCACACGCGTAGTGGGTAGATTTACTGTGAATTTTTGAAGTTGTAAAAAAAAACCGAAAATTGATCTAAGCTGCGGATACGGGAAACCTAGGAAAAACGTTAATTGGCATCCCCCTGATGACACTGCTTACACCTGTACAGTGGTGGGGAGTACTGCTGCCACGGGCCCAAAGTTGCAAAAAAAATCGAAAACTTGTCTAAGATGCGGAATCATGAAACCAGTTGCATATGTTAGTTTAACATTTAAGACGATGTAAGAACTTGTGCTTACGCCTAAACGCTGGTGGAAAGTACCGCTCACAATTAAGGGAAGTTGGGGCCCCCAGTAGTGCATTGTAACCTATTTTTTTTGTTTAAACTTCGCGAAAAAAAAAATGTAATTGAATTTCATAGATAATAAGACAAAGATTACGTGAAAAGTAGCACGCGCTTGAAAAAATCATCTTTTACCCTAAAAAAGGGGCAAAAGAAGGCAAAAGCACTCTTTTAAAAGTTTGTTTTTATATCTCAAAAGATAAATAAATATAAATTGGGTGGCGCAACAGCTCATGGAGAACCAGGGCCTAGTGACTTACAACTCTCAACCATTCCTGTGTGCGTGTTTGTTGGCAGTCAAATAACAAAATTATAGAAAAAAAGGGGGGTCCCGGGGGTAAAAGTACCCTTTTTACCCTTTATCGGACCTTAACTGCAATTTTCTAACTAGCTCAGTTGCTGAGAAAAGGATATGTACTGCTAACTTTACAGTGACGTTAACAGTGCAAAGTGAATTTTTTGATATTTGTGTCAAGTTTGGACTTTAAGACTTGAACTGCGTTTTTTCTTGAAGTGCATAAAATATTGCACATTTGGGACATAACTGCAGTTGGCTCAGTTGCTGAAAAATGGATGTGTACTGCTAACTTTACAGTGATGTTAGCAGTGATAAATGAATTTATTCGATTTTTGAAATGCAAATTAAACTGCATATTTGGAGCCTCTGAAAATTTGTAGGTATCACCATTTATGAGAAAAGGACTTCTAAGCTAACTTCACAGTGAAGTTAGCAGTACCTACAGTATGAAATTTTTTCATGTAAGGACTTCCAAATTTGGGGTAATCGTTTTCTTGAAATGCGAATTAAACTGCAAGGGCCTCATTTCAGATTCCTAGCTAGTCCTGTTGCTGAGAAAAGGACAGACACTGCTAACTTCACAGCTGAAAATTCCTGTCATGGTCCCATTGGTCTAGCTCAAAATTGTTCTGCCAACTTCACACACGTTGTTAAAATCAAACGAAAAGTAGCTTTTCATTGACAAGCCACTCATAATAATAATTGTTTATTCAATGTTAATTTTTTCATAATCACTCATACATAGAAAATTCTTAATATTTACTTTGTAAAACCACAAAAATGCGTTTCGATATAAATTAATTCAATTGTATTTAAGATTTACTCATTCAGCAAACGAAAAAAAAGTTGAGAAACTTTCAAGTACCAAATTTGTTGGACAGTTCCAAAATCTTACCTATAGTCGCGTCACATGAATTCCTTTTAGTCGATCAGTTTCGTACGACCACATGTGTATCTGGCTCCAGAAACAAAATCGACATATCAAAAATCCCCACACTTTTAAAAATCCACAAATTTAAATCCCCAGTCACAAAATCCACGAACCGAAATCCCCAACCCAAAATTCATATATTCAGAATTCACAAATCCAAAATCCACAAATTCAAAATCCACAAATTAAAAATCTACGAATCCAAAACCCCCAAAACCGAATCCCCAATAGAGCCCTTTAACAAATAGCATTATGTCACTCTCACTTCATTTTCACACGTCAAAATCGGCACCGTAGCAAATTATCATATCGAAATTGGCTGGGGAATTGTAGTTTTCGCTTTGCACTTTGGAATTTGATACTTCCGCCACAATGAAAGCTGTCACTCTTGAAATTGACAGATTCGTAAGACTCCCTATGCTTACGTATGGCTTATGTTGGAGTACGATTCACAATTTTGGTTGGTTGCTTACAGTCTTAGAGCAACTCTCCCCGTACACAAAATTCTATTGAGCCCTGGGCCCCACCGGTGCCACATCAAGGCAATCGCTGAAAAAAAAATACCCCGGGCTTTATTCTTTAATTGAAGACCTATCCAAAAAATGATTGTTGTTACTGCTACCACAGAAAAATTAGCCGGAGGTAATGTACTTTAAACAAATACAAAATAATGGCCAACAAATATTCTTAATTAAACAAAAAAGACAATCAACCTTATTGTAAGTTTCACGTGAACAAATTTCCCCTTTTCTGTGAGTACTCATTTCGGGCGACTTGTATCGTAATTCAGAACTTACATTGTCACTTATCTTTTGAAGGTGAACGAAAGAAGGACAAGGGGTACTGGTGCCGTTAGCGCAAGTTTTTTGTCTATTTTAGGCCAAAAGAAGTTCGGGGAAACTCACATTAGCTTTTAAAATTCCGGGGGAACAAACAGAGATCAAAAATGGGGAAATTTGAGAAATTGAAAAATTAATGTAGGTACTACAATATTTTCACACTACATACATAAACTAAAAAAAAGTATTTTTCATTATTCATTGTTTGGCGCGCACCAAACATACTTCAGCTATGGGTAATCTGTGTTTAACGATTTTGGTTTTGTGGATTTTGGTTCGTGGATTTAGCTTTGTGGGTTTTGGTTTTTGGATTTTGTTTTTGTGGATTTGTTTTTGTGGATCTTAGTTTATGGATTTTGGATTGTGGATTTTGGTTAAGGGCTTTTGGATTTGGGGCTAGGGTATCCAACCCGTGTATCTTTCCGACTATTATAGTTTTTCCTTACCCTTTAATTTAAGAACTTCCGCCTCACTTGGCCATCTCTCTCTTTTCAAGAGATGAGAGTGAGATAGAAAAAAAAATAAACGTAAAAATGAGTCGCCTCACGTGAAGCTTTTCTGAACACTATCAGTGTGTGAACACATGTACTAGATTTTTCATGGTGAATGAAAGAATAAAAGATTGAGTGCGAGTGACATGGATATTTGTACATTTCTTCCACTTGGAATCTTCTTGCTGAAAAATGTAAACAAACAAATTTCTTCATTACGATTATGACAATTTTGTGAGTGCGAGGACAAGCGAAAGAGAAACACAATGCTTCCCCTTTTTGCCACGCCCAAAATCGAGTTTACCCGTGGCATTAGATGTTTCAAAAAATAAAAGAGTAGCCCCTTTGCATTTTTGTTCTTAGAACCATCCCAGGAATCATAACCTAAGACATTGAGCATGAATTATGGAACACATTAAGGGCTTGTTTCACAATATCTGATTATAGTTTCAATTAAGCTACTTTGAACTTATTCGTCAGTTAAAAATCTAATTTATGTTTCACTATATTCGATTAGATCTAACTAGTAATTAAAGTTCTAAGTATTTTAATGGCCAGATGAAGTACCGATTATCAAATTTAACTGGCAATTAAATCATTCGCAGATGCGAGTGTGACCTTTAAAACAAATAAATCTGTAGGTATGGTGTTTGGTAGAAACATGATAACTTCATTTTAAAATCTGCATCTTTACGTCCACTTTACATCGCTTATAGCGACACGAGTTTACTGATTTTCCTTAAATTTGGATTAGTTACGAAAATATGAACATGCTCTTTGTCAAATTATAACCCCGATTACAGAATCCGACGAATGAGCTGCGGAGGGAATCAGACTCAGTTTTGACATTTTAACCATGAGCCAAAATGTCAAAATTAGGTCGGACTCCCTCCGCAACTCATTCGTCAGATTCTGTAATCGGGGTGTATGTTTCAAATTTAAAAGAAATCGGTGCACCCGTCTAGGCTCCTGCAAGCTCGATGTAAGGTGGACATTTTAAAATTGAGTTATCATGTTTCTCCGAAACACCACAGAAATATGATTGTTTGGACTTAAAATTAAAATTGAAAGATTTGGACTACCAGAGTTCCCATAAATATATGTACATACACGTACATACATATGTATATGAATTTATGAATAACGAAAAAACTATTTGATTTCCATTTAACTGGCGCAAAACGCGATAAAAACAGCACCGAAGGAAGGAAGGAACATAGAGTCACCGCTTTACGTTTGAACACCCAAAACAAATATTTTCGGGAACGTTTATTCGTCGTTTTGGAACCACGAAAAGAGAGAGAGGCCGTCAAATTTCAAAGTGTTATGAGTTTGAAGTGGTTAGCCTACCCTCACTAAAGCAATTTTCTTTTTGATGAAATTACATTTTCAAAAAAAGTGTACTTCTGATGCACTTTTTCGCAGTATGGTACCACTTCATGCAGCAGACGAATGTATTCGTTATGATCTTCACCAAAAATCTCTTTTTGCAATTTATTTCGAGGTCTCGGTTGAATTTTGATGATGTTTATTATTTATTGTTTTGAATATTTTCATTCTGTCATAATTATTTGTCTGGAAAACTGGAATAATTTTCGAATAACTAATTGACACATTATTTTAATACTTTGATCATTGTGAAACGCAAAGTTCGTTAATGAGAGGATTTAATTTCCGGATAATTTAATTGTCGAATAACAAATCAGAACTTAACTCAGACATTGTGAAACAAACCCTAAATATCGTCAAAATTGTTTTGAATATCACAGCAATGGTGTGATATTCAAAACAATTTTGACGTACATACCTATATACACATGACGCAAGTGCTTAGTTTTATTGCTACATGTTTATGTACGTCAAGGTTTCCAATACAATTAATGAGAAAACGACGGCCATGCTAAGTTTATAGTATCTTATTTTTAAGGGTTCAATCGGCTGAGGTGATTTGTTATTGTTCACAGTCACAGCACAATAGAAAATGTGGGATTCAAAATTTGGAACCCTATTGCAAAGCCAGAGCTAGTCTTAGTCGTTTAGGAAAGAGTGACGTAAACAATACACTCCGATTATACTATACACTTACTATTTGATGAACTGCGAAATTCAGTATGTACTTATGCGAAAAAGAATGTTACAAAACTGCAAATTCATGACGTGATCCTATTGGATTATAGATACAAATTTATTTGCCAACTTCCTAGACGCAATTTAAGATATCGAAAAAGGTTGGAAATATGCATTTCCAGATAACTTTTCGCCTCTCAGTACAAATTATGACTCTTCTAGCAGTCGTAAGATAAAACAAGACGCAGGAGCGTGTGACGGCAAAAGAATCAAGCGCTTAATTCTCAAGTTCTTAAAACCAATTACTTCGCGTGTGGAAAACGTCTAGACTTTATGATTTTTATGCTTTTAGCCATATATTTCGGACCGATTATCATTGATTCTTTTTTCCTTAAGTTCAAAAAAACTACTCTTTTAGGTTAAAGGTTGAAAACAAAAACTCAATAAATAGAATCTCTGATGTTCAATAGCCTGTGCTTCTTTACGATGTGCGTGCAAATGATCCTTTCAAAAAGTAACTCAAGGTATATAAGTCGGATGTATAGGTGTGCCATCATGTATGTATAGGAATGCCTTTTAACAAAAACATTGATATTGCTCTTTTTTTCCCCGAAGGTGATTACTTCTTTGAGATTGTTTCTTCGAAGTGAAGTTCAGTTTTCAGAGCAGTACCTTCAAAAAATATGAGTATACAAAACTAATCTCATCAATTTGAGTTTTAAATGGATTCTGGGAAAAATTGAATTCTCTTCCATAATTTATGATAACACAGACCTTCAATAAATTGTGACACCCATGGGTGTCTCTCTGACTCCCAAAAGCTGAAGAAGATATATATTGCAAGTCAATGCTTATTCATGACATGATGTTGTTTGTGAATTGTGAGCCAAGGACGAAAACTTCCCAAAGAGAAAGAATAAGGATCAACATTTTTTTTTTTTTGAATTTGAATCCTTATCTGTGATACGGTATGGATGGCGTTGTTCTTGGTTCTCGGCTCTGCCTAGAGAGTTCATTTTATTCCATATATCCTTGGAGGATATGAGTGTAAGTACAACGAGTTGATGTTCACATAGCGCGAGTCCTTGGTGTGCACTTTTATCATTTTTTTCCTTCTTTCTCTCTTTGAATGGAACTGTCAAATGGAAAATAGGAATGAAATCGTCGTCACACACAAGCAGGATATCTATAGAACCTCTATAGGATAAGTAGAGTCACGTGGAAATTGGAGATGAAAATGAAAGAACTCATTGGCATGAAAATGTGTTTTGTACTCATGTTAGTCATGTTATACAACTGTGTTGTGTTGTGTGTGAAAGTATCTGTCATATATGTGTATGAACTGCACGGAGATGTTTTCGTTGTTGTTGTTGTTATTGTTGTCGATGGCATTGATGCTATTTTTTTTTTGGTGGAGATATCGGATATGCTAGGATGGGGACGTGGTTGAGGATGAGTATGAGAACCAAGAATATTATGAAACATTCGATTGATTATTTTATAATATTTCAATTTATATGCCGTCACATCAATATCATGTGCGCTCTTGATGAAAAGAATGTTGGCTGCCTGCATATAGCATATGTGTGGGGTGCTTATATGTCCTTGACAGTGTCTAACATAAATCTTTTCTTATTCTGTGCATCTATACGTGATTCTTATAACAAGGCTTCAAGATTTTTAAATAATAATTTAAAAATGACATGAATGGGAATACAATATTTTTTGTTTATTTATTCTGAAAATTGAGAGATCGTGTCAAAAAATCATTGCATCATACATTAGAATGACAAAAAATAAAATATCTGAAAATAAGGAAAATGTGAAGGATTAATAGCAATTTCTTTTGAAACTGAAACAAATTGATCCAAGTGTGAGTGATGCTGATGATTACTTTTAATATGCTTTTCATCAGTAGCTAGAATTGTTATTTTCTTGTTAACATATTTCAAAACAATATGGCTATCAAAACTAGAATACTATTTAATTAGGTTTAAGGCACTTCTTAGTTCATGAACTGCGTGTTAGTTGAAATTTCAACAGCTTTAGTCTATGGCTGATTTTAACCCGCGTGATTAAGCGATTTCAAAAGATCGGTCTATTTAGGGAATTTAAGTGAATGGGTTGGTTTATTTTAATTTAATTTAATTTTATTTTATTTTTTTTTATTTTATTTTATTTTATTTTATTTTATTTTATTTTATTTTATTTTATTTTATTTTATTTTATTTTATTTTATTTTATTTTATTTTATTTTATTTTATTTTATTTTATTTTATTTTATTTTATTTTATTTTATTTTATTTTATTTTATTTTATTTTATTTTATTTTATTTCGTGGTACACTCGGGCGTATACTCACTTTTTATATGTGAAACAGTCCCTGAATTATCGTGTATTTTTTACGCATGTACTTGCTCTCATGTTCTTAAAGAATTTTAAAAATTGTACACAAAAAAAAACATGAATATCATGAGAGAAAATGTATTAAATTTTGAAATTTGAAATGGGGACACAAATTTGGAAAATTGTTGGAGCGGTTTCTTAAAAAAATGATTTTCAAAATAAGTTTTGAGGAACATTTTGGTATGTAAATTTAAAGTTGATATTATTAAACAGCGGCTGCACATTGACATAAGATAGCGGAAATTGCAATGGATTGGTCACACACTGAGGAAACCAAAAGATGAAATTGCAAAGCAGTCCTTTGAATGGAATCCTCAAGGTGCACGGTGCACAGTGGGGCCGAGGTGGAAAAAACCTCATATATAAAAGTGTTTAATATGGCATTGTCATACACTTTTCTTTCAGTATTTTTCATGCGGAATGCAGCTGCTATAATGATTTTATAGTAAAAGATTTGCTTTTGGCCGAAATGGGGGGTTGAAACGGACCTTTGAAATTTTAAGCCTTTAAGACTGATATTTTCCATGATTCCTCCATCTTACAGATTATTTTTTTTTATTTTTCTTTGTATGTACTGTGTTAATATATACCTTAATGTTTCTGATGAAAAAATAATTTACCCCGAAAAATCTAGCCAAAATTTGAACATTGGGTGTACTTCCGGACTTGAGTAGCCATACAAAAAAGCTCCACCTTCCTAGGGTCTCTTTCAGCTCTTTTCTGGTAGTTTTGGTGGTAATGAAGATCCTAATAAAATTTCATCACCAGATTCTACCAGTTTTGGGATCAGTTAATAATAATTAAATTTAAGAAATAAGATAATTTTTGATTGAATATAACCGGTTCAATAAAGACGTGATTGTTTTTTTCACGGAAGTCAAAAAGGAATTTAAAAATCCCATTATTCTTTTTCAAAAATAACTTTGAATCACTCCAATCCGCCTTTTCTTCTCTGAGATATCGTTATTTACTTTTTAGTTTCCACCTGATCGTACTTGATACAAAATATCCCACTATTATGAAAAGTTAAAAATTTCCCCTCAACTCTGATCGTAAAACGGATGATACCATTCAATTAAGTGGGTGCAAATACATACGAAATGATACCCCTTAGAGGTTTTTTTTCCCTTAATCGTAGGTTTGGCCCCACTGTGCGGCGGCGGGTTGGAAGACCAAGAACAATGTACCTACGTACTGGTATTTTGAACGTTTTTTTGTATTTATTTTTTGGAAATTTTTTCTATGCAATACATATTATGAACATTTTTTTGAAATTTTTGTATGGATTAAAAATGATTTAAATCCAAACAGCCAATAATGAAAATAAAAAATTGTAATCTAATGGAGGTAGGTACTATTAATAACTTGCTTTTTTATATGTAATAGTAAATCGATCTAATTTTAGCAGTGAAAAAAATTTCATAAAAATCGTGTGAGTCGTTTTAGAGAAAAATTAGATTTTTAAACGGTTTTTTAACATTTGTATTTAAGGTACCGGTATTTTCTCATAAAAGTAAAGTATTTTTTAAATATACTCAAAAGTGTTGGAAAACTGTCATGTATCCAATTTTAAAAAAAATCAACTTCAGTTTGATTTTGAAACATTGAGTTTTAAAAACAAAGAAGAAATAGACAAAAATTTATGGTAGCTGGTCCAAAATTCACCACAAATAATATGTCATACATATATCGTTGAAAAGGTTATTAAACATTCAGCTCATTTAAGGGAGTTGGGGTACCTTGATACGGTTTTCATTGGAACTCAATAATCGGGTCCTATTTCATATAGAATATTAATAACAAAGTAAAATATTTTATACGTTCATTGTCTTTCTAACTAGCTTATGTGAAACGAATTAAATCTAAGACGAATTCAGAAAAAATATTAGGGTCAGTATATTAAGTTACGGTATTTGTATCAAACTGCCCCATTCACGGGGAAAATTGATACATGTCCGGAAGCTTTGATTTATAACAAATTAATCAGTATTTATTGTAAAACAAGTTTTACTAATTTTTTATAACGTACATACATTATATAAATTCAACCAGTAGGCACTTTAATACAGTTTTGATATATCAAAGGAGCCACAGAAACTTTATCGATGAAGTAACGAAAGAACCGTTCTTCGTTTGTACGTTCTCACTATTTTTTGTTTAAGGATGTAAAAATGTTTTATAAACTTATATAGCAGACAGAGAGGGCATATTGACAGTATTAAATTACCACGAGGTGGTTTGCATCAATGTGCCCCAACCTTCTTAAGGAAAGATAAATATGAATACAAATAAAAGCAAACTTTAATAATGAAACCTTAAGTGATTTTCTCTATAAGAAGGACAAGGACAAACACCTTCTCAAAAAAATTGTTTACACAAAATATACTAACCAAAAATCAAACTTTAAAGGAACGACAAAAATTTACTTGTGGACTTGAAAAACAGGTTTTCGGTTCTCGGGGGCAAAGCGATTACCGAAACTGCATGATGGGCATATATGACTAAGCGTTGATAGATTTCTTATTTTGTGTGTTTATTTGATTCGCCTTATGCGTCTAGTTTTCGAATAATGTCGACTGTATCTATGTGCCCCATGTATCAATGACCCCCATCTCCCCTACCAAGTTTGAAGATAATCAGTCGAGTCGTTTAGGCTGTAGACGAACCCAGACAGACAGACAGAATTGTGCCACCCACTTTTTTCTCTACCATCATAATGTCATGTTTGATTGTTATCTCAAAAATTTGTTTCTGCACGAATCCAAAACTTTCCCTATATTGTATCTAATCTATGAATATTGCAAGAAAAAAAATTTAGTACATACAATAACCGTTTCAACGATGTACAACACATTGATGTTGAGAAGTAAAACAAGTCCAAATGAAGTGTACACGTTAATAATTTTCAATGACTTATGACACTCTGCTGCAGTTGTGTAGGTAGACTGTCTTCCATAGAGGAATTGCATTACCTACTGTTCTATTCGCCTTTTTTGATGCAAACCAAAATATCGAATAACGATATCTAGCATATTCTTAACAAATCAAGAATAACGAAATCTTGCAAATTTAAAATCTTGTTTTTCATAATCTCGCAGCAACAAAATCTTGCTTTCAACAATCTCGCATTCACATCTCGTACCGAAAAATCTAACCACTTAAAAATGTCGCAAATCAAAATCTCGCAATTTTATATATCACAGCATTCGTTGCGCACTCGGCTTTTACAATTTTTTTGTTTTTTTGAGAACACCCAAGAGTATTTTGCATAATTTTTTCTTAACAAGTGATAACTATTATACCGGTAAGTAAAGCTGTTAGTTCTTTTTTTATGCGAGATTTCAAATGCAAGATTTTGATTTGCGAAATTTCGTTCCCAAACCCATGAACAACACATAAGCCTCTTTAAGGAAGACAAGTATCAAAAATGAGGAATTGCATTATTTTTATTTTCGGTATTTTGAAGTCAAATAACGTGGGAGCCCCATAGGTTATAGCTTAACTGGCATATAATGAAGTAATGAACTCGCAATAACCTTTTTATCTAGACACTTTCGTCTTGAATAATTGAACCACATTACCCATCATCCTTTTGAAAATTTCAAATATAAGAAAATAAACACTTTTTTGAAAATATGAAGAGTATTTAATCTTCTTGGGAGCTTCTGTTTTTGAAATATTGATTTTTTAGAAAAAAATGTTGAACGTTTTTTTACAAATCCAAAAAAAGAATTTTTGAAAATATTTTGTTAACAATACCTACCATTTAAACTTTTTGGGAACTTCTGGATACAAAAACGATCAAATTCAATTACAGCACGTTTATAAGAAAATTGAAACTACTCAAAAAACGGTTTAACCATTAATAATTTTTTTTTTTTGTAAAATAGCTTTCTATCCAAAATCGTGTAGCCGTTTTTGAGGAAAATAAGATTTTATTTAATTTTACGCGTTATTTCTTAAAAAGGGTGTGGGGAGAAAGACCAAAAACAACTTTATACTGATTTTGAGTAATATCGATTCAGCCGTTAAGGCTGTAGCCAAATAGACTTTATTTTAAATCAAATTGCAAAAAGCCCGAAGATGGGATTTTAATCCGAAACATTGTGTTTTGTAAAACTAAAAGTTTTTTTCAATAAATTAAATAAAACAAAAATATTTATGGTTTCAATAATTTATTTATTTAATTTTTATATAATTTCTTAAAACTATCTCGGACAATCACACTCTAAATACCTCCAAAGATAGATTTAAACTTGTACGTGTCGCTTGCGCTCCTAATAGAATTCACATACTTTGACATAATATTTATGAAGAAATAAACTTTACCGATATAACAGATTGTTTTAGAGTAAAAAATGTAATTATGGTATCCCTTAAACTTTCAGTGGTTCATATTATAGTTTTCTCCTTAACCCATAAATTGATATCATATTTCCACTACTTATGCAATCTTTCTGCGTTACTAAAACTTCCCACATATGCACTTGGTGTTTAACAAAATAAAGTGTGCTGTCTCTATTCTGATTCTCTCTATACAAACTGTTTTGTCTTAAAATTCCATTTCCATCAAACCGAAGCAAAACTAGTTTTTTTCTATAACTCTTTTACATGCTCTCTTGTGAAAAAAAACTCGGTCTTAATTCTCTCCTATTACTTTTAAAAAATGTTTCTCAAATTAAAGAGGAGTTTCGAAATTTTCTAAAACAAAAAAAAAACATTTAAACGCCTTTTTGATTAATGAACATGAACATACAAAGTATAAAACATCAAACGGACGCCAAAGTCTAATTTGTCAGAGAAATTCTCCAAATAAAAATGACCAGGACCATGCCGATTGACAAACGAGGTACATATATAATACTAGAGCTTTTTTGTACCCTCCTGTGCCTGCGGAAGGACGCATACGTGCCATGGCATTATGGCAGTCGGCATCAGCAACGGCCAATAAAGACAACATAGCAACACAGCACATTTTTGAAAAAGCTGAAACCGTAGACATGTTGTTTGTGCAGAAATCCGGAAGGCAAACGATTGAGGACGACAAAAAGCCAGTATCAACACAAAAAAAAAAATTTAAAACAAAACAAAAAAGTAAAAATAACGTCGAAATAAATTAAAACAGGACTTAAAATTCCTTTGATGTATTACATTTCCAGTTTTGGAATGATATTTGATTTATTTGGGGATTTATCGATGGTGTTGGTTGTTGAATTGGGTATGCTATCGATTACATGAAGTCTCATGTTGTAAAGTTTGATTTTTACACCATCATCAATGTGTTGGCTGGGGATAGGGTGGACGAGAAAGTGGAGAGGGAAGGAGAAAATTTAGTTGCTGACGCCGTACTTTATGACTATTTGATTTAGGTCAGTTTGATTTTATAGCTTCACAATTAAATTTCAATTGAATACTTTTGTGAAATATTGCTGCAATATTTTTTTAAGAATTCAATTAAAAATATTACTGTAAAATAAATCACAAAAATATGAGTTCATTCTGTATATTTTTTAAGGACACACACAAATATTTTATAATTTTTGTTTATCCTCTTGAATCAGCTGAAATGTGTTTAAATGTGATGTGATTTGATAGGATTTAAAATTGCAAAAGTTAGCTAAGCAGGAGAACAATTTAGATATACGAGTACACAATAATGGTAAAGTGATGACCTTAAAACCAAAATCATTTAATTTTATTTGTTGATATATTGCAAAATAGGATAATCACATACTTCTTTCAGCTTTGTGGAAATTGATATTTTGCACAACTAATGTAGGTATACTGAGTTTATTCAACTGGAAAATTGTCAACATTTTTTTTATTTTCAATGAAAAAATTCTATTTATGTATAAAAGAAAATTGTGTGTTCATTTTTGTACCTTTTTCGTTATAATGGATTCGAATTTGAATCAAGTAACGGGTTTTTTGGCATAGCGGTCAAAAATCTGACTTGATTTGAAATTTTTTAATCGATTTAACATTTGCTTCGATCCATATTTATGGACTTAAGCCTCTAACTTATCAGTCATGTTCAACATCAAAAGTAGTTATACTATCCATCCAGTTAATTTAATGCTGAGGTAGTTTTCATTTTTCTCTGCTATATGTTTTCGAGGATGCTGAGTGCAATTTCAGGGGTTTGGTCCTAATTATATTTAAAAAAACGAAAGGTCAAATATTTTTTTAATTCCATCAGACCAAATATCATCAGCCCTAGAATCTCCAAAAATGCTCTTTTAAGGAACAAACATATTTTGAGGTGGTCAAGAAAAGATCTGAATAGTAGGATGTGCACTTGAAAGAAATGAATCAACCATTTAAAAATGCGCAATTTTATTGCTTGATTGGGATATTTTTTGAAGAAATTATGACTTGGGAATTATGTCTTTAATTGGTAATTACCTACTTGAGGATTTGTATTTGGGGATTAGGTATGGCTTTTGGGTAAACAACACTTTGACAAAACAAAAGAATGGAATATTTGCTTTCAAAAAAAATATATCACATTTATAAATTGTACGTGCTTTCATTGGGTTTGTGATAATTTTTGTATCCATTTTATGTCAAATCTTCTGAAATTGCCCCCCTTCGCCTCAAGAGGAATTTCTGGGAATGATCTCATGTGCTCAATTTTTTGGGAGATGATTACCCTTAATATCGAGTAAGAATTTGAAGATTCCCGCATTTATTTATGGGCACTGTTCTTGGATATGTTTTATTAAGAAAATCGAAATATTTTATCCCCAAAAATTCACTTTAAATAAAGTAAAATAAAATATTAAAAACCAACGCTCTTTTTTAAAGGCTGAATGGAGTATTATTTTTTTGCGTTTTTTAAATCAATTTGTGTAGGTGTATTTGAGAAATTAATTTTCAAAGACAAAATACAAACAAAAAAATTATGAATTGGTTTTGTTCAAGTTGATATTTTCAAAATTTTGCATAAAAATGTGGTATGTGTTTTGTGTTTAAAACTCAATGCTCTTATAAATTTATAGTCAAATACCAATATAAGAATGTAAAAATCTTTCTTTGTTGTTGAAAAATTAAAAAAAAAACAAAAGATTCTTTTTTTTTAATGGATATTGAATGCTGTTTTGCATTTAAAGTCAATTTCTCATGGGGTGTCAAAGGCGCCCCAAAACGGTTGTTAAAGAATCTCCCAAGCCAAAACTCTTACAGAAAAATGTCAAGTAGTCGGTTGTAGCTTACAAAATTTCCTAAAAAAATGCTAAGTTCTTTTTTTCATAAGAGTAACTAGTTTCGAGATAATTCAAACGGTAGGGTTACATATTTCATGTTTCTGTAAAAAATTTAATCTTTTACACCATCTTTGAGAATGATTGAAGGTGAGTTCTTCATGCATGGTATCCCACAAGCACAAAATTAGAAAACCGTTCCAAAAACATATACCTACATTGATTAATTTAAAGATTTTGGGAAAGTTCTTCATTAATCAAATGGGGTCGAAGGTCACGAAACATGGTATTTCGTTTATACAGTGTGATGCACATAAAATGTGACAAGAAGCTAGAGCGTATAGGGTTGGTTGAGAACAGTACAAAATTGTATAAGAGGGGTTTCTATTCTCCCCATTTAGCCGGGAAGGCAATTTTCTAAGAAATTGACTTAAAACATAAGAAAAAATAGTTAAAAAACAACGGTAACACTCACAATTCCATGCAGTGCTTTTTCGTAAAGTCAAAAATTTCTTCTTTTATTTTAGATGTAAACAGAACTATTGGTGAATAGTATTTGAAAAATTATCTTTCAGACTGAAAATTTTGACAAAAAAAATATTGAACTAATTTTTTTTTTCAAAATTGTATGCAATTAGCCACTTTTGTTTACTAAATTCAATGGTTTTCTGTTTTTGATCATAAATTTATAAGAGCACTGAGATTTGAAACAAAAATAGTACTTAATTACGTAAAAATAAGCTTGGAATTTTCTTTAAAAAATTTGTCTTCAAAATTTTGAGTTTGAAAATTAGTTTTTCAAAAACTGTTAACTCAAACTAATTTTTTTAACTTTAATTCTTTTTTCTTTTAATCGAAATTATTTAATACGATTTTTTTATTTCTCACAATTTAAAAAGTGTATTCTTACTGTGTTAGAAATGCATACTTTTCATATCAATAAAGCACGAAATGCTTAATACTAATACTTTATTTAAAATTAAAATAAAAAAAGAGAGTTTTTGGATTTACTAATAGTTATAGCATGGCATTTTAAGTGTTACCATTGTTTTTTAATTATTTGTTTCTGTGTAAAGTCAATTGCTTAAAAAATTGCCTCTCTTGGTTAACCGGGGGAGATTAGAACCCCTTCCCATTCGATTTTTTTCATTTCTCAACAAACCTAACACGCTCTAGCTAGCGTCATGCGAATAACACTCTAAAAACGAAATACCATGTGTCGTGACCTTCTACCCCATATGATTGATGTAGTATGGAGCCCGAATCAATGAGGAACTTTTCCAAAATCTTTAAATAAATCCCTGTATAATGTTTTGAGAATGGTCTTCTAATTTTCCCGTGGGATTCCACGCAAGAACTCAACCTCAAAAGCGTTGTAAAAGAATACATTTTATACAGAAACATAAATTCCGTTACTCTACCGATTGAATTATTCTGAAAAAGGTTACTCTTATGATACAAAAAAACTTAACATTTTTTGTAGGATATTTTCCAAGCTACAACTTAGTCCTTGAAATTTCGTCTGTAAGAGTAACCGTTCAGGAGATATTCCTTAAGAACTATTTGGGCGCCATTGACCCCCCGCGAAATTGCAAGTGGTGCTCAAATCGATGAGAACTTTTAACAGTTTCCTTATAATGCTATGGGGATGCTTTGTGCCAAAATCCAGCTTTCCGCCATTTTTTCCCTAATTTAGTGGATTTTTAGGCTAATATGACTGACTAAAGAAATTTGTAAAGAGTTTTGACTTTAGTGGTCAGACATATTTTTATGAATTTTTAAAGATTAATACCACCTGAAAGGCCCTTAAATTTATAGAAAAAGGTTAGACAGTTTTAGTAATTGGTCAGCTATAGATTTGTTTTTACGATTTTTTAAAGTTTTCTGGCAAGGTATATAGTCTAAGAGCCGACAGCAAATTTTGGGAGTGGAGGTATAACCAAAATCGGAGTATGAGGAATTATAGGTACATGTATTGTGATATCAAATACCAAAGTCTGGCAGGTTTTGTTTTCAGCCTTTGGGAGGGGTGGGGGGTTGAAAAGTGCTAGATCCACTGATTTTTTTTTCAGGGTTATAACCTCTTTAATTTATTTTTTAAAAATTGGATATGATTTCCTGTCATTTTTCCTAAGCATAAACACCACAATCTTGACGGCCCGATTAATAGAACTCAAGATATAACCATTTTACGTGAACCTTAGCATCCCTTTTTTGGAGATTTTCAACAAAACAAAAAATCAACAAATAAAGTCTCCACAAAAACGCTTACAAAGGTTTGCTTGAAAAGGTAAAATTATGGGTCCTATTTATCTGATCACCAAGATAAAAGTCTTGAAACTTAGGGAAAATGACAGAGCATCATATCCTATTTTTTAAAAGTGAATTGAAGTTCTAATGACCCTACCATATAAATAAGAATCTTCGCGGCTTTTAAACCCCCACCCCCACCAAAGACTGAAAACAAAGCCTGCCAGACTTTAATATTCCAGATCACGATACATGTACCTATAATCCCTCATACTCCGATTTTGGTTATACCTCCACTTCCAAAATTTGCTGTCGGCTCTTGGTCTAATAAAATCCTTGAAAAACTGTTTGCCTTGATCACAAGTTATCTATAGGGCTGACTAGCTGACCTTTTCTGACCAATTAGATGACATTTTTTTTTTCAAATTTCCCATATATCCATGGGGTGGTCTCAATTCTGACTAAACGTGGCATTAATTTTGTGCGAGTATCCCACATACGAGATACTAACATCCCAGAGTCGTTATTGAAGGAAACCAGTCTACCACTACCATTAACTACTGGTATACTTAGCCAGTATATTCGACAAAAGCAAAAAAAGCTGTTTCGTATGGATGGTATACCAGTGTTACCTCTATTACTCATCTGAATCTGAGTCAAAAGTGTAAGAAAATCTAATTTATGTACATTAATTTCAAAAATAATTTTAAAATATATCGATGTGAGTTTGCGGGATATTCCGTAAACATATGGAGAACGAGATGTGCGGTCTCCTGCTCCGTGTTTTCTTAGTACCATAGCGGAAGGTGTCAACTACGGGGAATCAGTTTGAGGGTGTGTGCTTTCCCTTCTCCTTTCGTAGCCATAACCATTTACATAATTTGAATTTTGTTTTTCGGAGATGTGTGCTTCCCTGCTCCGTTTTACCTTAATATAGCAACAGATAGAATGCAGTAAGCCACTTGGGTATTGGTTCGAGTTACTTGTACTCCCTTTTCATTCGAAGTATTGTATTCTTGTTTTTATAACAAAAATATAGGCTTAGAGTGATGTTCATTGTTCATGAATATTTTTTTCTATTTTTCAGATGGTTTTCCATACCAAAAAGATGGACTTTCCTGGCGTTATCATTAATTTAAACAAAGTAATGTTATTTGTTTCATCCTTTAATTAAAAATTTTTAGCTAAAAATAAATAATTAAATAGTTTTATTTTAAAGAAAAAAGACTACAATTTGGTCTTTTCTATAAAAAGAACTCATTTTTTTTTAGCTTAGCTCAAGAACTCATTTTTTTAAAGATTTGACTCAGAATACAAATAAACGCTTAACTTATTCTTAAGAAAATTGTTCTAAAAACTATTTATTTTCATAATATTCTTTTATACATATTTATATTTTGTATCATTTATATATAACCATATGCTTATACTAGCTATGTGAAGTTGAAAATTAAAAATAAATAAATTTGGTAACGCAACAGCTCGTGGAATATTTTTGTATGTTGACTAGGGAAATGCTAAGCAGAAAATCTTTCTCTGTTTTATTTTATTTTATTTTATTTTATTTTATTTTATTTTATTTTATTTTATTTTATTTTATTTTATTTGGATTTTCTCGAGAAAAATTAGTTTGAGGTGCACAGCCATTGATTTTTGGCAATTTTTGGAAAGGCGCCCAGCAGCTTGTTGAATCAGTATATTTGTGGTGATTGAATAAAACGGTTCGAGAAAAAAAGGAAAACAAAGGACAAACTAACTAATTACTAAGGAAGCATAAGAGAAATTTGAGGAATGAAGAAACTTTGAGGAAATCAAGAAAATTCGAGAAAATAAAAAAAATGGATCAAATTTTATAAAAAAAAAAAAAATAAATTTAATAAAAATCCAATTGTAGTCTCTTATTAACTAACACATAGCAGTCGGAAGCTTCCACCAAACATATAAGTAAATTGAATTTGTTCGAATAATTGACTGAGTATTTTCAGTAGCTTTTGATTATTTTTTATTTCCAAAAGTTCTTTTCTAGGGTTTTGAAAGTCCGATAAGTTGTGGAACACGGTATTTTCAATGTTCAATATTATCAATCAGAGGTCTGTTTGATATAATTTTTGTTGTGTGATTCAGGAAATCAATGTAGGTAAACACCAACAAACAATATCGCCATCCCAATATGAAATTAAACACAGGTGCTTTTTTTATTTTATTAAATAATTTTTATTCAAAAAAACGATGTTATTGAGTTTTATTTATAATATACATTCACTATATACAGCCGTTTGTTTTTTTTTTTATTTTTTATTTAAGTATGAATTTATATTACCTATATGAAATTCATATTGAATTTAAATTTCCTTATAAATATTTTAGTTTATAATTTTGAATTTATTTTAATTTTATTTTATTTTGATTTTTTTTATATTATTTCACAAATTTATATAACAAAAATATAAAACAATTGAAAATTTAATAATATATAATTTTGTATAATCAAAAAATTTCATTTAGTTATTCTTTTGTTTTCTGTTTTTTTATTGTTTTTTTTTTTTTTTTTTATTTTTCTTTCTTTCTTTTTTATTTCTTTGGCAAGTTTTCTGTATAAATATGTACAAATAAAGAAATTACATTAAATTTAGACTAAGATATTTTTATATTTTTAATCACCTAGAATATATTATTATATAGTTTTTTTTATTATATTAAATGAATATTGTTATCAATCGAAAGGCAATATTTCGACGAGAACAAAGTTTTACTCTGAAAGCTCTTGTCATTTCATTTTGTATTTCTTTCTTTGTTTTTATTTTTTTTCTAAAGATTTTAATTGATTTTTTGAAGTTAGTTAATATTTATTTTTATGTTTTTGTTTCTTGTTTTCATTTAAAAAAATAATTACAATATTTAATTTATAATTACCATGTTTTTTTCAATTGTTATTGTCAGAGTTAACAGAAAATCAATTAAGAAATAGAAATCAAAAATAGGAAATAAAAAAACAAAAAAGAAATAAAAATAATAAATTAAAATAAAATATTTAAAAATTTCAGATTCTTAAGAAAAAATCAAAACAATCACGTAAACTTTGAGCCAAATTTATTTGATTTATTTGTACAGAAAAATTAGACTATAATATCTATATTAAACACCATTTATATATTACAAAAATTATATTTTTTTTTTATTTGAATTTTGTTGATTTCCATCTTTCCTCCGACAACAAACATTTTGCTTTTTTAATTCTACTTTAGAATTATTATTGACATTACGTATAAAACACTGGTTTTTTTTAGTACAATTACAATTTTGATTACAATTCAATATAATTTAGGCCTTATCATTTTTTCTATTTAACAACAATAAAAATTTATGGTTTCTAACAGGTTATTATTTTCCTAATCATTTTTTTTACAATTTTCTTTTTTAGTATTTTTTTTTTTAATTTAAATGTTTAATAGTTTATTTTTAAAAAGTATACATTTTTGTTTGCCAGTTTGAATTAATTTAGATTTTAAGTTATATTTTGCAGTTAACTATAAGTCGTTTGTTTTTTCACTCTGTATCCATTTTTAATATTTAATATTTTTTTATTTTATATTTACAAAATAGCTTCTTATGTTTTTTTTTTTCTTATCAAAATTTGTATGTATGTATTTCCAATTTGTGAGAAGAGTGAATGTTTAAACGTAATAGTTTTCAATGTTTAATGATTTTTTTTGTTTGTGGTATTTATGATGGATGTAGGTATACATGTTAAATTGGAGAAATTTGCTTAGAAAAATTGAAAATAAATTTGATTCGTTAAGTATTTTTTGTTTTTTTTTAAAGATTTTGATTAACATTTAAGATTTTATTTTCTTCGATTCATATTTAATATGGACTTGAGAGTTATTATAACAACCTTATCGAGCATACAAATCAGAGAAATACACTTTTGTTTTTTAGAAATAAAGGAAACCCAAAAAAACATTATATTTTAAACTTAAGGTTGAAAAGAAATCAAGTTTATAGAGAATACAAATGAAACACAATTTTTATTTTGTGTTTCTTATTAGAAAAACCAAGAAAAAATAATCGACAAAATCGCAGCAAAGCCAAAAAGAAAATTTTAAATCAAAGACAATTTATTCAATTTAATTCGAAATTAATTTAAATAATATTTAACTTTCTGAAACTAAAATATACTATACAGACTCTCATTTTGTATTTAATTGTCTTTCTTAAATGACATTTATTTGTTGTCCTTGGCATAAGAAGTGGCATTGTGTTTTATTATTTATTTTATTTTTTTTTTGTTTTTAGAAACATTTTCCATATAATTTTTATTATAATTAAATATTAAAAATGAAGATTTTCATCATTTCAATTTACCGTCAGAATCGTGTTGCATGATTTATACTGCGTTCTTTTGACTTAGCTAAATCATCAGTGGTCATAATTTGATGATGAAGTTCTTCGGGAACTGTTTTAAGAATACTATGAGTAGGTTGATTCTGTAATGAGGAGAAAATGATGCTTTGAGTCTAAATTGAAGATTTAAAGTCCAAAGATATTTTTTTGATGGAAAATTTAGAAGATAAAGTAAATAGTTGTCAAAATTTAAGAGTGAAGAAACTAATATTCAGAGTGCAATAGAATATTTATATTTTAAGAAGCTTAACAAATGCGTCATGAATAAAAAAACAAAAGAAGATATTTTAAATAATAATGGGAAAATCATTATTACAAACGTTTTAAGCCAAAGTTATAGCATGTCACCATTTTCGTCGATAAATTTGAACTAAAAAAAAAAATTAAAACAAAAATTTAAGCATTAAACATTTGTTTTTATGTGCAAATTCTAGATATTGTGCAATGATGCAATGACTAAAACTAATTAATTGCGAATTAGTTACGCAAAAAAAAAATTAATTGCATTTTTGGTTTGCGAAAAAATGAAGTTAGCAGGACAACTTTCACAAAAATAAAGATAGTCGAGCTGAAAAATTTGGTTATTGAGAACTAATTAATTGCGAATTAGTTACGCAAACAAAAAATTTATTGCATTTTTGGTTTGCGAAAAAATGGGTGTCCTGCTAACTTCATATGAACCTAGCAGGACAACTTTCTCAAAAATGAAGATAATCGGGCTGAAAAAAATTGGTTGTGGAGTACTAATTAATTGCGAATTAGTTACGCAAACAAAAAATCTGTATCTTTGGTTTGCGAAAAAATTTGTGTCCTGCCAAGTTCATATGAAGTTAGCAGGACACCCATTTTTTCGCAAACCAAAAAAGCAATTAATTTTTGTTTGCGTAACTAATTCGCAATTAAGTGGCAACTAATGATAGGATAGTTTTTAACATGAGTTTCCATAGGTGTACTGCTAACTTTATATACATAATATAACCTTAAAATAGGACACTATTGATCGAAATTAGCGACAAAAGTTTTAGAATCTGGGATATTTTAGATTCTATTTGATTTTTTTCCTAAAGAGTGTGGACCCTCCTTAAGGTAGGGTCCCACCATGCCGATAAACATTGTTGGCTAACATTGTCGCTCAACATGCTAGTGTGTACGTCCAAAACTTTCGTAGCAACAATTTATCGGGATTGGAACTTTCTGATCAATGCATCAGGATCCAACCGAAGGGTTCAAGGTTCGAATCCTGGTGGTACCCAATTTTTTTTTTTTTGTGTGAGCAATAAAGTTAAAACGATATTATTAACATTAAATACTAATTTACAACAAATATTGCATTTTTCATCTAATAAAAATTGATTAATATCACACGAAACCAATAAATTATATTCATGAAATTAAAACCCTACAAATGTTTTTAATAAAATTAAATTTGTTCAACATCTTTGTCAATTGCTATCCATTTGAACCGGGTTACGTTCGGGTCAACAAATGTTGATTGGCTTTGTCGATCAACACGTCTACACCTTCTCAACACTGTTGATCAACAATGCTGATCTTACACAATTCAACATAATAAGGATGCGGCTTAAAACTATCTCCCATGAATATTAACAGATTTTCTTGAAAATGAAAAAAAAAAAAATAGAAATCGTTCGATAAACAAATATGTATTTTATTTTGTTATGAGGTTTTGACTAATATTTAAATGATTTCACAATAAGGAAGGATATACTGACGCACATTGTTTTTTTAGTTCTAAGCATCTAAATAAGAGGAAAAGAAAAAGGTAAAGCATTCCAAAATCGGTAGTAACTCGTGGTATAATGTAAATTGCGTTGGATTGCCATGCCGAAGGTCTGGGTTTGATTCTCAAGCGCTACCACCTAAAAAAGTTTTTCCTGAGGTACTGCCTCTTGCAAAGTAAGTCACTAGGCCCTGGTTCCCCACGAACTGTCACGCTACCAAATTTATTAATTTTTATTTTATTTCACATACGGCGCGGCGGGTAGTGCTGGTGCTGCTAAGAAAACAATCTCTATTTTTGACATTGCATTCGAAATTGGACTCAAGGGTAAACTAAAAGGACATTCCTAGAATTACAAGTATTACGGTGAAATTGTTTTAGAAGAGGAATGAACAGTGACGTCTTTAGGCATGGGCCCGGTGGGCCAGGGCCAGGGGCCCCGCGATTTAGGGGGCCCCCTGGATCACACCAGTGTATCAACCTTCAAACCTTCTGTACACATTTCTAAAGAGCACCAGGGTCAAAACTCAATTTCATCAATTTTATTTGCAAAAAAAGGAACGTAGTTTTTCCATTGCTGTTTATTCAGCCTCGTCCAACAATCAACAAACAAACGCGCCTTTGCACATCTATTACTGCTTTGAAAGCCGCTTTAGGATTAAAAAAATACAAAACCACATTTCTATTATCGTAAAAAGAAGTATTGAGTGTCCTTTGAAAAATTCAGATTACTTTCATTTAATCGAACTCAAATACCTTGGTTCTAAAAGAGCCAATGTCCATTTTTTAAATTGACTCAGATACACTTTTTTACTCAGTGGAAGATGTTCTACAACTATAGAAAATGTGCTCCGATTATTTCCTAACAAGAAAATGATAGGTATAGAAAGTTTAATTTTCAAAATTGTTAGAAACTAAAAACAAAAATTTACGATTTCCTAAAAAATAACAAATTGCACATTGGCCTTTTTAGAACCAAGGTACAGAATTATAAAATATTAAAAACTTCCCCCAAACTGGAAAACTGTTTGTTCAAAAGAAAAATGCGGGGGGATTTTTTTTCCTTTCGATATTCCCTAAAATAGTTAAATGATAATGGTATTAAATTTTTAATAAATTTGTGGTAAGACTCTTATAACCTGAAATAGTTTTCAATACATTTTTTTCAAGAGGCCCCCATATCTTTAAGGGCCCAGGGCCCCCAATTGTCTAAAGACGCCCCTGGAAATGAAGCCGGCCATTTTACTAGAATACTTTTTGATAAAATAGCGATAAAGTAATGAGAGCGTGAAACGGCAACACGGCAGCGGAACGAATAAAGTCTTTATCGACAGATCAGAAATAGAGTCATATACCTTGCATCTTTGAAGAAAACATAAATACTTCACAGCATTTTTGGCAATGCCCAAGTTATGATCCTTCCATAGAAGGATGTTTGTGATGCACATACCCAGAACTGAAAGCTATATTGGACAAAAAAGTCATGCCAATTCGAGAGATTTTCAATTCTGGTAAAATGTTTAAGACCGGAACCTCAATTGCGACTTGCTGTCGCAAACTAGTTTGATTGCTTGGTGTCATGTCCGTTCATTTGCATTTAAACTTCATGAGTTCTATTTTTGGCGACTGAATAATCGCGTGACCGAAAATCCCAAATCCGTTCCTAGCATAAGTCTTGGCCTAGCGAGAACATGTCTAATGATAGAGTTAAAAATTAAAATGATTCGATTAATTTTGTCCACTATATGCTTATCCAAAAAATGTAAGAGTGTGCAGTGGACAATAAATGAAAATAGTATTTTAAATTGAAAACCCGTCCTGCACCTGCCTGTAAGCAAAATAAATCAACAACAAGAAAAACAACACAAGATTTGCAAAAATTAAATCACGCAGAGCAACAGTCTAATTTTCAAATTTTATAAATGTATTTTGACGAAAACCTTAAAACAATATTAAATATATTTAAAACCGTATTTAAATATTATTTTGTTTGGCTTTTTTTTTTGAAATTTTGTTTGGCAAAACAAAAATATTCCTAGGGTGGCAAGAACTCATTTTTCAACACTGGTCATGCCTAGTTCCTTGACAAGAAGTTTGCAAAAATACGATCGAAATAAACTAAATACCTTTTCCTTCGAACAAAAAAATTTTTCTTAATATGGGAGATCATTTTAATTAAAGAAAGTTATTTTTAATGTGTAAAAAAGGAGAGACGAGATAAAATCGGGACATTTTCAATATCGGGACAAGGTTCAAATATCGCGATCGATCTGCCAAAATCGGGACTTTGGCAAGCATAATTCAGTTGCTTCAATGGAAGTTCCCACGCATGTAGGTATAGCAAAATCGATTTTGCTTTAACGACAGAAGACAACATTAAGTTTTTGAAGTATTAATTCCACGCGGTTTTGTATTCCCAATTAGACAATGCTGTCGAGATCAGAATTTAATGAATTTATAATTCACTGCGGCTCGAATGCTGTCGTTTGCAAAACAATTTAATAGCATTTCAAATCAAACTTGAAACCGGCTAATACAACTTGTATTATTTGGCCCGGTTATTTCTTATCCAACGAAATAGAGATTTCATAAAAATACCAACCAAATGGTCATTTTCGAAAGGATATAGCTTAAGATGCCTCCGGACAAAAGTTCAAACTCAAATCCGAAGATTTTGATCTAATAAAAATTAAAATGTTTGCTTGGTTTGAATCGATCATACTATATGACCTTCAATTTCAAAGAAAAGCCATCTCGTGGCAATTAAATTTCCGAACATTTCGACATATTTGAAAATAATGACTTTTTATTGGAAAAAATACCTTTATGAAATGTGTCATTTCTAACAAAATTTGATTTTGTGTGCTAGTTTTTTTTAAGTAAATCATTTCATTAAAACATTTTATTTTCATTCACTGCACAAGGGCGAAAGAAGATTTTTTCTCTGACAGAGACGGAAAAAACTTGATTTCTCTATTGAGCATAGGGAGTGTCAATGACGAGTGTTGGAGCCAAAGACGAGGTATTTTCGTTGAATATTTCCATTATTGGTCTTTCTAGCTTGTTTGGAACTTGATTCGATTTTCCTCAGTAGTGTTAGCCTTATAACATCGGAAAATTACTACATCTCTAAGTCTCTTTACCGCTCAAATAAAACCATGAGTTCTCTTTGAGTTCGTTATAGATATTATTCTGTGCGGGCTAACATTTCTAATTGCATTGGAAATAAAGATAATGATCACATCTACACAGGATAGTCTACGTCACTAATCGAGGAAGCATAGTGATAGTGCGACCAATTAAAGTCCTTGAAGAAATAATAATTGAAACCGTTCAGCTGGCTTTCCCTCATTACCAAGCGGTTTTACTTAGATTTTTTTCTTTGATTGAGATTTTTTGGCACAATAAATTGTCAGGTATGACAAAATAGTCTGGAGTGAAGTGAAGAGCTATAATACACTAGTCGGGTATTATTTATCAACTAAAAGGTTAGAATCAGGTACTGCTGATTGTTTGACCTGCAACGTCAGGGACTAGAGTTGGCTCGAAAACAAGCACAACGTACCTTCTTTGGGCGTTGTTTGGTCAGAAAAGTGAAGTCACACAAAAAATTGAAAACCTCAAAATCAACCGTAATAATTACTTTAGTATGAAGGTAGGGGGCAACCATTCCTTGCATGAAGTCGGACCGAGCTTCAATCTCGTTTAATGTGGAACTTCTATCCAAATTTGGGCTTCGATAAATGATTAATTATAAAATAAATTGGGTGGCGCAACAGCTCGAGGAGAACCAGGGCCTAGTGACTTACAACTCACAACCATTCCTGTGTGCGTGTTTGTTGGACAGGAATGGAGGGGACCTACAGTTTTTTGCCGAGTCCGAACGGCTAAATGAGAAGCACTTTTTCATGACAAGTATACTCTTGGAGGATTTGTCAGTTCCTCGCAAGAGGCAGTACCTCGAATAAAACATTTCTGTTTTTAGGTGGCACGGCTGGGAATCGAACCCACACCTTCGGCATGACAGTCCTACGCACTAACCATCAAGCCACGAGGTACTTCGATAAATGAAGCATGTATAAATGATTTGAGTCTTGAGTGCATTGTCAGACTAAAACTATGTATGATTTAAAAAATGGCAAAGAGCATAATATGTACTCGTACAAATATCGCCAGATGAAAGCCGAGTTCCGAAAACGGCTGATGAATTTGAGACCTGCACCAATTGATACTTTTTCAAGGAATTTTGATTGATGATATCTATGTAGGTATGTCAAAATCTTAGCTTTGTTTCGCTAAATATGAGTCGGTGGGTATCTAGTACATATACTTCCTCGTGAAGTGAACAACCACCAGTGGTGAAAGTGATTTTTTGACATTGCTCACTCTGGTACAGACTTGCGAATGTGTTGTGAACGTTTGACGTTCAGAACCACAATGCCTCAAATGAGGCATTTTTCTTTTGTTATCGAACTGTCGAGAATTGCTCGTGAACAAATTCCCCACGCAGCTTCACGAGCACGTTCACGGGTGAATACAAATGCAAATTTTGTATGGATTCCAACATGATTCACAAGTATCTATGTACTAGGCTTAAATAGCCAACACAATTCAAAGATTAAAGCTCCTAAAAAGGTAAGGTATATGTACCTATATTCGTACTCTTACATACATGCATATGTATTTTGCATGCTGAATATTAAAATGAGAGCAAATTTATCCATTCGTGGCTAGGGAAATAAATTTTAACAGTTGAACAGCAAGTTTAGATTTAATCATTAAAAAACAATTTTTCTTGTTTGCCTTTATCTAAGTATGTTTAAGAGCAATGCATGAGAGAGACAAAAAAATTAATCCTAATTGATGTAATAGCGTTTGGATATTCAGCCAAAATTAAATTCAAAGCCATGCCCTAGACCATTCATCATTTACAAGTATTTTATTTCCATTTTCAGCCTAAAAGTGGTATTAAAATAACTTAGTTTATATTGAAAACATATAACATTGACCTCTAACAAAAGGTTATCCCATAAAAATACCAAATATACAATATACATTCATTTATATAATCTTTATCATCTATATAAAATAATAACCCAAACTTCAATCCATTCAATATTAATATTTTGTTTTGTTGCTTATAATAATTTATCTACAGCACCCGGACCAAAATAAGTCGTCTATCATGGAAAAGGCCAAAACTTGTATATAAATAAGAGGAGTACATGCAAATTTATCTACTTCTTCTACATGTATTCAGATTTAAGTCCTTTTTTGATTTGCCATTGCCTTCTCTTGCCTGGCTGGGCTAACAAAACAAAAAAAAAAAACAAAAGAAGAAAAGTCATATTTCTTTTTTAAAGTTAAATCACACCCTCCACCACTACCTCCTACACTACACCCACCACCGTCACCATATAAAGCAAATGTTGTTATTTATATTATTCATCCCTCTTACTTGGCTATTTTGTCAAATATTACTATACCCTCTTATGTCTTTGAGAAGTCACAGTCGTCCTCTCGTCTCGAATTCCACTTGTCCCATTCTGTGCTCATACAGACAAAAAAAAAACAAAGATTTACGTCCTAATGAATTATTCAAATTGGTAATACAAAACAGTAAGGGATTGAACAAGAATATACAACAAAAAAAAATATCAAAAACCACGACCTCACCTCCTCTTTATCGCTTTTGCTGCTACTGAGACTAGCCAAAATGAATGTCCAAACCAAGTGGAGATTAGAAGTCAAATGTCAAACTTACATAGCGATTGCACAGAAAATAACTTAAAAAGTAAAAAACAAGAGACAAATATTTTTTTTTATATAAAATAAAAAAAAAAATAGAAACCTCAACAAAATGAAGAAAAGATATCAAATTTCTTACCCTCGGACGGACGCGACGGTTCGATATGGAAAAATGTCCTTTTCAGTTTTCACATTTTCAAGACCGTAGCCAAGGGGGATCGCTATGGAAACTGATTGGCTTGGTTTTTATTTGACTCACAAAGGGTATAGATTAGTTTTTAATAGAAAATATATAATAAATATTTTCTGCCATTACGTAGAAAATATTTAACATTTAATTTAATTAATCCAATGAGTACCCAGGAGAATAATTACCTCAAATATTCAGACATTTTTTGTTGTATTTTCCTTTTGTCTACGAGGCTGACCCATATCTCGAATAAATGACGCATTAAAGGAAAAGCTAAAATTTGATGGAAATTAATATAACCGAGCTCTTAATTATATCCAAAAGCTCACGAGAATTCTGAGGTGGGAGTTAGGCGACCATCTTAGAAAACCGCCACCATCTCAAATTTTTCCAATTTATTCATATACCATGATCGCGTTGTGTTTTAAAGTAACGTGAAGAAGCTAACTCTATTTCAAACGGCAAAATTGTCACCAGGTCACGCAACACATACATACCACATGTGTTTTTTCGTCACGGCTTCTTCTTGTTCTGTATGCGAAGGATGAATCCTTCCTTGTACGCTGAAAGACACTTCGAAACATGTCAACTCGTTTTAGTAATTGGTAGATTTTTTTTAACGGTATTTCAAAGTTTTTATTTTTCAAGGTCACGATTTTGGCACCTCATTTTTTGGATATTCGCAAAAAGGTATGCGTACCAAATGTAGTACCTCGTGGCAAAATGGTTAGTGCATTGGACTGTCATGCCAAAAGTGTGGGTTCGATTCCCAGACGCTGCGCCCTAAAAACAGAAATGTTTTTCCCGAGGTACTGCCTCTTACGAGGAACTGACATGTCCTTCAACTTCAAGAGTATACTTGTCATGAATAAGTGCTTCTCATTTAGCCGTTCGGACTTTGTATGTCCCCTTCCATTCCTGTCAACAACACGCACACAGGTATGGTTAGGAGTTGTAAGTCACTAGGCCCTGGTTCTCCACGAGCTGCTGCGCCACCAAATTTATTTTTATTTTCTGAAAAAAAGTCTCCCAATCATCATGCTGAGTCAAAATGTTTCAGCAATCAGCCAGCAATAGATATCGCTAAATCGCTATGACCTTGAAAAAAATCGTTAGGAATATCTATGTCTGACCTAAATAGCTGGCGTTTTAATGACTTATTAGATTTTATACTTGTTTTATTTTTTAAGTTACCCAAATGAGGTGCTTCAAAAACACTCGTGACCTTGCGTGACATTTAAAAGCCTTAACCATTGATTAAAGTTGTCTATGGCTGAAAAATTCTAATATTAATGGACCTTTTTGACCAATTACTGAACAATTAGATGGCATTTTTTTTTTGCGATTATCCCACATATGAGGCGCAGGTGCAGGGAAGTCCTCGGGAGCCAAGTCCAACGAGGGGCTTAGTTCTCAATTAATAGGAACTAAGTCCACTTTAGCGAAGTGGACTTAGTTCTCATAAAAGGTGGGAACTAAATTCCTCAAAAACTGAGTGGTTTTACTTCCCTTTAAATGTGTATTTAATTCCCGCTTCCAAGTAAAAAAATCAATCTTATTAATAAAATAGAATTGCTTTTCACAATTATTTGATATATGCGAAAAATTCAAAGTTTCTTTAAATCCAGATTCTTTAAATGCAAACAAAAAAATTTGCATGCTACCAGCCTTACACCTACCCCAAATCCTATAGCGAGCCCAAGCAGGCATAGCTAGCACCCAGCATTACGGCGAATAAACAGTGATGTATGTATTGGGGGGGCATGCTACCCTCCTGCAACCCCCCTACTTGGGCTCCCTATAGGATTTGGTGTAGGTGCGAGACTGGGTGTGTACAAAGTTTTTGCGCAATTTTGAATACTTGTAATTTTTATCGTTGAAAGTTAGTTCCCTCTTCATATTTCAAAATGTATACTTATAGTTCTCATTAAGAAGTGGACTACTTTCTCACCTTGCCTGGGAACTAGGTCCACTTCGTTAAAGTGGATTTAGTTGCCATTAAATGAAAACTAACTCCCTCGGTGGACTTGGTTCCCGGGGACTAAGTTCCCTGCACCTGAGGCACAATGGTATTACCAAAGCCAACAAAGGAGATTTTGAAAATATTAGAGAATTTCTGCATTTTTAAGACACTTTTACACACCTTTTTGTGTCATTTTGGCACAGAAGTGGTTGCCGATTATACACTAAAATTCTATGACACCTACCCAAAATTTGTATAACCATAAAAGTGTTCGTTGGTCAGCGTTTCTGCCTCGTTTATTTAAAACAAAAATTGATAATAGAGTTCATTTTCTTGTAGGTATGTGCGACCAAGACGTCAAAAATTAAGAACATCACTTGGTAATATACTTTCTTTTTCATAGGTTTGTTTGTATTTTTTTTTTTAAGTAGCAAGGAGAAGCTTCTTAGGTATTTTGAGGTACAAGACCAAGTGTCACAAGACTTCTAGCCTATTTTGGTTGTTCAGGTTCACTCCTAGAAAGAGTTTTTAAGCTGTGGGGAAGCTCTGGTAACTTATTCTGTTTTCATCTTTGTTTTCATTTTTCATCGACTTTTTTTTTTTTTCAAAATGGCACTTCTAATTAATATTTACTCTTAGCAACTAAAAATATAAAAAATAAATTAGGTGGCGCAACAGCTCCTGAAGAACCTGGGCCTATAGTGACTTGCAACTCACAACCATTCCTTTGTGCGTGTTTTTGGCAGGAATGGAGGGGACCTACAGTTTTTTGCCGAGTCCGACCGGCTAAATGAGAAGCACTTCTTCATGACAAGTATAGGTACTCTTTGAGGATTTGTCAGTTCGTCGCAAGAGGCAGTACCCTGGATAAACTCTCTTAGCAATTACTAGATATTCAAAAAATCCGTTTTTTCCGATAGGTTCGGTATTTTTTTTTTTTTAATAATTTACCGTTTTTATACAAAATTGTTTGAAATGTGAACTTTGGAAAGATTTTTCCACAGAAATATTGAAAAAACTGCAGCAGATTTGTGAAGATACGGGTTAGTGATATTTGCCCAAAGCCTTTACTGCCGTGTTAAGAAGAAAAAACGCGTCTGTATTTTTGTTTGTTTGTTTTTATCTCTATTTTTTCAGTATTGTTGATACGTTTTCCGTCGCATCTAAAAGTATATAATTTTAGATTTTAGGCTTGAAAAAATATTCCGATTTTATCGCTTGATTCACTAATTGCTCTAGTGAGGGTATGTAAAGTCGCCCCAGCAGGCACCTATGTCAATAATTTTCCAGGACAACAGATCTTTGAAAGGCTCGCTTTAAGTTGTGGCTCTTTTTACTTAACCGGATAAATTATTCGAAGTATGAAAGTTAATAATTCTTCAAAAACAAGCATTTAAAGCCTAAAGCCATAGGTCAGCATTTCATTTTGGGGATTTTGGGAGAGATTTGGGGATATAAAATATTTATTGGGGATCTTCATTTCAATGAAGCCTCTTTTTTAAGTTGGATATAGTTTATTCGGGGATTTCGTCCGACTGAGCATTGCTTTTTGGGGATGACGGCTGACACCCTAATAAGACTGACTTTCTTACTGATAACCAAACTGAACGTCCTGTTCGCTCAAATATTGCAGCTACTGCAGAAAGTGTCTGCACAAAAGATCTCAGCAACTCAAATCAGTTGCACTTACTAGTTTGAGGATAATTTTGTCTAAAGATCTCGGGTCATTCCCTTACAAAGTTCAATGTTCAACTGACTTATCAGCACTTGAAGTATTTGGTGTGGTATACCTATAATCCAGAATTATGAATACCGAATTATTACTTTCGGTATTCTGGCATTCGGAATTCTGGCCATTTAGGATTTTGTCATTTGGGTTTTTGGCATTCGGGGTTTTTTGCTATTTCGGGATGTTGGGATTCGGGTTCCAATTGAAGTAAAACATCCACCCACTTCCTTATCATTTCTCGGTTTAGGGCAAGGAAAATTGACATCAAAATACAAGAGAAGCCATCAAATAAAAATCTATTAATAAAAGATTAAGCTCAATTATCGTGTAATCAATAAGTCTCTTGAGAATTATGAAAAATTCTCTGTACCAAATTTGATACAAATTGATTCACTCAATCTTGACTTGCAGTAGACGACCAGGAGCCGACGACGATCAGAATCACGGAAGCACATAGTCCCTTATTACACGATGATTCTTTGCGTCTGACTCTTGTCTAAATTCAAAGAGTGCGAAGGTGAAATCCGATGCTTTTTCTCCTTCGCACTCACAAAAATTCGAAAAGAGTCAGACGCAAAGAATCATTGTGTAATAGAGGTCATATCGACGGACTGGAAAGTATGATGAAAAAACCTTTTCTATTTTAATATGTTTGATAAAAGCTTCGATTTTTGTCACAAGAAACCAGTTCTTTCCGTTTAGAAATAGAGAAAAATAATATTTTCTACTTCGGACCAATTTCTTTCCAGCAAGAATACCTATGAAATGGATTAAAAGGAGTAATTTTTAAAGGAGGTCAAATTGAACATGATTCCAATCTTCTTATTTTGTCTCAAGCTTTAACTAAGGCTTAACTTGGGTATATTAATTAGACTCATAAAGATGTCAGAATTGTTATGTTTTGGCCTTTGGAAATTTCTTACCAATTTGCTCAGGCTCTTTCCTAAGCAAATAATTTTTTTTTCATTAATGTGAATCCACCTTTAATGGGAACGTTCAACGAAATGAACATTCTATTTAATTTGAAACTTTATATTTGTTCACCTTAATTTTTAATTGAGAATATTATAAAACAGATTGAATAAAAGTCTTCCTGTTTTCTTAAAACCCCCCCTCTTTAGAATGTTTTCATGATTACCTACGGTCTTGACTGTGTTACATATACATTTCAAGACCATCCATGAGGGTTCTATAGGTACTATACTCTTGAGCTTGAGAGACACAAATGGTATAGTAGTTGTATAGTAAGTAACTTGTAAACAAGCAAATTTATTTTCCATTTACCATTCTTGTCTTATCCCTGTCCTCGTTGTACCTCTATCCTGGTTTTTTGTCCTTTATATACACACATAAACACATATCTATATATGGCCTGGATGTGGGTATATCGACTCTGGAATTGGACTCGAGTCTTCTGCCTCTGTTCTTTTATTCTTAGTAAACAACTTTTAAGTGGGTTGTCATTTCATGTTAAGAGATTTTACACAACAACAAGAACAAAAACAACAAAATTTATAAAAAAAAGGACCTCGCTCGTGTGGGTGGAAATCTGTGGAAAAAATGGATTTAAATTGGTCACATGGGGGTATTAGGGACAAGCTCAAAAACTTTTGTTGTTCATCAGATCCCGGTTGGCGATGGATGTATGATGATGCCTGTGCATGTTTTCACAAGATGTAAGCAAAAAAAAAAACAGCATAATATATACAAACATAAAAAAAAAAACAAGATATATTTTGTGTAATCTTAAGGTCAATGGTAAATATCCTGGGAAATATAATGAGATCCTCCTCGGAAAGAAGATAATATTTTTATCAGGTTGAGTTTATATTATAAGATCTTTTTAAGTTGCTCATAATAATAGGTATAATATAAGAGCATTTTGTGGCGATAAAGGAAAGTTAGGTATATTAAGAGTAAGACGCATTGTTTGGATTTAATTAACAAGCCAGGTGAAGTGTATAACAATGCTTTTCAAGTCACGACTGAGAGTAAAAACTTTGTCATCATCACAATAAATACTTATACTCATACATATTTATTAATTAGACGATATACATTCGGTTTTGTGAGTTTTGTCTTTCTTTCTTTTCTTATCTTTTTTTTATTAATTAGGCTAAATTTATTCATAATGGCTTAAGGGATGTAGGAATGTCAATCTAATTATAACTTCTTTTCATAAGTATGAGGCGTTTCATGATATGATTTCGTTTCTTAACTTGTAAGAAAATTGTATAGGTAGGTACCTACCGGAAGATACGGTTCGATTAACATTCAACCAAAAACTTTTTTATATTTGGCTTACAGAACAACTTTTAAGTAATTTATTTGTATGCTCCTTTTCTTATTTTTTTGTATATACTCTGTAGGAGAAACATGTACATTTGGTGATGATGGAATCGAATAAAGTGATTTTCGGCATAAATTTACTGTCCGTTGGTGTTTTTTTTTTATACAGGGTCCCTTAGTTCGTGCTCAATATTTTATGGAATGATTACTAGGATAATTATAAGAATAAAAGTCAGGGGGAAAACTTTATCTCCTCCTCATGAGGCAGAAGTGGCAATTTTTGAAAAATTTACTTAAAATGGGGACAAATATTAAAAATCAACGAAAGCACAAACAATGAAGTGCAAAATTTTTGTTTAAAGCTAATTTTCCATTATACTTATTTTGTTTGTTTTTAAAATCAAGTTTTATTTATGAATAGATTTTAGGAATAAAATTTCAACTTAAGAAAAAAAAATGTAATTTTGTATTTCAAATTGTTTTTTTTTTTTAATGTTGCATATTTAAGGGGCATTCCATTGTCACATACGGACAAATTTAACTATTCTTTCAACTCCTTACGTCTAGTTTTTGAGACGTTACTTAGACATGTCATATACAAATGTTATTTAACAGTTTCTACAAAAGTCTTTTACTATATGCAAACATTCTGAAAATATTCTCTTAAATGTCTAAAAAAAAATAAGAAGAGCTGTCACGTACGGACGGGCGAATTCTACCAATGTTCCAGGTCGTTATTTGATGTTCAAATTTCAGCGAAACTATGGATCATCGATCACAAATGTGTTGGAACCAAATTATGAGAATAAATCAAAATCGGTATTAACGAGAAAAAATCAAAAAAGCACATCCGTATATTTAAAACCATTTTTGAATGTCTTTTCACGTACAGACAAATCACGTCACATGTCGGACAGAGTTCAATTTAGTTGTAATTTTTAGTAGTAATTTAAAAGATAAGCACCTGCCTAGGTTCTGTCAGGCTTTGAATTCGGTTCTCCATCCTTTTCTTGTCAGTTTGAATCCAGTGAGAATTCGAAAATCCAAGTATGGGCTTGGCGATTTCACATGAAAACACAGTCTATGTATTTTAGTGAGGCATTTCAGAGACTGGAAGATAAATCACTCGGGTTTTGGACGTTTTAAGGGTGCTTAAACAAATTTTTGAATTTTCCGTGTAGGGTATAACATAATAATGCACTGTACCGAATTTGAAGCAAATCAGTTCACCGGTTTTGCTATAATTGTACATTGAAATAAAAAATTCAAATATTTGTAAATTAGCTGAGAGTTCCTCTTTTTCATGGCATGCTCCTTAAATGCTATTTTTGTGTTTGAATTTCAATGTCCTTATTAATTCTTACTTCAATATTGGAAATCAGATGGCTGTATGTGTTTAAGTTTTTGAAAGAACTGAAAATTACAAAAAAAGAATATATCATTTTGCGCCATTTGTTTTGATTAAAAAAATAAATTGGGTATCGCAACAGCTCATGGAGAACCAGGGCCTAGTGACTTTCAACCATTCCTGTGTGCGTGTTGTTGACAGGAATGGAGGGGACCTACAGCTTTTTGTTGAGTCCGAACGGCTAGATGTGAAGCCACACCTTCGGCAAGATAGTCATTGTTTTGATACATTTTTCCCGGTTCCGTTTGGTTCAACATACGCCCGCAACCAGACTTACGCTAGGGTGAGCTCAGCTCACCCAAAAATATGTTAAGCTCACCCAAAAAAATTCAGAAATATTTTAAGATTTTTCATTTTTGCTTTGAAATAAAATTTAAAATGTAATGTAAAAAAACCAACCTTCCGTTTTATACCGCACACTTCGATATCTTCGTCAGTAAACCGGAGACTTCCCGATTCATTTTTCTATTTGTGTTCTAGTGTGCTCATGTTGTCAGTCACTTGATCTGTAATTTTTATTTTTTAGGTTTCTTATCTTACGACCTTTTTGAATGGCAATCAGGAAGACCGATTCCATACGTGTACGATTTTATTTTCAATTCTGAGATCAAATCCAAAAGATTTTTTTTTTCTTCTTTCAGGGCAAAGACTGTCATTGTGGCATCAATAGGAAAGGCCGTTAAATGAAGTTAAGGATTAGTTTTGATATCAAACTAACATATTTTTCTTAATTTCGCTCATTCCAAAAACTGAGGATTTTTCCGTTTGTGAATGAAAAAGAGCAATTCAGTAGACGCTCGATATAGTGAAGTAATAAAAACCAGACCTGTTCACTCTTTCGAGATTGTTCATATTTTCGGGCGGGAGTTTTTAAAGGCGAATTTGATCCAAAATATACATTTTGTTCGATGTGAAAGTTTTCACATTTATTTAAGCGCTAAACAAAGCTTTCTTTCAGGTTTAATAAAAAATAGAAACAATTCCTCTGTGTTCTCAAGTAGTCTTAAATGCTTGGGAGACATTCTTATTTAAAATACATTTTTATATAAGATTTTGTGTATTCACTAGATATATTGTGGATAGTTCACTATTTTGAGATTCACTAAATAGAGCGTCTACTGTATATTGATATTATTTGTCAAATAATTCTATTGGGTATTTTCAGAATTGCTCTAACGCTCTTTTCAGTACCAGCACCAGGAAATCACTATATGATTTTGTCCCTGCTTTATGTTTTCGAGAGTTCTGAGTCCAAATCTGATAGTATATTGAATAGACCTGAAAATGAGGGGTATAAAGGAACAATTATTACGTGCAATGGTTTTTATGATTGAATATGTTTGTTTGGCCCATAAACATGTTTAAAACCAAAACTGCTACTAAATTCACTCGTGCGTTTCTAAGAGAATGGTCACACTGGCCACTTTTCATTATTTTTGGGATACTCAGCCGAATTTGACCATTTTACTTGTATAACTTTTTGTTCAAAATTAAATTTCCTATCGGAATGGATGGCTTAGTAATTTTTTTGCTGAAAAATTTAGAATTTCTAAATTTTTTAATAAAATTGCGCATAACTTCTTTGAACAAGAATAGGCCCAAAACATGCTCAAATAAAATAAAGTATAGAGGCTCAAGGGTCAATGCCTTAATATGGCATGTAATTAAAAAAAAAGTAATTTTTATTCAAAATTGACCGATATACCCATTCAAACTTAACCATTTGTTATAATTTTTTGCAGTTTTCACCCAAATGCTCCTTTTGCGGTATTTGAGAAGATTCTATTTTTTTTCTTTTTTTGAAAAAGCGTCCTGTCCCAGATTATTCAAGAAAATGTGAACAAATTAAGGAAGACAGTATGCATCCCTTCTATATCTCATACTGAAATCCAATTTCCCAACGAATTGAAAGTCTTCGAACTCGACAAAAACATATTTTCATGCCTTTAAAATATGCTTGCTCTAATGTTCAAGACGCTGCGGGCTTAAGTAAATAGTGGAGTAGGTACCATCAAAATTGAAACTTTTTTAAAAATTCAAAAACTTTTTTTTTGAAAACTTTGTTATATAAAATTATTTAATCTTATCTGAAATTTGGACATAGAAAATTTTATTCAAATCCGTTAAGCCAATAGTGAGAAAATTCAAAATATAAAAACATTCCATGGCAGGTACATACTATTAAAATTTTATAATTTTTGGTAGTAGACCGTACTAATTTCAGTATATGAAAAAAGTTTAATCAAAATCGTAGAAGTTATTTTGAGAACAAATATTTTCCCTTGCGGTTTTTTAACTTTTTTAGGGATGGTACCGTTATTTTTCATAAATGAAAATTTGTTTCTAAAAATAGTTTGGAGAATACTAACTCTTAAGTATCGAGTTACAAAAAAATCAATCATATCGTTTTCGAAATATTTGATTTTCAAAAAAAAATTTTGAAACAATTTGTAAAAATCGAAAAAATATTTCCTTTTGAATTTTGGTTAGCAAAACTATTTATATTTTTTGGAAGCTTTTGCGTTAAGAATTATTGAAATCAGTCATACTGTTTCAAAGAAAATCGAAAATTAAAAAAATGTTTCCTTGGGAGGTACGATTAATTACCATTTTTTGAAAAATGGTTTCCCACTTAAAGGAAGCCTTTACTAAAATTAATTTATTGAATTTTTTAAGAAAAATTGTGGAGCCGTTTTTGAGAAAAATACGATTATATAAAATTGCTGTAAGATTGTATGGGGTGTACCGTTGTTTTTAGTTCTAAAAACATGTGGGCATAATCAGCAAAAACCACTATGAAAGACAGACAGAATTGTGCCACCCACTTTTTTGGTGTCCTCTATCATCGTAATGTCATGTTTGATTGTTTTCTCAATTTTTTTTGGCACGAGTCCAAAACGTCTTTATGTACCTACCTATAAGTAAAAATTAGCTTATCATGTTGAAACTGCTTAAACTATGCTGGGAAAATCAGCAACATTATTTTTCGCGAGGGAAAAAACTGACAGTACAGTAGACGCTCGATATAGTGAAGTAATAAAAACCAGGCCCTTTCACTGTTTCGAGATTATTGACTTTTTCGAGAGGGTGTTTCCTAAAGCTTTTTAAGGACGAATTTGATCCAAAAATGCACATTTCGTTCGATGTGAATGTTTTTAATTTTAATTAAGCATTAAACAAGGCTAAAGGCTTTAACTCAGGTTTAAACAAAAAACTGAAGAAATTCCTCAGAGTTCTCAAGCTACATATATGTAAAATGCTTGTGCGAAATTTTTATTCGAAATACGTTTTTTTTATAAAATTGTGTGTGTTCACTATTGTGGATAGTTCACTATTTCGGGATTCACAAAATCGAGCGTCTACTGTATTATGAATGGAAAGCCTTGAAGGATCATATCATTTTGAAAATACTTTCCAGATACTAATCCTGACATCGTGTGGATATAAAATCCGTTTTTAATGAAAACTTATCTTACGACACTAAGAAACTCTGATTGCCCTGCACTTCTGCTTTCTGCAGAGTTCTTTTTCTCCCAAATCCAAAAATAAAATCGTATTACAATGGTTTGTGTTTTATTTTTTGCAATCGTTAAGTGTTGCGGGGTGCCGAAACATATTTGGTCCTTGTTTTGGGTTGCACAATGCAGACCCTAAAAAGTTTGTGAACCGCTGGTTAAGACTTTTGCATAGCCCTTTTCTTGTGTGTTAAGTTCCGTAAAATTCTGTTCAGTGGTTTCGAATATTAATGCGGAAAAAAGCAGACAGGAAAAAAATTTAAAAGATGATGGATTAGTATTTTGTTGCATGCTCATGATTAGTATACATAACTCATGCAAGCTCAAGAAAAAATCTATGATTTTTAAATTACAAACAGACACTCCAATATTTTGTTTATCTGTCTATACTCGTAGATGTTCTGAAATTTTGAAATTGAAAAATGGCCTATGGATATTTAAATCTTATTTACCTAACTATATAGTACGTAGCTATTTTTTGCTTGATTAGACTAGAGTGTTATCCATTGATAAAAATGCTAAAAAGTTTTATTTTTGTAGAATTGACAAAAAAAAAAACTTTCATTTGTTGAATAATATGATATACCTAACACAACCATCTATTATCTACTTAGTACTTATATCAATTTTCAAGAGAATAATGCATTTGAAGTATGAAGATTGAGATAAAATATTGAAATAGATTTACATATATGAGCGTATAATATATGTGACGCACTTGGTTCGATGTAATAATCGATAAAACACTGCACTTATTCATTTTTGAAGGAGATCAACTTGATAAAGTAAAGTGAATTAGCATATTTAGGTTAGAGAAAGTTTAAGTACAATCATGAACACATTTATTATAGGAGAACAAAATTAACTTGTGTAGAATAATGTAGTTTGTTACCCTTCTTCATAAATTAGGTTAAGGATGACCGAAGAGAAAAAAAAAACTTCTTCATAAATTTATGCTTCAAATTTATGTCAAGGAGGAACTTGAGCTCTATAAGAGCAGTGAGATATAATTAATAGACTATGCGACCATAACTTTTCAACTTATTGTTTTTGTCGAAATTGTGATGTATTTTGCTGAAAGCTGAGGTAGGTAATCTCTACTTGCTTCGATGGAGTTCTTATTTAAACAAGAAAGTTTAAAAATTTCTTATAATACAAATTTATTTTCTAATAAAATTTTAATGTCAAATAGATTAAAATTACTCATTTATATTGCTTTGTTCAATCATTGAGATTCGGGATTAATTGAACACAATATTGAGTATAAGGAGGCTATGTTTTGAATTAAAAATATTTGACTACTTTAAATTGATGCCTACCTTTTGTAAATAGGGCATGTGGTTTTCAATTTACAAACAAAATACTAAGCCATCCGGAATCCTGTAGATAATTCAAAATTTGATTATACAGAAATGTATATTTCGAGATTCTGATGTCCGTGGTTTTGCATTCAGCATTTTGTTATACCCTACCCCCTTCATAGACACTAAATAACTTTAAGCTTTAAATTAATGTGCGATAATGTATGAAATATCGATATTAAAGGGCTTAGATATTAGATACCAAGTACATCATTAGTTGTTGGTTCTGAGAATTTTGGAAAACTGATTAATTTTCGATTACTCGTAACCATAAACATCAATTTATTTAAAGATGAGCTTATTCCAGGAATCATTATCAATTTCTTATATCAAATTGAATATGAAGTGAATTCTTCTGGGAGTTGGAATATTTGTATATTGAATTGGTTAAGCTTTAATATCTGGTTTTGAAGCTAAAGCTTAAGGCTTCTTACCTATTTTTTTTTTACTTAAATCGATTTATTTGGTGAAAATTACTTGAATGCTTAATTTGATGTATTAATTGCATTATGTCATAACTCAAGTTTTATTTTGGTGTGTCTTCCACTGGCTTTTATAACTGCTTCTATTCTTCAAGACATACTGATAACAGAATCCTTAATAATTTATTTATTTTTGTAACATTATACCACATTACCTCAATGATTATAAAATGTTTTTAATACGCTCCAATAATTCTCAATTGGGTTAAAGTCGGAATAATTTCCAAGTCAAGTTTTTATACATTTTAAATTGTGAGTAACTAAGTAATTAAGAGAAAACTTGCCAAGAAAATCCACCAAATTAAAATAAATAAGCATCCAAATTTCTGTAATAATTTTGAGGTGTTTTGTCATAACTCTACTTTATATATTTGATATTATAAACTTCATGAACATAGAACATATGTATGTGTATTTTAGATATCAGTACTTTTTATGGCTGACTTTTTACACAAAGGTTTTTTGTACATACATACAAGTACAAACATCGTTTAGTGAAGAGAGGACTTTCAAAAAAATTCAATCAGCAGAGTCTTACAATAGAAATTTAATAAAATGCACGGCTGGGTCACACGTACCTGCTCTTATGTTCAAGACGCTAACAGTTTAAGAAAATTGTATATAAAGACTATGGAGAGAAAAGGAGCAGAGACATAAGCCTCAGGGACATAACGCCTAATTTCTATTTCTTGGGCGTATGTCCCTCTTGAGAAAGTCATAAGACCCAAATTTCATTTGGGGCTTAACTCTCACCCAAGTGAGGCCCAAGTCCCAAATATTTTTGCTAAAAATGAAATATAAATCCCAATTTTTTTGTAGAGCCACAGAAGAATAAAGAATTCGATAATATTTGTGTTTTTCAAAAATTCCTTAAATCCAGATTCCTTAAGTGCAAAAGAAACTTAGCATAAATGCCCCCCCCCCCATACATACCTCACTGTTTATTCGCCGTAATGTTGGGTGCTCGCACTGATCTTATTTACACTTGCCTTGCCTTACATAAATACAGTACTGGCACCCAGCATTACGACAAATAATCAGTAAGGTATTTATGGGGTAGGGGGCATGCTGAAGTCCACTGAAGTGGGACATAAACCTCAAAATAAAAAATTGGGCGTTATGTCCCTGGGCCCTATTTTCCTGCGCCGAGAGAAAAATGAGTAAAGACATGACACGATATTAGCTAAAACGCCTTCTTTAATAGTTTGCGATGAAAAAATGACGCCATTGTAAATAGTTAGTTATAACTTTATAGAAAAAAAACTAAATCGTTGCAATAAAAGAGGTCTAAAAAAAATTGTTAATATCAAATTCTTAAAACATTTTTAAGGAAAAATTTTCGTATGCCTTAAATACTAATATATGATATGCATATAAAAATATTTCAAAAAAATTGTAATGTAATTTTTGAGATATCGAGTTTTCAAAAAAATTTAAGCTTCGTATAAAAATTCAATTTATTTATATGTACATATATGCAATTTAATTTACCTTGTTTGAAAAATTTATATAAAAATAATCTAAATCAGTCTAGCCAATAAAGAGACAATTCTTAGTAAAATAAAATGTACGACCCAGTCGTACTTGCTCTTATGTTCAAGACACTCTGGGTTTAAGAAAAATGTATATAAAAACATGGAAATTATGAGAGAAAAATGTAGAGAAGCATGAAATACGACAATTAAATTAGCTAAAACAACTCATGTGACAGTTTGAGGTGGATAAAAAGAATGCCATCTTAGTTCTTGATTGAATATGATTGTATGGGAGAAAAATTTAAAATCGTTGGAGTGGTTTTAAAAAAAATAATTTTTATAATATAAAATTCTTAAAACATAAGCACAAAATTTGAAAAAAATTTCAACCCGTTTTTAAAATTTCGAATTTTCATAAAAAAAATTTGAAACTTTTTCTAAAAATTCAAAATCTTTTTTTGAAAATTTTGATATGCAATATTATTTATTCTTATCTGAAATTTGTATAAAAAAAATAATTTAAATCACTTTAGCCGATAGTGAGAAAATTCAAAATAAAATAAAACGTTTTATGACAGGTACTATTAATAGTTGCTTAGTTTAAAATTTTATAATTTTTAGTATTAGATCTTACTAATATTAGTATACGAAAAAAGTTTAATCAAAATCGTAGAATTCGTTTTTGAGAAGATAATAACTTCCTCTTCGGTTTTTTAACTTATGTATGGAAGGTACCATTATTTTTTCATAAATGTAAAATTATTTAAATCCAGCCGTTTAGGCTTTAGCTCAACGGACAGACAGACAGAATTGTGAGACCAACTTTTTCTGTCTTCTTTATAATCGTAATAACAACGTTGATTAAAATCTCGAGTTAAAATTTTTTGAAGAATGCGTAACTTGTCATAAAGTACCTATGCACTTATATGTATATTCGAGTGGTCGTTATAAGGTTGTTTTTTTTTTTAGTTTTTATATTTGAATGGGCCTTAATCGGCTCTAAATAAACAAACAAAAATTCTATAATTTTTTCAGATTTTTATTTTCATCCCTTCTAGTTGCTGTAGGAGTTAATTAAATTTCCTTTCTTTTGCATACTAGGAAATTCGCATGTATGTAGGTTGGAAGTAGACAAGAAAAAAGTCCTACGATTGAAATAGAAAAACAATTAAAAAACAACGGCAACGCTTACAGTAATGTATTGTAAAGGATCCGCCAAATAACTTTTTTTTTTTTTGAAAATGCTACTGAATATTTTCTCAAATTTCTTTTTTTATTTGAAAGTACAATCCCTTCTGTTAATAATGGAAAATAATTTCATTCAAATGGCTGCTTCGCTAAGTGGGCCTGCGATCGACTTAGAAAAGATGCCGATTTTGCCAAAAAAAATCATCTTTTCAGATGAAGCTCATTTTGATCTTGGCGGGTATGTAAACAAGCAAAATTGTCGCATTTGGGGCACAGAAAACCCGCATGCCATTGAAAAGCCGATACACCCAAAACGAGGAAGTACCTCGTGGCTTGATGGTAAGTGCGTAGGACTGTCATGCCGAAGGTGTGGGTTCGATTCCCAGCCGTGCCACCTAAAAACAGAAATGTTTTATTCGAGGTACTGCCTCTTGCAAGGAACTGACAAATCCTCCAAAAGTATACTTGTCATGAAAAAGTGCTTCTCATTTAGCCGTTCGGACTCGGAAAAAAACTGTAGGTCCCCTCCATTCCTGCCAACAAACACGCACACAGGAATGGTTGTGAGTTGTAAGTCACTAGGCCCTGGTTCTCCATGAGCTGTTGTGCCACCCAATTTATTTTTTATTTATTTACACCCAAAACGAGTCACTGTTTGGTGCGGATTTTGGTCCAGAGGCATAATTGGGCCATTTTTCTTTGAGTGGCCGTTACAGTCAATGACGATCGTTATCGGGCCATGTTGAACGAATTTTTGTTCACAAAAATTGAAGAGGAGGATATTGGAAACATTTGGTTTCAACAGGATGGCGCTACGTGTCATACAGCCGAAGCTACACTCCATGTAGTAGTAGCATTTTCAAAAAAAAAAAAGTTATTTGGCGGACCCTTTATCTTTTTGGAAAGCCAGGAGTCTATTTTTATTGCTTATTTTCAAATAAGGTTTTTTGAATAAAAAATTTCAGCAGAAACTGTTTTCAAACTTAAATCTTTGCAATATGCATTTTTTCAATGATTAAATTTTGATTATAACTTTTTTATTTATAACTTTAGGATAAAAAGTGTGTTAACATTAATTGAAGAGAATTGAATTTGCTACAAATTTGTACCAAAGTTATTGTAACATTTTGATAGAAGTTTTGCGAAAATGTTAAAAGCTGCTTTATAAGATGATTAACCAATTTTCTGGGTTATTTTGTTTATACACAAGCATGTGTTATACCATTTTGGAAAGTGCATTAAATAGACAACTTTTTTAAGTAATTGGCCATTCATGTTCTCAGACAATTTTAATTAATTAGAGGTGGTCAAACTTTTTTTAAAATAAATTTTTGTATAATATTTAAAAAAATTATAATAAAAAAAATGCAATAACTACTATTAAATTTTACCACCCATCTATTACAACAGTTATTCTAGAATATTACAAAAATAAAAAAGTAGTAAAAATTGTTCATCCATGGTCGTAGCGTTCACGTATTTGAGGAAAGTAGTACTTGTTAACAACTTTTGGAAAAAACATCATAACATAGTAACTACTGGAAAAATATTTTTTTATATTTTTTTTTGAAAAGGTCATTAGGCCTGCTATAACCACTTGCAAGGTTATCCATTATTTACAGGACAGCCTGTATATCGTAAGTAAAAAACAATGTCAAAATTTCATTAGTATCTTATATCTCGAGAACGAATGATGCTATCGACTTCGATTTAATTTTATTCTGAACAGAAGCTTAGAATTAATAATTGCTAAAATTATTAAATAATATACAAATAGTTTTTTTTGATAACGATGTTTTTGGCTCTAAATTCTCGAATGGAAACCAATTTTCGGTGTTCACTTGATTGAATATTGAGCGCCTGGAAACTTTTTCAAAGATCTTGAACTAGCGATTTTTTGATTAAAAAATAGCATCTGGCTCTCTTTGCTTGAGAGCTCTGAGGAATTGTTTCTGTTTTTTGTCTTAACCTGAGTGAAAGCCTTGTTTAATGCTTAATTTAAACTTAAAACTTCACATCGAACGAGATGTGCATGTTAGATCAAATTTATCTTTAGAAAGCCTTAGAAAACTCCCGCTCGAAATAGTGAACAACCTCGAAACAGTGAACAGGCCTGGTTTTAATTACTTCACTATATCGAGCGTCTACTGTAATGTAGTTTTATTAAAGGTACACAAAACTAAATTATGTGGGTAAGTAGATACCTACCAACTTATCAACACAAAATATTCAACCAAATTAATTAATTAAAAAACAGATTTTTACTTAAGCCAGTTATGTATTAGTTGAAATTTTAATGTCGATGTCCCTCTGCAATAAAAAAAAATCTTTTCCTTTTTTTCTTATTTCTTTTTCACTTTATATTCAAACGCTTATTAAATGATTATACCGACGCGAATATTTTAAATTTATGTAGATCATGATCAAGAACATTCAAATCCCGACAGTTACATTTCAATCAGAATATAAAATTTGCCACCCTCTCTTTTTACAAAAAAAAAAAATAAAAAGATATTCAAACTGTTTTCAATCGTGGACCACTGAGGAAAATAAAATCAAATTCACATAATAATCCCCCGATTCCGCAGTTTTTATATTCCGTTTGGATGGCTTTTAAATCAGTGAAATCCAAGACTTTGCTATATACGTATAGAACGTAGGACACACTCTTTGCCAAAACCACTCAGCTTCTGAGCTGACTCCAACTCCGAGCAATGTAGAATTTCTGTAGGGAAATTCGAGCGATTAAAGCATAAAATTAAGGCGTATTAGTCCGTATTCGCATAACAAAACGCAAGGATAATTGTAACCTCGTTTATATATTCGTTTTATTTTCTCAGGATATTTTAACGTTCTGTATTATTTTTTTGTAATATTTTATTTATTTTCTTTTCTCGCATTCGTTTTTTTTTGTTTCGTTTCGCCTCACGAACGAAGCTGTATTCTTCTTTGTTTCGTTATATTTGTTTTGTGTAACGAATCCCTAAATGGGGTTTCGTTGTCACTAGAATGTCGGAATACCTCCACAGAGTCTTAGAGTGTGTAATAATTATGCAAGGGACGGAGAAAAAAAAGAGAAAAAAAAAACGAATCACTACTATACAACACCACCCCTTCCAGCATCCAGAGCATCATCCCACTCGGTCTGCTTTACTAGGACACAATTCGCATAATTTCTCTGGCGATTATTTCTTTTCTTGTTGTTTTTGTTTTTTCTTTTTTTTTTTTGCTGGGTACCTAGTTCCTTTATGCTGCAGACTCAATTTAGATGGCTGAAGGAGGACGATGGGGGGATGAGAGTGGTGTGGTTGGGGTAGTCTTGTGATGTAGCTTGCGTACGAAACTTTCACTTGCAGGCATCTTTCTAAGCAATTCTCATAATAAACGGGACATTATTGTATGTACGGGACGATTTTAGTCCTTTAGGGCCTAGGGCATTTACTCCTTCTTATTCTCTTTACAGTTCTACTACACCCATCCACTTTCGGTTTTGTTTTGTTCTTTCTTTATTTTTTATTTTTATTTTTATTTTTATAATGATCCTGGTGCTGTTATAGTAGTGTAGTTAGTGTTGTATATTATGTATGTATAGTCCACTCCTTTTTCATCCTGTTCTGTCCATATACAAACGTACATAATACCAACCGAGTAATAGTTGGCAAAACTACCAAACTGATTGTTGTTATGAACGCATAAAGTTCTATATTATTTTCCAGGACAAATGGAGAGTATTTTATGTGTTATTTATGTAAAATCGAGTACAAGGATGAGAATTTATGACACGATTTGATGTTGTTTGTGTGAATTTAGTTGCCTTGTTGTGGTCGATTTTACACCAATGTATACACGAGCCATATAACCATTTTGTATATACCTATGTACATAAGGACAAGCACAAGCAAAAGTGGGTCTGTGTGATTATGGGAATTTGCGGTTTAGGACTTGAAAACGCCATAAAGTGAGAAGCTTTAGTTATGGGCTTTAGGTGTCTTACCTTTAAAGGGTGTGCGAATTGGTATCACTTAAGTCTGAATAATATAGAATGCACATTTTCTGGAATATACATATTTACATATATATCTATTTACCAACTTTGCCACAAAATTGCAGTTGAGTGAGCATTATTTTTCATGGAAAGTAAGTAGGTATTGATTTTGAGATTTGTTTTAAAGTTCGTATGTATAGGTACCAAAATATTGAACCACATTTGTTTTATTTATTTGACTAAAGTACATAGTTGAAAGGTGTAAGACCTATAAAATTGGAATACCGCATAGCAACTTACAATTCAATGTGGTTGAAAATTGTGTAGCTAAATTTAACCTCCATTATTTGACTTATTCGATCTCTCACATCCAATTTTCAAGAAAAATTTTGTACGAAGTGATGAACAACTTTCTCTTATTTTTACTTAAGGCTAGCTAGGAAGTGAAGGACACCTTTATTAGTTTTATTTTCACTTCTTTGAAATTAGCAGGAAAACTTTAACCAATGCGAATAGGACCTCGACAGGAATTTTCAAAAGAACCTATGGCTCCAAATTTGTAGTTTTTGTTTGTATTTCAACGATAACCTAGGTTCAAAATTTCAAGTCCTTAGTTTAGAAATTTAAAAAAAATACTTAATTTAACAATGTGCATTATTCCATATAAAGTTGTACAGAAATTTCATGTCCTGTTATTTTAAACCCAAATTCTTGTAAATAAGAAATTTCAACAAGATTACAGTGTTAAATTTAACCGAAGTGGTGTTTTTTTTTAACATAATACTTTATAAATTTCTACTATTTTACCACAAATCAGGTTGAATTAATATTTTTATGATTATTTTTACAATTTTTACCTGTTAAATTTAACCAGGCCTCCTGTTAAAGTAGGACTCTGATAGTTAATTTTAATGTGACACCAGTGTTAAAACACACAAAAAGACCACCTAATGAGTTTCAACTTATTGTTTTTTGGAACCAGTTTTTTGTGTAGTGAATAAGGCCAGTAGATGAGTGCTATCTCCGCGTGTGAAAGTTTCTCAGTTAAAAACTAAAGTAAGTATCACAATGCATCTTTAAATTAAAATAAATATATAATAGATGTCTATACGATATGCGGTGTAATAGACGTCTCAAAGACGCATGGATTCATGACACTTAATATAGGATTTACCGGGTTGATTCTAGATTGAATCATGTAAATTAACTAGATCTTCATATTAAATTTACAAGATTTTTATGTTAAATTTATAGAACATTGAAGATTGAGTCGAGATTAATTAACTAAAGATTTGTATGTAAAATTCACAGGATTACTTTTCTTAAGGTAGTGTTAAATTTACAAGGTGTCATGCAGATTTTATCTGCAAACTACGACATTAAAATCAGGTATCCGGTTAAACAGTTAGCCTAATCAATCTTGTTGAAAAATAACAACCTAAGAATATCAGGTATACAGCAGGAGCTCGATTTAGTAGATCTCGAAATAGTGAACTATCCACTATAGTGAACACACAAAATTTTATAAAAAAAATGTATTTTGTATACAAATTTTGTGCAAGCATTTTACAAAGTTTGAGAGCTCTGGGGAATTGTTTCTGTTTTTTGTGTATACCTGAGAGAAAGCCTTGTTAAATGCTTAGTTAAAATTTAAGACATTCACATCGAACGAAATGTGCATTTTGGATCAAATTCGCTTTTATAAAGTCTTAGAAAACTCCTGCTCGAAAAAATGAACAATCTCGAAACAGTAAACAGGCCTGGTTTTTATTATTTCACTATATCGAGCGTCTAGCTGCTTTTTTCCCTGAGTGAAGGACTTCAAAATTTGAACATAGCTTTTACTTGAAACGCAAAAAATTGCAAATTTGGAGCCTTATACTGCAAGTTCTTAGCATTCTCGGCTCTTGAGATACACGATATGCCCTGCTTACATCACTGTGAAGGCATTTGGAGGAATTTAAACAAGCAATATGTACTTGCTCTTATGCTCAAAACGCTAAGGGTCTTAGAAAATTTTATATAAAGACATGTTAGTTATGAAAAAAAATGCTTGAAAGCATGAAGTATTTAAACTAGCTAAAACAATTCTTTATGTAATTTGAGGTAACAACGATATTGCCATCTAAATTATTGATCAAATTATATTAAACAAAATTTTGTGTCTTTATGAACCTCATGGAACCATTTGTTAAGGATTCCTATTGAAGTAAATAACTTTTTTTGGGGGAATAGTTCCTTTTTTTTATTTTTTTATTTATTTTGTTAAATGTTTTCAGGACAAATAAAATAATTCAATTGTTTTTTTTTCTGTCATTAAAAATACTGCAAAATTTTTCACGATTTAGTACGATGCTAAAACAATTTTAACAATGACAGATGAAAATGGATTTCGTACAATACTAAACAATTTAGTAAAATGTTAAGACATAAGTACTTCGATGTTAAAATCGTTTAAAATGTCTTAACATTTTACTAAATTTTTTAGTATATTGCAAAATCCACTAAATCTGTCATTTTCCTCCGAAAAAATATTCTTAGCAATTGTATTTCAAAGAGTTTATTTGTGTTTTTTTTTTTTGTTTTCTCCAAAAATTATTTAAATTTATTTTTTTAATTATTTTTTTTGCTCTTCAACGGACAAAAGTGTTGCGACCGTCGATCTCTATCAGGGGATGTTTGACTGTATGTATATAAAACTCTTTTTAAGATCATTTATACAATATTTTGGTAAGCAAATCTTGAGTATTAATCAATGAATGTTTTTATTAAAATGAAATTTCCAAAGAAATTGTGAACCTGTTTTTGAGATATTGAGAAAAAAAATATTAGATATTATGCAAAACGTAGGAGCCATTTCTTGAGAAAAAGAAGATTAATCGTAACGGTTGCTTAACAGAATGTATGATTGGTAGATACTGAGCCTCATAATCTCGCAATTTCGAAATCTCGAGTTTACAAATCAGCGCATTTACATCACATTAGACAAAAATCTCGAAATTTATAATCTCGCAAATTAAAATCTCGCAAATTCAAATCTCACAGCAATTTTGTCTTCTCCGTTACCCTTAGTGTGGACATTTAGACATGCTATTAAAATTTATAAAAATTCCACGATAAAACTTTTTCAAGTTTAACTTCGTAAGCCGAATCGTATATCTATTTCTAGCGCATATACCTGTTTCTAGCGCATTTGTACCGAGAAATAAGTCCCGGAATTATGTAGTTTATTGAAAGTACTTATAAAAATCTCACTGCACTTCGCGGTAGGCATCATAATTTAAAGAGAACTGATGAAAGGAACTGACAAATATCGAAAAATGCGCATTTACGGATGATAACATATGAGTTTTTTTGATCACTTCTCCATTTTACAACAACAAGTAGAATTTCATATTGACACTTCTTTCCTCAACTCCTTAATATTGGTTTGCTAAAATATTATTTTTTCCTTAATTCGAAATTGAGTTGCATGTTTTTGATTTTTTTGGAATTGCCATTTTGTAGTGAACGAAACTTCAAATTTTATTCTTCAGAAAATAGACTTCGATCTGATTGACAGTGAAGATTTTCAAAGTGATATGAACACGAAGTGTTGACTGACTGAAATATTGACCTTTTCCAACGAGGACCACCAAAAAAGGGAAGAATTGAGTAATGTCCTAAAAAATAAACTATCGACTATTTCTTAAAAATCATCGGTAATTGGCTCTGAGCAATAGATGATGGATAGGAGAAATAAGTTAAGCTTCAACGTGAAGATTACATTTTTAGAGATATGTATATTAGGGTGGTCCATAAATTGGACATTGTCTTGGATAGCCCTCATTCGATTCAAAACATTGAAAAACAATTTCCCTAATTTTTTCAGATTTTTATTTCACCCCCCTGGTCTCCCTTTTTTCACTTCAAGGTACAAATAATGGAGTTTGGGTGATTTTTATAACACGCAAAAAAAAAGTCGGAACTTTTAGATTAGATTCAGACGAAAAAAATGGTATTGGAGGGGGGGTCTATTCCTCCCCGTTCAGGCAGGAGGGGTAATTTTCTAAAAATTTGACCAAAAATAGAAAAAAAATATTAAAAAACAACGGGACTACTTGCAATGGCATGCTATAGCTTTTTTGAAAGCCATGAATCCAGTCTCTAATATATTTTTTAAATCAAGTTTTTACTGTAAATAGTTTTTGAAAAAATAGTTTTCAAACCTTAAAAATAAAAACAAAAATAATAGCTTTTTGCGATTGAAAATTATTTTTTTCAGAAACTATTTACAATAAAAACTTGATTTAGAAAATATATTAGAGACTGGATTAATGGCTTTAAAAAAAGCTATAGCATGCCAATTTTTAGAAAATTACCCCTCCCGCCTGAACGGGGGGAAATAGACCCCCACTACTGTACGAATTTTTTTTCATCTGAATCTAATCTATAATAAATAATTTTTTTTTCTCCATTTAGAGTCAATTGATGCCTATTCAAGTTGGATTTTCAAAAAACCCCAAAATAGGGACCACCCTAATGTATATACCTTTCTCACAAAAAATACATCGTAGAAATAAAACCATACAAAACTTTTAAAACTATAATTATTTTGTCCAGAATAGTAACCCTTTAAAGACGTATGAGAAATAATGTTTTCACGTCAAAATTGAGGTGTATGTTTATAATTCAGTGTGCTATACATGTACATATAAATTGAGGAATGAAAAATACAAAAGCTCAGCCTGTTGAAGACTCTTGAGATGCTAAATCGTGGTTTTACTGTTGAAGATTAAAGTTTTAAATGAGATAAGAAATAAAATTATTTATAATAATAATACAAAAAAAAGGTTCCACATACGCCACAGTAACCCAAATTAATAGTTTTCTGGCGGAAACATTTATATTTCGCATGTAGAAATGACCAAACCGAAACAATATTTTATTGTGAGCTGTATTTTCTTCTCTTATTAAATTTCCACATCAATTTTTAGATCATTTTTGTTCTATCGATGGCAGCGTTCGGACTGATATCTAAGCATATGGATAGAGATAGGGTTGGAAGAAGTCAATATATTCTGACTTTATGTGAAGTTTGTGACTACAGTAATCAGTACTCCAATCTCTATTATAAAATGAAAAACCAAATTCAAATAAGTATAAGTACAAAAAAAGCATTTTCTAAGTTCTATTTTTGCTTCCTTGTTCAAGGAAATTTGAAAAGGGGCTTAAAATAATATTCTTTAGTATTTTCTTGATAAGAGTTTAATGAATTTCTCGAATATAATTTAAAAAAAATCCATCTTTAATGACTTAAGACTAAATTTCTTTGTTTCTGCCTTAGGATACCAGAAAATAAATTGAATAACTTGGAATTTTCAGTAAATTTAAAATAAGTCTAAAGGGAAAGCAAACAAAAATTAGATTACAAAAATTCTTAAAAGGCAAACGCTTTTAAGATCCAGCAATGCAAACAGTATCAAAAACCTAAAAGAAATAACGAACAAAAAAACACCACACAATTCTTACACTCCACCATCAAAGGAGCTGACTAAACGCCTTTAGAATTGTGGTAAAAAAGTTGGTAGGTATAGGTACCTATATATGTATACAAACATGCACATAAAATGCAAAGAAAGAAAAATACAAAGACGATAGAAACAAATTAAAAGAAAAAAGTAGCAATTCGAAAAAAAGGTTTGCACAAAAAAGAATATAAAACATAAAGGAAACAAACACACTATAAAACAAAAGGCAATGAATCCTTTCAAGCAAACAAAACACACATAGAAATAAACAACAAAATAGAATTAATTCTGCTACTGGTTAAGTTATGTAGTGGAAAATCCATTTACCGCTTCTCCGAAACAACCCGCAACTGCTGCCGAAGGAACTCCGACAGGATGCAACCCATTACTGATGCCCACTAGTGAGGAGGGCGCCATACTCGTACATATAACTGACGATGGTGGCTGATGTTGTTGTTGTTGTTGTTGGTGCTGCTGCTGCTGTTGGTGCATACCCGCAACTCCTCCACCAACATTTGTCAAGCAAAGCATACTACCACTGTTAACTGGGGACTGCATGCCACTGCCCGGTCCGCCGCCACCACTTCCAACGAATAGTCCTCCACTACCTGCAGGACTGCTGGTAGTTGCTGTCAGGACTTTTCCAGGATTCATCCCATTTTTGTGAGATGCGAATATCGGTGTTGGCGTTGAAAATGTGGCCAATTGCGATGGATGTGACATAGTCACACCGGTGATGGTGTTTGTCCCGAACATCGGACTAGTCGAATACATTGGATGGTGTGCCAGGTCAATCTGGACATCATGAATGTTTATTTGGTTTTCGTTTTGTTTTTGTATTTTTTTTATTTCAGTTTGTTGTGTTGTTGTTATTGTTGTTGTCAAAGATAAAGGTTGCAAGTACACATTAAAACAATTCCATTAATTTGTTTGAATTGAATTTGGAGATTAGTAGGCCAACCGGATGATCCAATTTTCAATGGAGAATCAAGTGATGAGGAACGTTGAGCATTTTTCGACAAATTGTTTTCAAGTACGGGTTGGTAGGTGGTAGATGGTAGATGATTTGGTTACATATATAGAAAAAGAAAAAGGTGATAAAATGGTTTGTTAGAACGAAGATCATTAAAATGTTTTATGGGGGTTTTAGATTTTAGATTTTGTGTATTCAGTTCATGTTTTTGGGTCATAATCACTTCAAAATTGAACCATGAAAAGAAAGTTCTATCCCACATAACAATTAACTTAGTGAAAAATATTATCTTAGAAAGAAAAAAAGAAAGAAAGAAAAAACAACCTAGGACATCTACCCTATACCATAATCAAAGTCCAAAGTGGCAAAACAGGAACAAGTTCAAGAATATTTCCCCATCTTTTCAATTTTATTTTACTGCAGGTAATAAAATCTAACTGATTTGAAATTTTATTTGTCTTCTTTTCTTTGTATTGGTTTTGATATTATGATATCCTACCTAACTTGATACAAGAAGCATTGTTTAATTTAAGTGGACTTTTTCTCTTCTTATAAATTGAGTATCTGTACCATTAAGAAAGTTAATCTTCAAAATGACACACTTACAGTCGTAAAAGCTACATAAAGCCATTTTTAAAGTTCTAAAAACAAACCAATAGCAGAGCAATGAAATTAATAAATTTGAAAAAAATATAAATGATGGTAAGAAAAAAAGAATCAAAAATTTTTACTGGTAGTTTGATTTTTAAAGGCTGCTATATAGGGGTTCTTTGACTGAAATTTGTTATAATTGGTATTTTAATACTTTCAGAAACTTATTTCTGGTTGCTTCGATAATCAGATTTTTTAATATTCTTAAATTTTTAAAATAACTATAATTTTTTTTTTTGTCTAAAGAGTTTGGGTGCCAGTTTTTTAGCATCTTCACACAAAAAATAGGTCAAATAAAATCATTTATGAAAAAAGAGAGGAACTTTTCATTTCATCTTTAAATTTAGTACCTACTCTATTCTCTTTTTCAATCACATATTCTCAAAAGTTAAATCGATTTGTATTTTTGGTGAGACATTGGAATTTCTAAATCTTCATAAATCTTCGTTTAGCTAAGAAAGTTAGATTCTCCAGTTCTGTGCTAAGACTTTATTATTGCTTGATATAACATTGACTGAATAGAATGAACGATTATTTTGGTACATATAATTATTATATTATAAAGTGCCTGCTTGGTCGTTTACCAACTACTTGCAACTGTACCAGTGAGAATCCAGTTATTAAATGAAAACCTCTAAAAACAATTCTTCTATGCAAAGGGCTTTTTTGGTCGAGGTTCCGACCCTTAAATAAAGGTAAAATGTAGGGTTAATTAAAAAAAAAATGTTCCTTTTGCTTGATTTACCAATGTATAGATTTTAAAAGGTCGAATTTCGACCACTGGGTGGATACTAGTAAAAATTAATTCCTGAAAAGTCACACTACAGGAGCATCAAATTATTTTCAGTGAAGAAGCACATTTCTGGTTCAATTAGTAAGTAACTCAACAATTGCCTCATTTGGGTGTAACAGAAAGAGTGTCTCGAACTAAAGTTGCCTCTGTAAAAATATACTGTTTGGTGTGTGGTTTATGGGCTGGTGGAATCATCGGTCCGTATTTTTAACAACACATTAGCGTCAATGGCGATTGCTACCGCACCATAATAACTGAAATCTTGTTGCCTGAAATAGCAATTCATGATTTCAGTGACATTTAGTTTCAGAAAAACGTGGGCTTCACCAAAAACAGTATGCAAAAAAATAGATTTATTGAGAAACCTATTTGAAGATTAGCTTATTTTACATTTCGGACCTATCAACCGGCCGCCTAGATCATGTGATATTAAACCTTTGGGGTTTTTTCGGGGTCATGTGAAGTCAAAAGTCTTCGGCGATAAGCAAGCTGCGATTCAGGGCTTGAGGCTAAAATAACTCGCGTAATTCGACATACACCCATTCCAGTAAGGTAAAGTGTGATTCAAAATTGAACCTTCCGAATGGATCATACACTACAGCGTCGTTTCCGCCAGCATTTGAATTAAATTATCTTCAAAAAATAAAGATCAGAGATAATGTTTTCTGGTCATGACAATGTCCATTTTTCCATTTGTCCAACTGTAGGTATGACTAAAAATTATTACGCAGAAATTAAGAGTGCCATAACGCTCAGAATAATGAATGAGCAATATTTGTGTCAAAGAGTAAGAAGCCTAGCCCAAAGTATTATGATATGAAATTATGCCAATACGACACTTATTTTAGGCATTCTGGTAGTTGTTATTTTATATTTGACTGTCCAACATGATTACATTGTACTTTAAAACTATCAGAAATCCCAAGTTCTGACACATTGCACCAAATATCATAAAGAAAATATCATAAAGCTTAAACAGGAGTATCAAACTAGACTTAACACATTCTTCACGATTTCAAAGTAGCTGTTATTTTAAGGAACAGTTAAGCAAGTCGACCTGCGAAGCACCAATAGTACATACTTACAGCATATACTTTAAAGTACAGCTGTGCATGACTTTTCCAATTTTTGTTTGTTCTTCTTTTTCCAACTGCAATTAATTTCTACTTTATTACTCAACGAATTTCAACTTTATTGCTCAGCTTTTGGAATTTTTATTTTATTATACATATACGTATGTATGTTCGCGTATTTTCTTTTTCGACATTATTTCCTTTTCGATGGGGAATAAGATAAAAAAAATCTTTTTAAGTTTTTTTCGACGTTATTTCCCAATATGGATAGTAAGGTCGATTTGACTTTATTGATTTCTACATTATTTTACGACACCTACTTAAAAACGTAGAAATTATGAGAGAAAAATGAATTATGAAACAAAAATTTTTACTCTTCGTCCAATAGGAGCCGAGATAATGGCATTAACGATTTTCAAAGCCTTTTTTCAAAATGGCGGACAACGTAACATTCCTCACCAGCCAGACTGCCCTCACGCAAATCTAGGGACTTAGAGGGGTCATAATATAAAAAAAATTAGTCAAACAAAAATTACTTTTTATACGTTCCCAAGTCTCGTACTATTATACAAACTAAGTCCATTGTGAACAACATAATAATTTTCCTCTTCTTATTCCATACTTATAAAATAACTAATTTCAAAGACTTTTCGTCGAAAGACTTTAAAAGACTTACAGTTAATTATTGACTACAGTTAAAAGACTTTTAGAATAAAACTAAAATCAGGCCAGTACTGAAGACTTCAAATTGATTTTAAGGACTAAAACCAGTCGCAAAGTCCTTCAGTTAATTAATTTTTAGTCAATTGACTGCTTTTGGTGACTGTACAGTCCTGAATATAATTACTACTAATAACTACTGGGCTAACAGTTAAAGTCTTTTTGTAAGTGAAAAGACTTATTGAAATTAGTTTTTTAGTCAATTTACTTCAGTATACTTGAAAAGACTGCAGTCTTTACAACTCTGGTAGGTATATAATATGTATACCTAAAATATGCATAATTCATTTTTCTTTTTTAAATTTTCATATAGTAAATTAAGTGACTATCGTCCAGCTGAAGCCATTAGAAGGAATACCGTTAAAAGTTGCCTTATGCCTAATAGTTTATATACCGGGAGACGGACAAAATCCCGAAATTCTGAATCCAGAAAACCCAAAATCCCGAAAATCCAAAATCCCGAAAACCCAGAATCCCGACAGACCCAAAATCCCGAAAACCCAGAATCCCCAAAATCCAGAATACCGAAGACCCAGAATCCCGAAAACCCAGAATCCCGCAAACCCAAAATCCAGAAAGGCCAAAATCCCGAAACTATACTTGAAAAAAAAGGTTATAGCCATTACTGTTACTTTATTGACAAAGTTTTAGGCCAAATTCACATTAAAGTTCTGATATCGATAGCGATACATGATAAAGTATGTTAAAACAGGACACAATGAGTACCTACACATTCACATCATCGATACCTGATACGCTTTCGCTCTTTTCAGTTTTTCTTATGTAAAAATATTTTGTTGTAGCGATAGCGTATTGGTATCGGCAAAATAGTGTGGATCTGGTCTTATTGAATCTATATCAAATAGTTTTAACAAATTAAAAACAGTTACAAATCTGAATTTTGACTGAATTCCGATATTTAAATCGTTTTTAAACCCTCTTCCGAGCTTCAGCATGTTGTTTTGTATTTAATATTCTGAATTTAAAAAAATGCTTTTTAACTTTTATCGTGTTTTGCTTGTTTTATGACTTGGGCACATTCCTAAAACTTTCGTACACAAAGTTTTTTTTATAAAAGATTGGTTTTAATTGATCATATCAATAAAATGGTTTTATTAAACAAACAAAGTGAAGAAGTACTTAATTTCGAAGTAAATGCATTCCATCTTCATTTAACAAACATTTATAGGTATGTGGAAAATCTATGAACATATTTAGGAATAGTCTTTAAAGTTCTGATTTATTTTCGTTTTCTTCGATATCTCGTTATATTTTACTTAGTTTTTCAAAGCTAATTATTTTTCAGATGAACATTTTAGCACAGTTTTTGCCTTTCCCATACAGGTAAAATGGAACAGAAATTATGTACATCAATAATCTAGAAATACATTTCCTGAAATTGAAAAATTTGCGCAAATTTTTCATTTTATATAATTTTTCGGGATTTCAATTTCGGGATTTCAGGATTCTGGGTTTTCGGGATTTTGGATTTTCGGGATTTTGGGTTTTCGGGATTTCGGGATTCTGACCCCAACCCTTATATACCACGTACTAATAATTTGCAGCATAAAAGTTAAATATTTTTTTTAATCCATATTTTTTTTAAAGACTCTAAGGACTGAAGGGCCCCGACGTTCGACCGTCTTGTTTTGAAATATTGAGTTTTCAACACCACACAAAAAATAAATAGAAGCTTCCGCATATACAAAGATTATTAAAATTTTCAACTATTTTTTCAAAAATAGTTCCTAGCCTACATGTAGCCTACAGAAATTAATTTAAATTGATTTATTTTAGCAAAACCTGAGCAGCAAGTACGGATACAAAATAAAATGCACGACTGTATCGCACTTATGCTCATGTATCATATAATTTTAAAAATTGCTGTACTGGAACTCGGGATTTTAAGTGCTAAAACAACTCTTTTAATAGTTCCAGCTGGAGAAAAGTAATGCCATCTGATTTAAAAAAAAAATATATACGAACTTATGCGAAAAAAAAATTAAATGGAGTGGTTTTTTAAAAAATTAATTTTTGTATACAAATTTAAAAATATTTTAAAGATAACTATCGCTAACAAAATTTTAAGTTTTTATTAATGAACAGATAAAAACTAAATTTCCAAAAAAGCATTATCAACCCAATTAAAAAAAAAATAAAAATATTTAGAATTTTTTTTTAATATTTTTTACATACGAAATATTTTCTTAAAAATTTTGTTATGCAATACTAATATTTATCTTTTTTTGAAATGTTTGTATAAATGTTTATTTTTTTTAATACAACCATTTTGAAATAATTCAAATTCAAAAATACCATACTGCGGGAGGTGCCTATTGCCACCGTTCTAATTTAAATACGTAGAAAGTATCTTACACATTTGTAGAAAAAAATATTTTCTTCTAGGGTTTATTATCATTTGTTTGAAAGGTTGCATTATTTTTGCATAAAAGTAAAATATTTCTTAAAAATATTCTTAAACAAAATGGGTAGGTATCAAGTTTCAAAGAAATGACTGGGTTTTCAGTTTAAATCTTTCGGATATATGAAGGCGTTAAACTGAAAACGGATTTGAGTTGAGCGCCCAAAGTATAAGAAACATTTTTGTTTTTTTTTTCGGGTCCAAAAGCTATTACCGTTAAAGATTGATATGGTTTCCAGAATTATGATACAGATACCCTTTCCATCATACAGAAGATTATCTAGCTATTTTCACAATACTCATGCTTAGTTAATTGAAAGTAAATAATGGCTTGAATGGGAGTAGGTAGATTAATATTTATTTAATTGTTAATCGTTTATTCCAAAAATCACCATTTAAGAATTTATCCTGATAATTGAATGTTTAAAAGCCAAACAAATAATGTAAATATCCATTTTTTCTATCAAAATCTATCAGTTTAAAGCAATAATAAAATAAGTAAAAAATGTATTGTTAATTAGAAATTTTTATTTGCAATCAATCTATTCATAGAAACGAGAGTTTAGTAAATTGTTTAAATTAATTTCCATTTGAAAATATTTATTTAAAAACTCGAATTCATTTTTTTGAGTACCTACACTACACTTGAATTAAATTTTATTTTCCCCAAGCTAAATATGTTCGTTCATATATTTTAACCTTTAGGCAGGATTTAAAGTTCAGCAAACTGTGTTTTATTTTTTTTTTGTTTTTGCTTTAACTCTTACATAGGAATTTTTTTGTTGCATCGGCAAATATAGATTAGGGCAATAAAATTTTGTTAAAATCAATTAAAAATGTAATATGCAGTTAGTCGTGATAGGATTATATTTACAGAGAGAATTATAATTTATCAATTTTATGCAACCAGTGTTGTTGCAAGCACTTTATACGAGTATCTACCTTCAATGTTCCCTGTTTTCAAGAACAAAGATAACATTTTGTCAAAAGAAGATAAAATTAATAAATTAAATTACACCATCATTAAAGTTCCGGAAACGACATTGAACAATGTCAGGGCAATCGGCCAAGTGGACATATTTTATTGAACAGAATAATTATTCAAAAAATAAAGAGCAATAAAAATAGGGGTATCGTCTACTCTTTCCAATTTTCCCAGCAACAATGAACAAGCTAACGGACGCAAAAATAAAATTGAAAAAAAAAAAACAAGGACGATGGCCCGACAACAGAAACCAGGACAAAATGGTTTGTGCACATGGAGTTATATGGACTCTCACTATATATATACGTGGACCAAAAGTGGCAGGATTTTTGCCTGCTTCTTTTAGCCTACAACAAAACTGACGTTGGAGTAGTTGGACACAAAGCAACAAAGCATACATAAAGTGTGTGTTGTAGTAAAACGCATTGAAGTATAGTTGTAGTTATTTTGTGCCTTCCGTCCGTCCGCTCTGCAAACATATGAGTGCCCTCAATGGCCGGACAGGAATTCAACAAGGACAACAATGAATTATGTACCGATTGTGCACAGAGGCCAAGGAAGGAATGCAATTATTGTACACAATGTACATTGGGTCCTTGCAATGGTGCCCTTGCCTAACCAAACCCCAACCCTTGTCCAGCTTCTCGCGCTCACCATTCTTGTTCCATATTCTTCCATTTCCCTGCAGCTCGATTTTTTTTTGTCAAGCTCGTTGGAGTTGTTCCTCTCTTACTATACAATTTTGTTGTACATTTTTAATTCCCATAAATATTCGTTTTATTCCTTTTGCTAACAGGACATGCTTTGAATTTAATACTTTAGATTTAGATTTATTTATTTCTCAAAGTTTTCTAAGCAAAAATCATCCTGTGGTGGTGTTTTTGTATGTCTGCATAGGTCAAAGGATATGGAAGGGATACCAATTTTTTTGGGGTATTTATTGTGTGCGTATTTTTTTTGTCTCTCTATTTTGTATTCTCTTGACTTAGTTTTTTTTTTCTTCTCCAATTCGAATTTCAACTGCGGCAAAAATCTAACATAAATAACTTCCTTTCCTAGTTGGTCCGTGCGTCGTTCGTGTCGTTTAACATTCGGAGCAATGTTGCTCAGGAAAATTTATTACCTGAGAATAAATATTAGGCTCTGCTCGTTTGATATCAGATTGTCTTGGTCGGCCTAAAGTTGCACTGCAATAGGGTATCCTTTGGCCTCCAGCAGCAGCTAAATCTGCGTATGTTAAATCAGTCTTCATGCAGGCAGGATGTGATGAAATTGCATTTTGTTTTCAAAGATAACATGAAAAATATAGAAAAATACAAAAATAATTAATGTTACAGTCAATTTGAATATAGGTAGGCTAATGTTGAAGTATATAAATAAATATTAAATTTAAATGGTGCAGAAATAGTAGGTATAGTATTTTTTGCACGCAAATATACGTTAATGTGAAAATATACCTACAGCGCTTAAAATGCACTCATCCTGAAAATACAAACCGTGTTACTTGTGATTGAGGTTTTTTGTAATTTTTATTTACTTGTACACAGGATAGGTACTAATTGGCACATATATATTTAATGTACAAATACAACTCATATTTACTTTACAAACCTACCTCTATCACCCAGTTTTTTGTGTGAGATTAAAGCTTAACTACAAAATATCGCTGATATGGCACTGAAAACCCGAGCCCTAGAACTAAAAATAATTTATGCCTGTCATTTGCCTTCAAGATATTTCAAGGATTAAATTAAATTAAAGGGTCAGTTACTTAGTCAATTATTCACTACATTTTGCTTTAATAAATTTAATTTACTTTTGAGTTACATTATTAAAAATTTAAAACTCATTCCTTTAAGCAATCTTAATACTATAACTTCTGTGTATACAAACATAATGTATGTATATGAATATAAAGCTGAGATTTTTGCCCCCCTCCCTCATCTTCATCTCAACTCGAGTGAGAGGAAATGACGTCTCAAATTATCGCCCTTCAACCGGATAATACACTTAACACTCTCTTAATGTATGTACTCTCAACACACATTCTAGGACAATAAACACGAAACGATATAACGATGACGACGACCACCACCACCATCACGACGAGGAAGCCGACCAAATACAATGTTTTGGCTTGGTAGAGTACTTATACTGCCAGAAGGACCTGTGGGCATTGAAAAATATATTCCTGCAATAAGATAAGTGAGAAAGCATTTCCGCTAAAATTTGTTCGTTCGTGATTCTTGATAATATAATCCCTTTGCCATTTTTATAACGGAAAAAGTGTGTGTATGTACACAATGTATAAAAAAATACTTGTTGCTAATTTTGTGCCCATAATAATGATGGTTTCATTTTAAGGACAATAAAAAACACATACAAATTTAATTGAACACTTGTGATTTTCGTTTTTTTTTTTTTTTGTATTCAAAAAGTAATGTTCGTTTTATATGTTTTTAAATACATAATATCACGTATTTGCATCAAAGATTTTGGAATGGCTTTCATGGGTAACTTTAATTACCAATCACAAATGCAGGTAAATGAAGTAATTTGCACATGCAGAAAACTGGGACAGTAATATTCTGCAACCCCGGATCTATGGGAGGGCAGACCGGGGCCTGTGCCCCAGGTGGCAGCTTACAAGGGCGCCAAATCTATGTGACTGAAAAAACTGAGAACTGCGACGCTTAATGAAATAAAATGACTTGAGATGCGGCAATGGAATATCAAATTGTATTTCTCCGCTAACCTTAAGCAGTTTTTCTATTATTATTTCTCCATTTAAAATAATTAAAAATTAAAAATTTAAAAAAAGAAACGAGATAAACGAGATTTTTCTGATGCTTTTTAACAATAGTTTATTGCATTGTATGTAAGTATATTTTTACAATACTTTCCCTCCTCCCTAAACTATAGGAGATATATCCCCCTTCTTCAAAAATAAAACATGCGAACTGTGTCCCACAACAAGCGTCTCACCAAGCCGTACAAATCCTAGTCTTGCCTAACGAATTATTTGCTGGATACTGAGAACTTTACTACACTGTATTTTAGATCTTTTTTAATTCACAAAAAATCTAAATACCAACAAATGTAGAAAATCAGGTGCTCTAAAATAACTGTTTAATAAAAATTATTTAGTTCCGATGAACAAAAAGTAAGATAAACGCTGTAAACCATTTTTACAATTTTCGACAACAATTTTTCATGATGTCGATAATTTTTATAAACAAAAAATTGAAAAGATATTTTAGCATACAAAATCAAATTAAACATGTTACTCTCCGAGAAAATTGGATTTACCTTTTCAACACTCTTTTTTAAAATGGCGGATAACACAAAATTTCCCACCAGCCAGAGACTGCTCTCACGCGTATCGAAGAACCAGCCAATCTAAAATTACTTGTGTTTTGACGTTGCTTAGCTCTCGTACTATTAAGGTTTGAAATTGTGTGTGTCAATTTCATTGAAATCGCTCAAGGAGCAACAAAGTCCCGAGGTTTAAAAAACTTTTTTCGGAACTTTGTACTTCGATACTATATTTGCGTAACTTTGGCTTTTCGAAATTGTATCCTGTCGAAAATTTACATTTTTCTTTCTTCGGTTCAGGGAATGGATCTTCAATAGTTCTCCCATAATAAATTCGGGAACGAACCATATTTTAAAGATCCTTGCAGATTTGATTCGAATGAAAACGAATTTTACTAGGAACCAATAATAAGATAAGATTCGTGATCGAATCAAAAACAAAATTCGTTTGAATTGTTCACGGGAGAACGAATCATATTTTATCGTTCTACGAACCTTGGTTGTGTATCGTCTTTATTTAGGCATTGTTAATTTTCTTATCTATAGTAATAAGTTGCTGAATAGGTATTGGCTGCACATCCATTAAAAAGTTTTATTCTCCCAGTGACAAAAAAACCAACCAAGCAGATGTGTTTTTTTTTTCATTTTTATCAAAAATGGCAAGGGTGCCAAAATCAAACTTTGCCCCGGTTCGGAAAAATCGTAGATCCGGGGCTGATATTCTGTAAAGGGTATGAGGTGGAGATGAGAAGTTAGAATCGGGAATTAAAGTCACTGAATACTTAAATATACTATAACAACAACCTGACATTCAAATAACTCTTTGTAATTTTGTAACTAGATAGTACATATTTTCGAAGCCATTTTTGAAGTGGCAATATCTAGTACCTAACTGGATTTGTTCAGTAATTGGTCAAAAAAACTAGTCTTACAAATTGTATAGTCCTTGAGAACTTGTAATCAAGGTTTAAAGTTTCCCAAGATCAGGCAAGGACAAGCGTGATTTTTAGTACCTCATAATGACAAAAGCCCTGAGCCTAGAAAGTCAAACTAGAATATATCACAATTCATGAGCTTATGCTGATTCCATGCAAACAAATGCCTGACAAAAAAAAATATCGACCTGCTTAAATGTCGAGAGGTTTAAATGTCGATTCATATCGACATTTTTGTTTGGGACAAAATAACGACAAGTCGATAAAAAAATCGATTTGTTTACTTTTTTAAGAGCAGGTGACTTTTTGTCAAGTTGAGATTTCAAAATGTCTGTAAAAATACAATCGGTATTTTAGCTTGTAAAAACCAGCTGACGATTTATTTGGTCATTCTTTTCTATGTAATCTCATTGAAATTGTCAATTTCAGAAAACGAAACTATGTGGTTTTTGTCAGTAGAGTTCACCGTTTATAACTACATTATCTAGATGCAATACATTTTTATTTTTGTATGATAGATGTGACCATTCAAAAGAATTTATGTAAATAAGTTGAACTGCAAGTGATTTTTATGTCAATATCTGAGCTAAGAAAATGATTTTTGTATATATCTCCTAAAATACTTCTTTGGAAAAAATAAAACATTTTCGTGTTCAGCGACCCAAAATAAGTCTAGAAATTATGTTTTCCTAAGGATTGTATCATGTTCCAAAATTTTGTAAACTAGTTTTACTATGGCAACATCTACCAATAAATTTCCTGAAATAAAATAACTTGATTAACATACATTTTGCATTAATTTAGAACATGGGTGTTTCTCAGCAAACTGATACTTTTGTGAGTGCAAAATTTAAGTTAATTTAAGTTAATGTCGAAAGTGTAAATTTTGTTTACACCAGATTGAACATGTAAAAATGATGAAACGCCAGGGTAGTGATACGTTTTGGCTTGCCACGGTAAAACGTAAATCCAATTTGGTAAATTTTTCAAAAGTAGATTTTTTTCGCACATTGCAATCTCCTTCCTGTCAAGCAGGCTACTGAAACTGCGTTATTTGTATTTCGGAATATAATTTAAACCTTCGTTTACGTTTTCAGCAACTCAAAAATGCTACCAAAAAGTTTTAAAAATTACTGTTTTTGAAGGTAGGTACTTACTAAAAATACATGAACATGGAATTTTTGACAAAAATCAAAACACTGGTCGATTAGACCAGTTCTCTGAAACACGTGTTTTTAAAAAATTACTATTAAATTGTTGTTTTTTTTTTTACTGGCCACTTTCAACTACGTAAAAGAATGTTCTAATGATCAACTATAGCTAGTCCTTAAGTCTAGTTTGTTTGCAAAAATGTAGTGCCGAAATTGTCATCATTTTCTTCCATTGTTTGTAGAATCACTTATATTTTAATGCAAGACAACGCTCATCCTCACATTGTTAACAGAATTTCTATACGTATCTTCGAGAAGCCCATCTGAACTCTTGGGACAAAGGGGAATTCTATTATATTCTCTAAGGCAATGAAGAACATATCTCCGGCCTACAGTGAAAAGTGGCTAACTCCACATTTTTTATCAATAAAGACCACTTCAAAAATTGCTAAGAAATACCAAAATCTATCAACTCTTTTCAATTCCACTGAATTGACCAATTACGAGTGTTGAAAAATACTTAATGCTACTTTGGTTTTATTCAAATAATGCTGACACTTTTTTAAATATTTTCTGTAAAAAATGCAAAACAGGAGTAAGCGCTTTTCACTCTAAGCCAACGATATGTAGGTACATATAATGTGCTATAGCGTTTTTGAAAGCTAATCATCCATTTCATTTAATTTTATTTTATTTTATTTTATTTTATTTTATTTTATTTTATTTTATTTTATTTTATTTTATTTCATTTATTTTATTTTATTTTATTTTATTTTTTTTTTTTTTTTTATTTTATTTAATTTAATTTTTTATTTTATTTCATTTTATTTTATGTTTTTTATTTTATTTTATTTTGTTTCATTTTATTTTATTTTATTTTATTTTATTTTATTTTATTTTATTTTATTTTATTTTATTTTATTTTATTTTATTTTATTTTATGTTATTTTATTTTATTTCTTATTTTTTTTTTTGCCAATAAAAAAATTGTATCAATAATTTTTGAGAAATTAGTTTTCAGAATGAAAATTAAGAAAACAAAAATGAAAATTTTTTCAAGTTGATATTTTTCAAAATTTTGCATATTTAAGTACTATTTCTGTATTTAATATTCAATGCCTTTATCAATCCTTACTCAAATACTGGAAACCTAATTTAAAACTCTTTCTTTGTTTTTGAGAAATAAAAAAAAAAAACGAAATTATTTTTTTCCCACACAAAAATCCGATCCCAAAAAGGGTTTTATTATGAATTCTAATTTTTCTGAGCCGTACATATATACATATACAAAAATAAACAAGTAATAGATAAAATACCTTTAGTTTTTTCTTAATTTCTATTATTATTTTGAGCACTGCGTTCAAGTACATTTTTGAAACTGCCCCTCCCTATTAATATGCAGATAAAAATTAAATTAAAAAAAAAATATTTTAAAGCCGATTTTGAAAAATATATCGAATTTTTGTCCTTAAATTCACAAATTTTGATATGCAATATTATTTATGCTTATTCTTAATGGAAGTTTTGGTCAAACACATATTTAAATCTTATAACCCAACAATGGAAAAATTCAATATTAAAAGTAGTAGTAGGAAGGTACGGTTAATAGTTGCTAAGTGTTCAATTTGTGTATGCTTTATTCTAATTTTAGAACAATCAAGCAATTTTATCAGAATCATAGGAGTCGTTTTCGAGAAAAATGAGATTATCTTAAACAAATTTTAAAAATTTGTCTGGAAGGTAACGTTATTTTTACATAAAAGTAAAATATTTTTAAAATTACTATACGGAGTTAAAAGACTGTTTTCGAATTACCTATGTATTGACTTTTCAAAAAAAAAATTAAAAATAAAAAAAAAATGCAAAAAATACACTTTTGAAAATTGTGGGTCGTTTTCGAATTATGTATTGACTTTTCAAAAAAAAAAAAAATATAAAAAAATACACTTTTGAAAATTTTGGATCACAAATAATCTTCAAACTTTTTGAGAGATTTTACACTATTTTCAAGAAAATCGAAAATAAAAATTAAATATGGTTCTTTGAAAGGTACCCACCATTAATAACCAGTTTTTGAGAAATGGTTTCTCAACTAATGTTTGCCTTACGAAAAGTAATTTATTGAATATTTTATTAGGAAAAAGGATGGAGCAGCTTTTGAGAAAAATTAGATTTTTAAAATTGCTAAAAAAAATTGCAAAAAAAAAAAATTAAGGTAGTACCTCGTGGCTTGATGGTTAGTGCGTAGGACTGTCATGCCGAAGGTGTGGGTTCGATTCCCAGCCGTGCCACCTAAAAACAGAAATGTTTTATTCGAGATACTGCCTCTTGCGAGGAACTGACAAATCCTCCAAGAGTATACTTGTCATGAAAAAGTGCTTCTCAATTTAGCCGTTCGGACTCGGCAAAAAACTGTAGGTCCCCTCCATTCCTGCCAACAAACACGCACACAGGAATGGTTGTGAGTTGTAAGTCACTAGGCCCTGGTTCTCCATGAGCTGTTGCGCCACCCAATTTATTTTATTTTATTTAAAACAGATTAAGGCAGGGCAAGTTCGGTTGTGTGGGGGAATCACCAACAACCACCACTATCAACCAAGTTTGATGAAAATCTATCCAGCCGATTATCCAGCCAGACAGAGACACAGATAGACAGACATACAGAATTCTGAAACCCACTGTTATTGTCTTCCCTATCATTGTAATGACAAGTCTGAAAAAAGTTTCGAGTTCAATTTTATTTTAGGAATGCAGAACTAGAAATATAGTATCTACCTTATGTCGCAAGTAAAAATCTGTAGGCACCAACTATTTTTTTTTTTTTCAAAATTTTGTGTAACTGAGAAAATGGGCTCAATACATTTATTATTAAGAGTTTCAAAATATTTAAAAATGATGTATTTGTTGATCAAAATCCTTGGAGTTATTAAAAATACAAATTAATGTAAGCCCTTTGTACTCTATGTGGAACGATTCTGCAAGTCGAAAACTTAATGAAAAATCGGATTTTCAAAAATTTCAAATAAAAAAATATTTAAAAACATATCCAATATCATAACGAGATTATGTCTTTAATATGATTTTCTAAGAAAAATTGACAGCTTTCCACTTTTCCACATACTACCTGTACTTTAAAAAAGCGATTTGGTTCATTATCCTCAATACTCACAGCACCTATTATAGGTACTATTTTCTGCCAAAACCTACAACACACAATATGTAGGAATACAAAAGTAACATGAAATATCGAATTTTCAGAACTGAAATCTCATTTCTCATATATGTATGTAGCTGCATTAAATTGTTCTGGGTACTTTGTTGTGCATTTTCCAATGATTGCATCAATTCTGAATGGATTTACCACACCACAATTAACCAATAAAAGGGTGAATACGAATATGTACCTAAAGCTACTGCCAAAGAAATGAAATGCATAATTTTACATTTTTTTTTCAATGGCAAGACATCCAATCAAACAATTTTCATTATCAGCTTTCCAATTAGAAACAAGAATATACAATACCTATCATCACAAAAAGACCAAGGGTAATATCAGCTATTTGATTAATAAAAAATCCTTCCCTGTCTGAAACAGTCAACATCCATAGTTGTTTACCTAGGTATCTACCTGCTGAGTTTTGTTGGAAAATTGAAACTTTTCAAAGCGTAGGTAGCTATACTTTAAGCATACATGTATGGTAGGTAGATTTATTTTTGCAGAAATCAGACATACCCTACACAGATTTCTAACATGATGCTGATTGCTGATTGAAAGCTAATAGGCCATGCAATTAGCATGTAATGCAAAATGAAAAGCTCTTCCAAGTGTGTGAACTGCACTCAATTTAGCGGTACATTGAACAGAACAGAACCGAGCAGAAAGAGAACAGAACTAACTAACGAACAGGAACAGGAAAAGGAAATATTACCTATGGAAGCTGGCAAAGTTTTCATCGCTGCTCAATTTAACTGCGGTTTCCCATCATCAGAATATGTCTCTACTCACTTGCCTACCATTACACATCAGCCACCGCTATTTCGTGGAGTTTGCTTATACAAGTGCTACAGGAGTGAAGAACCAAGGGAACATCAAACACCCATATGCACCACCCATACCCGCATGTCAGTCAATTTCAATTTTTTGCTTCTATTCTTACCTTTCCACCAACACTACGCCGATGAAGGACGGATGGAAAAACCCTTTCTGTTAATATCTTTACCCATATACCAACTCAACTCACCTTGTTCACTTGCTGCTGGTGCTGCTGCAGCTGATTCGCATGCTGCTGCTGCTGTTGCTGTTGCTGCTGCTGCTGCTGAGTGGCATATCCTATCTTGCTCACAGGTATCAGGGTGTTATATGTTGTTATGTACTGTGGCGTACCATGATGGTGGTGAAGATGCTGCTGCTGCTGGGAGGCCTGTTGGAGTTGCTGCTGTTGTTGCTGGTGCTGCAATTGTTGCTGAATATGATTCTGAGCTGTCTTCTTGTCAATCACCGCATACGTCGGTATCCGATCGTATGTGGACGAGGTAATTATGGCATTTTGTTCAGCCAGAGCTGCAGTTGCATACGCTCGACTGTGTCCCTTCGTTGTTGTCCATTCATCCTCGTCGTCCCGACCATCTACAAAAAGACCAATAGCACCACCAACACAGTCCAAAGAGACATAGAGAATAAAGCACACACACACACATAAATACTAATTCCGTTCATTACTGAGTACTGAAGTGACTAATAATTACCTTGTGGTATTATGTCCGGATTCTTGTCAATACTATCGACACTACTCGTCTGGCAAGTCTCCCGGCCAATACGAATATCCTGAATCGAGGGACCATTGTGTAGGTTGCCAGCTCGGCTAACTTGATGTGAGTAATTGTTTCTATCACGTCCGGATGATCCTCGCATTCGAACAATAATGACAATTATGAGCGCCACCAAGAATATGCTGCCCACAATGCCCAGCAAGATTCCGAGAAATGGTCGGATGTCCTCGATGACTGGTGCGTATGCAAGAGATAGATCTGTAATTTTCGAAATCACTGTATTTGAACGAATAATTTCATTATATCCTTATATACTCTTCTCTTCTACAACCTACACTCTATATCTACTCTATTCTATCTTTCTAACAAAATGGGTTATTAAGTCGATGGATATGGGGATATATGAGATGCAATCTATGTTAAGGATGTTTATTTCAAATGATTGAATTTCCTTGAAAGGACTGCACGATAATGAGGAAAATACACTGATGCAAAGCGAACAAAAAAAAAATCAATGAAATTATAGGTACCAGCAAAAAAAAAAAAACAATATTAAATGAACAAAGATAAATTAAATTTGCATGTCCTTACTTTTGTCATTGTTTTCACCGGCATTGTCTTTTGGTATCTTTTTGAATGTAATTACAACTACAAGGACACATTCCATTGTGTGTTTTTATTTGTGAATTGTTTACGAAGATAATTAAAGTTGTGCGAAGAGAACATAAAATGAAATGGTGCAACATATTCGGAGGTAAAAAAAAAAAAAACAAATTGAATAAAATAAAAGTCAAACAAATAAAAAGAAATTATTAAAATAAAAAAAATACACAAAGAAACATTAAAGCGCATTGTGCTCGACGAGAAATGTTTTAAAATTTGTAAAATAAACACCATTTACACACTCACACTCTTAAAAAGCATTATCCTTTCAAAAGAATACATAATAACAATAATAATACGACTTTTACACAAACAACAACAACAACAAAAAAAACTTCATCCTCTTTGGAGGACATGGTTTTTGTTACCTGTCTGCTTTTCAGGATCTTTGAGGGTATAAACTTGGAGAATTGTTGCATTGCTGCGGCCTTTGCTGTTGTGTGCTACCAAAAACACATTGTATCCGGCTCCAGGGACAAGGCCTCTCACTTCAAAGAATGGTGTCCTTGTTTTGTTCAAAAAAACAAACAAAATATAGAAAGGAATATTTTAAACATTAAATGTTGCCAAAGAAATTTTAACTTTTTCTTATAGTAAAAAACTGAAACATCTGCATGTAAGGGCAAATCAAATTAAAATACAGAAAACAGAGTTACTTGCTCCTTTTGCTGAGATTAAGAAGGTACTTTCTTAACATTTATAAAAATGCAAAGGATATTGATATTGATTAAGATTAAGTACAATGTGTTTGCGTTTGCCACGAAAATGTTTGCTTCTTCTTTTTGTTTAACTTAATTGACAAAATGTTAAAATCCTGTAAAATATTTCATTTAAATGCAGGGAAAACCGATTGGAACTTAAATCAGCACTAAAAAATGCCAAAGTCTAAAAATGCCATTTTTTTATAATGACTTATTTTTTTTAATGAAAAACAGAAACAAATTTTGTATGAAAAACGGAAAATTGCTATGCGTGTTAATATAATGTACCAGGCCAAATGAGACTTTGAAAATGCAAAAATGTCAGTGTTACTTGTATACCAGTATCGGGTCTCATATAAATAAGTCTTGTCTCAGTTGCTCATTATTTTTGGATTTTTATTAAATAAAAGTTCCCTCAATAAAAACTGTGTTTAAAAATTTAAGGAAATAAAAAAATATATATAAGTATATATTTTATTTTGATTTGTAAAGGTGTTACTATTTGTATGTGTGCACCTTTTCATTGATTTCTTAATAACTTTGATGGCTTTTATTTCATAGCAGTTTTTTTACTAAACACAAGATTTTTTTAAACGTTTTAAATAATTGTTATGAAAAAAAAAAAAATATATGTATTATGAATTGTTGCAGTAATAAAAAATAAAACAATATTTAAAATATTCCTAAACGTGGATTTGAAGCCGAGCAAAAAACAAATGCAAATACGTGAGAAACTTCTCAAAATTAACGGATTTATTCGTCTTTTTTAACGAAATATTGTATTAAAATATTTTAATATCTTTTTGTGAATCTTTTTTGCAATAACGGTGTGTAAGCTATTATAGCCATTGAATCAATAAGAATACCAACAAGTTTCGAAATATATGGTCCCATTCGGTCGAATTCAGTCCTATTTTTTCAATCATTTCGGCAAAATTCTCATTGATCTCGCTTTCATATCTTCCGATCTACAAGATTCCATAAGCAAGCTGTTTGCAGGTACTTTAGACTGCAAATATGGAAGCATATGGTTAAATAGTATTTCTCGATACAAAAAATTGCGCTGTAAACTTGAAATAACTCACCACTTCTTGACAAGAAAATTAACCTTCAAAAACTTTTAACTGCAAGTTTTATTTCATTAATTATCGGGTATGTGGGGTTGTACCTTGTTAAACATGGGGAATGATCAGTAATGGTGTGTGTTTCTGGATAAGCAATCTCTCAAACTCAAATCCATAGTAAATTTGTGGAAATTCGTAGATCAAAAGATAATAAAGCAAAAGCAATCAAATTGTGCCGAGGTTATGGAAAAGATAGGACAGAATGGGACTAAATATCTCCAAACTTGTTGGTATCAGACGAATAAATCTGCAATTTTTTTTAAGTTTCTCACGTATTATTTGCTTGTTTCACAATGTCAAATTAAAGTTCTTATCTGACACACATACCCACACATGACCACTAGTTCTTCAAAAATATTTAAAGTCATGATTCCTGGGTTTATATGTTAAGAAAAAGATCGTGTGTGGGAGAACTCCTTTTCTCATATTTCTTCTTCTTTTTCTCTTTTTCATTCTTTCCTTTTTTTCCTCCTGTTTTTAGTCTGTGTTTTTTCCTAACAAGTGATGACTAAACTTCTTATTATGAAATGTGCTAAAAAAGTGCTTCAACACTCAGAGAAAAACGTCAGGTAAAGAATTAACCTGAGCCTTGTTGAATTCACGAGGTGCACAATCCCATACAAAGTTACTGACATTTCAGAAATTTACCTGATTTTAGTAACCTTTTATTCATAGTAAAATGAAACTGGTGGGCTTTCTTGCCATATTCAGGTTGATTTAAGAAGATGACCTGTTATTTTAGCACTAAATTCTTGTAAATAAGAAATTTTAACAAGAATATAGTGTTTTTTTTTTTACCCCAACATCGTGTTTTTCTAACACTGTATGTTTTGAATTTCTGTTTTACCACATATCAGGTTGAATAAACATTTAATGTGGTTATAATTAACTGTTGCATTTTACCTGACCTCATGCTAAAAAAGCACTCTGCCAGTTCATTCCAACGTGACACCAGTGCTGAAACGTACACACACAGGCAATTTAAGTACAACGATTTGAATTTAACCTGGCCTCCTGTTAAGGAAGCACTCTGCCAGTTCATTTAAACGTGACATTAGTGTTGAAATGCACACCCACACGCCATTCAAATAAAATTATTTGAATCTAACCTGGCCTCCTGGTAAAGTAGTACTCTGCCAGTTCATATAAACGTGACACTAGTGTTAAAACACACACACAAGCCATCCAATGATTTTCAACTTAGGTATTGATATTTGGCACCAGTTTTTTGAGTAGTGAATTGGCCCAGTGGATGAGTGCTATCCTCGTGTATGAAAGGTTCCCAGTTCAAAACTGAAGTATCACAAATTATTTTTAAATTAAAATAAATAAATAATAAATTTCTATATGTTCTTTAAGAATAATGCTTCACAAGTTGAACGATAGGCAGCGCAAGAGACTCTTAGACGTATAGATTCTTGGCCTATGCTGGATTTACACGATTGGAAAACTGCCAGTATAATGACAAAAGCAACAACAAAAAATGGACAAATTCATTATTTTTGTCGTTATAGTGGCAGCGTTCAAGTCGTGTAAGTCCGGCATTAGATACAGGGTTGATATAATATTGAAACCTGTTAAATTAACTATAGGTTTTCAGGTTAAACTAACCCGATTTTCATGTTAAAATTACAGGGCATTGAATATTTTGTCAGGTTAAATTAACTATATTTGCAGGTAAAATTTACAGGATTACAGTGTTAAATTTTCAAATCAGGTATCAGGTTAAACAGTTAACCTGATCTACTGAGTTGAAAAATAACAAACTGAAAATCAGGTATGATTGACCAGAAATTGGTTTATAATACCTGCTTTTTTCTCTGAGTGAATTTAAAATCTAATTTTTAAATACGCTCGAAGATGGTGCGAATGAACATAGTTCCACTTAGCTCCGCAGACAATAAAGCCAAGCTAAGACCAAACTACTCGAACTTTATTATTCTTAAGATTTATACGTCATTCACATAGTTCACTGTCACATTTATCTATTTTTTTATTCAGGATGTTTGACATTTTTCTTTTCTATTTACAAAATTTTCAAATTAAAATTCAAAATTTAGCTGAAATGTTCGAGTGCCTAAATCACCCATTGAGCTATGCTATAAATTGACCCTTAATTAATAAACAATAGGTCTAAAAATGGAAAACAATTATTTTTGGATGCAAAAACAATTTGCATGCAAATAATACCGTAAGGAGAATATATATTATTTTAAGAGTAAACGGACCGGACCGTACAAACAAATATTTTTTATTCACAACACTATTTTCTCGCACACAAAAAAAAAATGCCCGTCAATTATTGTTTTATAATTCCATGACAGCATTGTTTTGATTTTAATGAAACGGAAAACAAATTATGCAAAAAAGTAATTTTGTATTTCACCTCAATAATTTTGGATATGCGAAAACATTTGCATAGATATTTTAATGTAAGCTAGGCTTTAACGACGAGTATTTTTTCTCGTTGACCTTGTTTTGCCGAACAAAATTGCGCTTGGCATTTGTATTTGCTCTTGCATAGAACAATCTCTTGCAAACTATAAGCTTAAATGACTTTTTTACTGTAAATAAAATAAAACTTGATATTTTGAAGAAACAAAAAAGATTTTTTAAGCTATTTTGTTTTTTTTTCAGAATTTTATCTCCTAAATTCGTAAATTACTATATTCGTAAAATTCTGAAAAACAAAATAGTTTAAGAAATCTTTTTTTTTTCTTTAAAATATCAAGTTTTACTTTATTTACAATAAAAACGTCATTTAAAAAGTGTATAAAAGAATGTACAGTTTTTGTTTTAAGAATTCAATTTTCTTATTAATATTCAATCAAATGATAAAAAATGTATTCTGAAACACAAAAAACTTGTAGTTTTTGTGAAAATCAGATATAACAAGCTACTTTATTACTTTTAAATTGGAAATAAAGGAATTAAAGTCCAAATTATTGCAAAATTCTAAGAAAAACGCTACAAAAAACGTTTATATTTTCAAAAACCTTTTTTCTGGAAAAACACGTAAGAAGCAAGCAATTTTGTCTGCTTTCTTAAACACAGTTAGGACGCAAACTCCATACAGGAATTTCTGGAATAAAATCATTATTTGCCAACATTATTTTCTTTGAAATTTGCAAAAATTTTAAGATAATAATGAATTATTCCTATTTTGGAGAAGAAATTTTGGATTTTTTTTTCATATGGCACGGTTCAACCTCCCTCCCCCCCCGCGCCGGAGCTTGACGAATACCCTAGGCCTAGCAGACATACCAAGTAAATGATTTTATCTGATAAAATTGAAGTTGTCTTCCTGCACTAATTCATTTTTTATCCAATTTTCACAAATTTTTGTATTTTTGTTAAATAAATTATCTATTAATGGAAAACTTAAAAGTTTTTAAAATATTTTTTTTTAGCTGAGCAAAAAACTCCACATTTATAAACGTTTGTGCGCATTAATGAACTTCAATCCAATTAACACAAGAGATATATTACCTACCGGAAGGATGCAGATCAGACCATTCAAAAATACACAGCTTGTGCTAATTAGCTACCACCAGTGTTACTAAGATCTTTGTCAGCATTTGGGAAAAGCCTAGGAAATGGTTTTTGTGCATACATATACATATCTCGAAAGCGCATCCTTGAAAAAAATCTGTTTCATTTTCTTTTTCAGCGATCCCAAATTTGTAAACCAGTGTTACTTTAACTCGGAATATGAGTTTTCTTAGCTAACCAAATCTCTGGGTTTTTTTCAAGAGATTTTTAGTTTCATTTAAATAAATTTTATGTTTAACTAATTTTAATAAACCTTTGCATATTAATTTTATTATTAGAAGCATGTGGGATAGGCTAAGTCTTGAGGCTTTTTCATATGTTACCCAAAATATGGTCCAATTTTAAAGATTTCATAATAATTGATGACTTTGATGTTTTGATACAATATTTTTGTATAATTTATTTTTGCACTTACAGTAGACGCTCGATATGGTGAAGTAATAAAAACCAGGCCTGTTTACTGTTTCGAGATTGTTAACTTTTTCTAAGGCTTTATAAAGGCAAATTTGATCCAAACTGCACACATTTCGTTGAACGTGAATGTTTTTAATTTTAACTAAGCATTAAACAAGGCTTTTTCTCAGGTTTAAACAAAAAACAGAAACAATTCCTCAGAGCTCTCAAACTATGTGTGTTCGCTATAGTGGATAGTTCACTATTTCGAGATCCAGTAAATCGAGCGTCTACTGTAGTATTATTATCTGTAATTTTAACTAATATGACGTCCAAACAAAATTTGAAGAATTTCATTATGATTAAGATTAATTCAATTTCGTTCAAGTATTTGTCAAATCAAAAATCATTAAAAGAAGCTCAGCAAATTTACCCCAAAAACTAATAATATTTAAAGAAAAAATCAAACATTTCATTTGTACACATACTTTGACTTATATATCCTGGGATGACGTGTTGTACCATTCACATAAACTTCCATTATAAAATCCTGTTGCAAGCCTCCATCAAATCCTTCCAAACATTCAATCTGAAATCCCGTCGATGTTTGATTAAGCAATGTGCAGTTGATAAGTGGATCTGGTTCACCTGGTGTGGAGACAAAATTTACAAATAAATTAGCTAGAAAATATTTGAGACTATGTATGTAAAGGACAACAAACTATAGGTAGGGACCTATTTCCAATCATATCCTATATCCTTATCTGTTATTACCATTTCTATGTGTATTTCTCTCTGAATTGGTAACTTTACTTTCAGAAGATAAAAGCAATTTTGACGAAGGTAGCATCATAACAGAGATGCCATTAAAGGTAGATACCCACTTTCAAGGGTTTTTGTTGAAGCAAAATGGTGCGTGAGAAACTAAAACCCAGGCATATATGCTTTAACAGTGATAATATTCGTTTCCATAGTGCCAGCTTGTTCTCTGAACCACTTTACTGCAACTTGCTGTGTTGGGTTGCCAGAGTGTAGCAGTGTCATAGCTTGTTTCGTTCATCACAAAATACCATACCAAAATTCCCAGCGGAATTAAGTGCATTAAAGGAGTGCAGTGTTTCTGGTATAGGATTGTTTACCTATATATAGGCACAAGGACATATAAATTTAAATCATACACTTATTCGTGTATATAAAGTGCAGACGTTGGCTTTGCCAGAAAATATTTGTGTGTACACAAAATCGCGCCATAGACTAAGACCACCCGCTGCTTGCTGCAGCAGCATTGGACATGCTATTTCACCAAAACTGTGAGATCATTGTAGTAGAGAACAAGTGCACATCTAAAACCAACCAACCAACTCGTCCTTGCTCCCCAAGAACAAAGAAAACAAAAACAAAATAAAAACCCTCTGCTTTAACGAAGATTAAATGAGTACAAGTCTGTTGATGATTGTGGTGGTAGTGCAATAAGTCCATCATCAGTTCCGGCGGGAATTTGCCACGGTCTTCTTCAGTTTAGATCCTTTTATAATATATTTTAAGTGGAGTTTTGATGCTCTAACGTATACACACCAGGCGGAGATTTTCTTCTCGAAAACGGAAGAGGATATAACAGGACGAACGATTTTGGTCGACAACAACAACGTCGACGACGGCTATGACTTTAGATGACTGTAAAGGCCTTTGGATGTATGAATGTTAAACGTACACTCTGGTCTATGTTTATGCTTTTATACGTTTTTAGGCTATTTTGGTTCTTGGAACTACAATCCTTTAAGCTATGGAAAGTTGTTGTTGGCAGGATAGCGGAGACATAACTACATAAATATATATAAAATACAACAAGGTGACAGCTTTATCACGCCTACCTGCTGGTGTTATCGTGTACACGCATGGTTCACTTTGGTCACCGATTTCGTTGCTCGACCAGCACAACAGAGTGCCATAATCCTGCAAAAGAAAATTAAAAACAAATATTATGACTTTCATAAGAGAAAATTCTAAAATCTTTGATATATGTTTGGTGTAGTTAAGGACACAGGAAAGAAAATATATTTTTATCAGTCCTACAGCAGGCTACCAAAAATGTACAAGGGTACCACTAGTCAAAACTGCCATTTGGAGAAAAAAAAAAAAATAAAACAAAAAATTTCAATTTTCAAGATTTTAGCCAATTTGTATTGGGCGCCATTTTAAGTTTTATGAAATATTTTTTATTAATTATTCGTTAATTATTCGTTAATTTTCAACTTAAAAATTACTAAAAATGTATTTTTTTAAATTTGGTTCTTACTTTATTTTTTACAACTTCAACGTTTCGCAAAGAACGAAATAAAAATATAGCAAAAAGTAGGCGTGGTAGTAGGTGGGTCTTACATAAACTACAGATCTTCAATATTCATATATTTTTGTTCCACAATTTTATTTTTTTATTTGGAGGTGTGTTCCCACTAAAGCAGTTCTCCTATATCCAGGTGGCAGCGGAAGAATTCCCCAGATGGAATAAACGGTGGCGTCTACAGTTCCAGTTAAGTTGAACGACTTGCTGAACACCTTATATGGGCTACTACGACATACATATTCGTGGCTCAGGCCTATGAGGAGTGGTTTATCTGGATCCCAACCTTTGGAGTAATTCTAAGAGTCTGGTCATCCAAGTTGGAGGTTGTGTGTACCTACCACAGAAAAACTAACCGGTTCCGAAACAACTACAAGCCTCGGATATGGATGATTATTATGTTGACAACCCCAGCAGACACAAGATCAGTAAATTTTGGATCTACACATGGAATGTCTGAACCTTAAATAGGTCACGTTCAGCCAAACAACTAGTGTAGAGCCTGGATAGGCTCAAAGCTTACATTAAAGCCATCTAGGAAGTGTGATATCTTCTTCGGCGAGTGCTGCAAGGAAATGTTGGCTAGTGTCTGGTCAAAATCTGCATCAAATCAGAATTCAAAAACATCACGTATAGTAGATGACTCAACCAAGGAAGAATTTTACGATCGCCTCGAGAATACTTATGAAAGGTGTGAGGCTCCCCAAGTACAACTCAAGATTATTCTTGGCGACTTCAATGCCAAGATCGGAAAGGAGGGCAAAACTTCCGGTAACGAACTGAGGCTGATTGACTTTGCGACAGATGGGGTGAAATGACATCATAGCAAGCACTCGATTCGAACCTGGTGGTCGCCGGATCAACGAACTGTCAACCAGATTGATCATGTAACGAGGTGCCTACATTGACTCGAATCACTACAACGGATGCTCTGAACAAATTTAACGTCGTGAAGCTCTAAAACCACAAGAGATCACCAGGACTTTAGCAGAAAACGTCTATTTTGATATTTCAGCAAGCCCGCCAGTATCACTGCAGAGAACCAGTGTAATCACTGCCAAAATGCCATCAGGAGTGCGCCGGCTCTGATGTGCTGGTTTTCACTAGGCCACCACAACAAAACCTCTGGTTCGATGAACAATGCAGGCTGATGGTGCATGCAGCAAAGAATGAGGCCTACAAGCCAATGCTGCAGACTATCAAACCAGATCTGCTGAGAGAGCAACCCGGGAGCTCTACGGACAAAACAAAGGAAGAAACTACGACATATCAGGAGGTAAAACAGAGAGCATATGCGAGACGGTGACGGTTGAGTCTATTGAGGTCTGTAGCGGCAGGGGGGATGTTTGAAAGTTCTACCGAAGGGTGAGGCAATCTACGCAGGTTTACAAGGCCAGAATGGAAGCCTGTCGAGATGAGAGTGAGAATATTGTAGTAGACACACACTCCGTGGTAAGGATTTGGAAACAATACTTTTTTGACTACTACTACACTCCATTAAACCTAGATGATGGTGGTCAAAACTTCTGTCCACCTGCACTAAATGTAGTACGGTCAGTGATATCCAAGCTTAAAGCGTACAAGACTGCTGGTGTGGATGGCCTGCCAGGTTGGATGAAAGTATGCCCAATGAATGGAACTTCGGTATAGTGTGCCCCATCAACAAGAAAAGAGATGCTCTAATCTGTTTCAACTTCAGAGCTATAAGTTTCTTCAACGTCGCATACAAACATTTTTTCATCTCTACTGTGTGATCGTTTAAAAGCTTTGTCCCTGATTTGATCGGCCCCTCAGTTTGGCTTAAGGCCGTCGATCAAATTTTTACATTTCAGAAGATTTTGGAAAAAAAACCCAGGAGTTTTAAATCAGTACACACCACCACTTTATCGATTTCAATGTCACATATGATAGTGTAGATGGATAGTTCTCCTATACAGAGCCATGTCGCATCTCGTCCTCCCGGCCAAACTCGTCCTCTTTTCCAGGATGACGATGGAAAAATCTTGCTGCTCTGTCAAAGTTGGTAAGAACACCACCGAACCCTTTGATTTCGAGAAAGGTTTGAGGCAAGGTAATGACGCGTTATCATGCAACTTGCTTGACATCGTTCTTGAAGCAATTGAACGCAACTTGCAAGTCAACAACACAGGTCCGATTTTTGAAAAGTCTGTTCAACTACTTGCTTATGCTCATGATACAAAGAGAATACAGGGCTTTTACCAACGCGTTTGCGTATTTAATCGCAGGTGGCGAAAAGGAGACCTTATATAAGACCCTAATCATCCCGGTCTTGCTGTATGGGGCAGAATCATGGACCCTGTCAAAAACGGATGAGAATATGCTTGGGTGCTTTGAAAGGAAAATTCTAAGGGTGATCTTCGGTCCAGCCTGTATCGATGGAGTATCGATAAGAGAAGATTTAACAACAAGCATTACGGGCTTTACATCAACGTTGAACTGGTCCAGGGGCCAAGATGGCTGGGACACGTGGGGCGTATGGACATTGACCCACCAGGCTGACGGTCTTTGAATCTACCCCTGATGGACTACGCAGCAGAAGAAGACCCCACCTTAGGTGGTGCACATCAGTGGAGAACAACCTCAACCAACTTGGAGTGCGTAACTGGAGGCAGCTAGCTAGGTACCGAGCTGGCTGGAGGCGCTTGTTGCTTGAGGTCGTAGTCCATCCTGGACTTTGAGCGCCATCTTTATTAAATTAAGTAAGCTGTAGGTTGAAGTGGTGTATGGTACAACACTGTTTTTGTTTAATAAAATATAATCGAGTTTTATTTACTTACATTTTCAGTCATAGGCGTGTAATGGGCAACACTCCTTCCTCGTTCAATTGCAACCAAAGACGCTGGAATATCAACACTTTCAGTAGCAGTAGCATTAAATTTCCAACTAAATAACACTTCTGATGGATTTGCTTCAACTTCACAAGCAACTTTAACAGTCTCATGTCGCCCTGAGCTATACATTGTTCTTTGTCCTGGTCGACAAACAGGAGCAACTGCAATATATACAAAAGAAATAAATAAATATAAATGTACAATACACATCAAAAATGTATAAATATATTTAAAATAATGTTGTTAATCCTGAAAACATCTGCTTTAGTTCTCAAGAATGGCATTTTATAATAAAATATATACATTTCATCCAGCACCCTTGTGGCTTTTTTGAAGTAAATGAAATAAATAAAATTACATATTTTTGCCAACATTCCAATGAATGTTTTTGTGGGGTGAATTTTTAAGGAATTTATTGCAATATAAAAATGATAATAAAGGTCCAGAGAGGGAGCTTCAAGGCGAGTCAGATATACCTTCATACATATTAAGTAATGTCAACCAGGGTTATTTGGAGAAAACTCGGACAGGATTTCTTAATTTTGCATAATTATTATGAACAGATATATTGCATCTCTTTGAGAGACTGTATATGTATAGTAACTTCTGCTATCAGATATTGCTGGTCATTCACTTTTCACTGAGATTTACATTAACGAGTCTGCAAAATTTTACATACTACAATCGGTAGGCTACATACAAGTAATTAATTATTATTTCAATATATTCATATTTGTTTACTTTTATTTCATATATTTTTTTAAGTAGTTGTAGAATGTTGTACACTGTACATCAATTTAAAAAAATCATGAGATTTACCAACTCAGTTTGTAAGACACATGTTTAATATACACACACAGAGAAAACACTCAAATCTGTTTGTAATTAATATTTTTATTTTTACTGCTCGTGAATATTTCGCAATAAAAATGAAATGACACCGAAGCCATAAAATGAAAATGAAAATTCTCAGAAAGTATTTTTGTTCATTCAAAAAATTGTACATAAATGTATTGTTGTTATAACGAAAAATAAATATTATATCCTTTTAAATCCTCAAAGTTGTAAAATTAACAACAAAAGAAATGAAATTCTATTTTGTATGCATTTCATCATTATGTTTTTCAATTTAATATTTATTTCCTGAGAAAGCCACGTTTTTTTTTTGTTCAAAAATAATTGAATGTTATTAAAATTAAGTATATGTACTTTTGATTTTATATATTGAAATCATTATGTTTGTGTTTAAATCATTCTGCACGAAAATTATGATTTAAAATGAAAGCTAAATAGTTAAAAAGTTATTCAAAAACAAAATTATAGAGATATTTAAATAAAGAAATATTTGTAGGTGTAGATACTTAACATTTTACATTCCAAAATGTATGTAAAATATTTCCTGTTAAACTTTTCAAATAGTTTTCTCTAAACCAGATACACAGCCACCACCAAATTAAATCACATTACAAATTAAATTCAAACCTTGTGTTAATTTTAATATACAGAAATTTCCATAAAATTAGCATACAACTGTATAACTTTTTGTTTGCTATATATGTATGTGCTAAAAAGTTTAGAAACTATTTTTAGTTAATTTAACAATAAGATTATGTTTGTAATATTTTTGAAAAATATTTCCTGGAATACATTTTTGTCTTGAAACGTAGTCATGCATAGACTGTACATGAAAGAAGCTAAAGTTATGGAACATTTTTGCAACAAAATCAAAGTACATAATGTATGTAGCTATGTACAATACATTCTTTTAACTAATAAAATAGATATACTTCTAAACTATAAAGGAAATCATAGATTTGAACATGAACAATTAGGGTGGGAATTTTGCAGTTTGTATCTTTTATTTGTATCTCTCGAACGACAACAGGTAGCTATTTTGATTTTTTGTTGATTTTATTAAATAATAGTGCAGCTATTCTGTTAAAATAAAATTATTGTCTTTTAATAATTCATACAGTAAACCAGATTTAAAATATTTTCTTAGTTTTCAAAATCACAATGATAGCAATCTCGAGACTTACATATGTTTGTTTATTTCTCAATTTTTTGAAGGTTGTGTGGCGGTGCATAGCTTTGGAAAATACATAATTGTGTAACACACTTAAAACTAATAGAGAACAAATAAAATAAACAAATACACTAATAAACATAACCCAAAAATGAAAAACGCAGTGAATAATAAAAGTTTTCTTATTTATTGTTAAGAAATAATAATTTTTTGAAGCTTAGCTATAATTCCTGTTTGTGCTAATTAATAACCATAGAAATTAAAAAACTTAAAAATCAAAATGAATTACAATTATTTTTTTTAACAAAATACCTTAGACTAAGAGCCCACAGCAGATTTTGGATGTGAACGATAGCAAAAAAAGAAGAATAGGCGTCGAAAGCTCCATTAAAGACTATTTAAAAAATCAAAGTCTTGCAGTCCACAACTGGGGCCTTTGCGAGAAACAGTGCATCGAAAAAAAAATATGAATGCAACTTCGAGGATAATCGTGTTAGCCGAAATTGACCGTTTAAGAAAATCAAAATTCTAAGTGAAAAACGGTTTTTTTAAAGAGTCTGGCAGGGCGAATTAAACACTCAAATGATGTAAAATTCCGTGATATGGGATCCGCAGAGCTTATCTAGGGAGGGGTGAAAACCAATTTCGGCTAACACGATTTTCCTCGAAGTTGCATCCATATTTTTTTTTCGATGCACTGTTTCTCGCAAATGCCCCAGTTGTGGACTGCAAGACTTTGATCTTTAATGAAGCTTTCGACGCCTATACTTCTTTTTTTGCTATCGTTCACACCCAAAATCTGCTGTGGGCTCTCGGTCTACCTAGTTATTGTGAAGAAATTATTAAAAAAAAACTATTTTTTTATATTCAGAATAACTGCAGTAATTCAAGAGAAAATAAAATGCACGAGTGGGTGGCACGTACTTGCTCTTATATTCAAGTTGTGTGGAACTTGAAAGATATTCAAGAATTAATAAAAAAAGTATAAAAAAAACATTTTAAATCGTTCTTTTAATTATTGTATAAACTGCCTGATAAGATAAACTTAGAGCTCAAAAAAAAGTATGTATGTAAGTTGATTACTTGAAAACATTTGAATATATGCAAAAAAAAATTAAAATCGGTGGAGCCGTTTTCTTGAAAATTATTTTTTTATATATGGGTCAATATTTCAAAATATTAATATTTCAGTCTCCTTCATTTTTGAACCGAAGTACAAAATTTTATTATAAGTTTGTTAATTGGATGGCTTGAAACAAACGGCTTCTAATATTCGCTCTAGAAAAAATAAAGTTAAAAAAATATCATACCCGCTATCTCCGTTTAAACACCCAAATTGTCATTCCCCTGACGTGTCCCCAGGCCTACTTACCACACTGGAATGAATTTTAGCAACGAAACTAAAAACGGCACAAAAAATCTAATGATGCAGTCTATTTAATAATATATTTAATAATAAATGATTTTTAGTTGCTTTATTTTTTTAAATAGGAGCTATTAAGTAAGTTTCCCCCATAAATTGATCATTTCTATCCAACCAACGGAAATTTAAAAAAAAATATATATAGGCTCAAAATAGAAAACTGATTTTGTTGTTGTTTAACGGTACAGAATTGCTCCTTATGAAAATTGAAGTAAGGGTTTAAAAAAAACTTTTTTGTCTTTTTTATTCCAAGTTAAGGCAATGATTTTGTTTTTCGTCAAGCGAAATTGTCATTTCTCTAACGCATGTTTTTTACTAAACGAATAGCAAATCACATTATAGAGATAACAGTATTGTTCTATGAGGAATGGAAATGCTAAGCAGAGTTCTGTGGGTACAACTTAAGAAAAAACACGGAAAACATAAGTCAATTGAAAGAAGAGTTCCACAATTTGCTCTCTGCAGTCGATGAGAAAATGCTCTTTAACAGCAAGGATTCTGCACACAGAGAAATATATGCAAGTCTAGATCACAATCTTTGTGTTTGTTATTTCAACGAGAGGTACTCTAACGATACGATTTCTACAGTTTTCAAGGCCAGAGGTGAAATTATGGACTTGAACTTTATCCCACATAGGGAGCATTTACATATAATTTGCTCTCTATGCAACCTACACGAAAGAGAGAACGTTTACCATTTTTTAGGAAGGTGTCCTGTACTAAAAGATTTCAGACTTCGGTATTTTGGAAAACAAGTGTTAGATGAATTGGAAATGAGAATCATTCTGAATGGCAATGACTGGAATATACTGTATATCTACTGTCAAAAAGCATCAAAATATAGAAAAGCGATAATTGAAGAATCTTTTTAAATACTTTTATAGACTTCGTCAAACTTGGGCAGACGACTTTAAGTCATGTCTTAAAATTAATGTATTAAACTGATTGTTAATTAATTTGAAAAGGATCAATAAATCCTATCTATCTATCTATCTATCTAATCACTAAACCGTGTGGTATAAAAATTAAAAAGTTTTACTCGACTGTGTCTTTTACAAGGGCCTACGTGAAAAATAATATAAATAATCTAATTTTCTAATAACCTCCATTTAATTCTCATAAAACACCCTTCGGAGTCATTCCCCTAACATCATTTTTTGTGTCATTCCCCTGACTTTCAAGTTTTCATTATAATGATTGATTGCGTTTTGGTAACTCTAAAAAAATTAATAATATTACATTTAAACATATTTACAGTATTTTTAGTAGTTCTGAATTTTTTCACATTTTCTCGGTCAAAATATCATAAAAAAATACGATTATTACTATGTATAAAATGTTTAGTCTCGAAAAATCCTTGAATCATGAGAGCAAGTTCGTGCAACATAGTCGTGGATGCTATTTTTCATGTTAGTATTTGTTCTCTTTTTTCTTAACACTCCTGAAACCATTCGCAAAATTAAATATCCATCTAATCAACGGAGTAAATATAAATTTTTGTCATTCCCCTGATACAAGTATCATTTCCCTGACTTAAAAATCCGTTAGATTTGATCAAATGTTATGACTCCTTGTTTTAGAGTGGTTATTTTAGAGTTATTAAGAGACATAATTGTTCGTCTACCAAAATAGGTTCTTTTGAGCGAGGGTCCACTATGCCAATTTTGAGTAGGTATATAGGTATATATTAATATACATTTAAAATTGAAATTTTAAATTAGTTTAATCAACCCGTTTTTGAAATATGTATTGAATTTTTCAAAAAAAAAATTTGAATTTTTAAAAATCTAAAATTTATTTTTTCCAAAATTTTGGTATGCGGTATTATTTATATTCTAAAAAAAAAACTTTGTGCAAATTTTTGTATTGAAATCGGATGAGTGGTTAATGAGAAAACTGAAAATCAAAAAACCGTTAGGACAGGTACCGTTAGTAAATGTTTTTGGTATTTTTTTTTTCTTAGCTAAAAGTACACCACATTTACAATAATACCGTATCTACAATAATAGCCGTTTTTGAGATAAACAAGCTTGACCTTACCTACGGCATGTTGATTGGCTTTGTCGATCAACACGTCTACACTTACTCAACACTGTTGATCAACGATGTTGGTCTACACCAGTGTTTTTCAAACTGTGGGTCGCGACCCCCTAGGGGGTCGCCAAGAATTACTGTGGGGTCGCGGTCGCAAGTGTTTCTTAGTGCGACGGGTGCAACAGTTGGTGGTATCCTTGAGGCGTCAACAATTAATTAATTTTCCTATTGATGGAAGAGAATGTGAGCTGACATAAGTAGGAAGTGGTGAATGGCACTTACAATCTTAAAGCCTCTTTTGTCAGCTGTATTTTCCTTTTCTCTTCTCTTAATTCACAAATTATTCATGGTTTTCACATTTATACTCTGACCATATCATCTGCAGCTAAATCTAGACTTTCTGTCATCTTTACCGATGGAAGATTTAGTCAGATGGACTGATATATTTCAAAAAGGAGTATGTATCCATCTCTGTCCATATTCACCTTCAGAATCGAGTTCTGGAAAGTCACTTAATGATTTTTTCTCCAAATTATGCAAACTCTCATGAGAGAAATGTGAGAGCTCACTGTCGTGGTCTGGATTCATCCAATAAAATTTTGCCAAGAATTTTCTGAATACAGGGAAAGGAATCATACATTCTTTTTAATACTCTGAACACAAACGAAGTTTTGGAGAAATCTTCTGATTTTGTCTTTGGTAGTAATAATACTTTCTTCTCTCCCTTGGAGCTTCGTATTCAAGATGTTTAAATGGTCAAATAGATCAGTGAGAAATGCTAATTTTAAAAACCAAGTGAGAACAGAAAAATGATTTGACAATAAAGATTTCGAATCTTGTGTCAATACCTTTTTTTTTTTTTTTTTTTTTTTTTATTAAAATCATTATTCTTAGTTAACAAATTCAAAGAAATCTTAATGCTAGCATAGTAGTATATATATATGTACTAAGAATAGTAAGTGACATTGATATTTTAAATTCAAAAATAGTTTTAATGTCACTTCAAAAAAAAAGAATACACAAATTAATAAACATTTTGCAAATTTTTCTTTTAACAAACATCTGAGCTCTGAGAGATAAAAGAAATTTGGATAGGTTCAATTCATGTCGTTTTTTAAATAACTGACAAAGTATTACATATTATGAATGTAGGGGTCACCAGAGTGTTTTAACTAAAAAAGGGGTCGCGTACTCAAAAAGTTTGAAAAACACTGGTCTACACAATTCGACATAATGTGGACGCGGCTTCAAAATCGATAGCAATCGACTAAGTTGTTCAACAAATTCCATTTTATTAAAAACATTTGTAGGGTTTTAATTTCATGATTTTGTGCTTTGTAATTTACTGGTTTTGTGTGTTATCAATCAATTTTTTAATATGAAAACTGCAATATTATGTTGTGAATAAGTATTCGATGTTAATTATATCGTTTTAACTTTATTGTTCACAAAAAAAAGTTGGTTACCCCCAGGATTCGAACCCTGAACCCTTCGGTTGGATCCTGACGCATCGATCAAAAAGATTCCAGCCCACACAATTTGTTGCTACGAAAGTTTTTGACGTTCACACTAGCATGTTGATCGACAATGTAAACCAATAATGTTGATCGGCATAGTGTGGACCCTCCATAAGAACATAGCAGGATAACTTTATCAAAAATGAAGATAATCGAGCTGAAGAAAGTTGGTTGTTGAGAATTAATTAATTGCGAATTAGCTGCGCAAAATAAAATTTAATTGCAGTTTTGGCTTCCAAAAAAATTGATGTTCTGCTAAGTTCATTAAAATTAGCAGGGCACCCAATTATTTGCAAACCAAAAATGCAATTAATTTTTGTTTGCGTAACTTTTTTGCAATTAATTAATTCTCAACAAACAATTTTTATTCGAATCGCTTATCTTCATTTTTGAGAAAATTGTCCTGCTAAGTTCACGTGAAAATCGCAATACGCCTATTTTTTCAAATGAAGAAAAAAAATATTTTGTTTGCGGGACTGATTCGCAATTATGTAATTAGTTCTCAATAACCAATTTTTTTGTTGGATAGTTTATCTGCATTTTTGAGAAAGTTGTCCTGCTAAGTTCATATGAAGTAAGCAGGACAACTATTTTCTCGCAAACCATAAAAGAAATTAATTGTTTTTGCGTAACTAATTCGCAATTAAGTAGCAACTAATGATAGGATACTTTTTAATCTGAATTTCCATGTTTGTCCATGAATGTCCTGCTAACTTCATATACATACATAATTTATCCGCCATTTTTACTTTTGCTCTTTTAATTAATTTAGTAAAAAAAATTTTTGTGTCGTTTATGTTGGAGCTGGGAGGAGTAGTTTTCTAAAAAAAAAACTTAAAACGAAAAAAAAAAAATAAATGTATACCTATATCAAAAATTAATATCAATATTTAAAACAAAGTGCATTTATTATTATTCTAATCACTATATTTTTGTCAATAGGTTAAAAAAATCACTTTGAAACTTAATTTTTATTAATAAAGTACAAAACAAAATGAATAGGTACTGACTTTTGTACTATTAATCTGAAGAACATTTCGAACACAACTTAATTTATAAAAAATGACAGTCCTATAGCCGGCCTTAGGTTTTAGGTAAATTATCAACAAATGATTTTATTTTTCTTTCAGCTATAAGGAAGCAATTTTTATAAATTAAGTTGGGTTGGCTAAGCTATTTCTTTTAAGACATACTTTTTTTTACAATATTTTCAAGAGGAACATAGCTGTGATAATGGTTTAAAAGAATAAAATATGAGTTTAGCCGTATTAAACTTTGAAATTTTAAGCTCTAAGTATTTTTTTTGGATAATTTATCCTCAAGGATTTGTATTTAAAACAGTATTTCCAAAAAATACTACCCTTTTTATTATTATAAAATTTTTATTAAGCATTTTAGACTTGAGTTGAAGCTCCACATTAAAAAGGTTAGATCCAAGCTCAGTCTATTCCCCATATTTCTATCATATTCAAGACTCTGTAAAAATTTCATCCATACCAGTAAGTTCAAACAGTTATGGGCTCATTGAATAATATAATCAATATAACTGGCTAACTTTAACCCAGTCTTCTTAGAAGAGGAATCGTTATTTACGTATAGAACTAGTTATTTGAAAATTCTAAACAAGTGGCACATTGAGTTTATTATTTTTTTTTTGTCAAAAATGCAGGTATAGCTTTACTGAGCACCGTACGAATCGCAATCTTATCAAAATTACAATTGTTTTTCTTATTTTGTAAATCATAAATTCTTTATTTTAATGCTGAGGCCAAAATGTGTAATGGATCTCACGCGCGATCACTGAGTCTGTACAAAATACTGAATTATTTAGTTATCTTATTCTGTACCTCCTGAAAATACCATCCAGGGATCATTGATTCGGCATATTTAATCCGTGGTTCAGGAATTTGAATTTTTTTTGCAGTTTCAAAACAAGCCTGAATGAAATACTTTTCCATGATTTTTCGTTCGCAAAGTATTTTGTTACAAAATAAAAGTTAAATTAAGTTTTATTTGTATGTTTTTTTATTATGATTCTAATGTTTTTTTTTATTCCTAAATACTAGGATTCAAGGACTAACTAAAGTTTAACCCCGAAACTGAAACGAGTTTGCATTTAAGAACTGGACCTACTTTAAAATTCAAGCATTATAATATAAATAAATGGCTTCCTGGGGGGAGCGCTACTATATCCCGCAAACCAAAATCTCGAATAACGAAATCTCGCATTTTTCAAAAATCTCGAATAACGACATCTCGCAAATTTTAAATCTTGTTTTTCATAATCTCGCAATTACAAAATCTCGCTTATTACAATCTCGCATTTACATCTCGAACCTAAAAATCTCGCAAATTTCAACCAAAATCCCTCAACTTAAAATCTCGCAAATTCAAATTTCAGAGCAATGAGTCGCACACGGCTTTTAGACAAATTTGTTTTGTATACCTACCCAAGAGCACTTTACATAATTTTTCTTTCCAACTACAAACTACCTATTATACCCTTCAATAAAAAATTGTACAGCCTTTATTACTGTTAATAACCGCTATAATCATTTTAGTTGTCTTTTACGCGCTTAAAAGTATTTTCTAGTTCAAGGCCAAATACGATTAATGCAATTTGCACATAACACTTTACAACTGGATATACCATCTCTATATTCTCTCTCTTTCTTGTTCTTTTGACAACAATAATATTGAAAAATCAACAGTTACAATAATTGATAAATAACAGTGTGGTCTAAAAGAACTCATCAGACACTGGATTATTTATTTTGCAATAGGTAGGATATCTCGCAAAATTGAATTGCATTGCAACAAAAACATTTTTTTAATCAAAATCTCGCAAATTCAAATCTCGAGCGATATTTGAATTTGCGAGATTTTGATTAAAAATTTTTTTTTGTTGCAATGCAATTCAACTTTGCGAGATTTTGATATGCGAGATTTAAGTTTGCGGGATTGCGTTATTGCGAGATTATTAAAAGCGAGATTTTATAATTGCGGCATTATGAAAAGCGAGATTTTGTAATTGCGAGATTTCGTTATGTGAGATTTCGAATGCGAGATTTTGATTTGCAAGATTTCGTAGCCAACCCCTTTCTAAGACCTTAAGTTTTATCACGAAAAATCAAACAAATTATTTTGTTAACTTACATCTTATATCTAACTGAACAGGATTGCTTTCACCGTCTCCTTCTCGATTGCTTCCAACGCATGTATAAATACCACTTCTCGCTCGACTAACATTTTGTAAAACCAAACTTTGATTTGCAACAATTATTCCTTCGCTTAAATTATTTTCTAATGAGTTACCCTGTTAAATGAAAAAAAAAAATACACATCATCATTTTTATTAATACTTCTATTAAAATCTGTTAAATAAAGTATTAATTTTTATTTTATTACTTACATTGTGTCTCCAACTAACTTTGTAAACCCATGGATTTGACTTAATATTACACTCGAAGAATACATCAATACCTTCTCGAAATGATGAGTTCATGCTATTTGTACCAAGTTCCAATGTCACTACTGGGATATCTGTAAAAATTACAAAATAAGAAAATTAAAATAATTAGTTGAAAAAATGGTAAGGGTTTGTTCTATCATTTCTGTTGATACAAAATAAAATCAAACAAAATTCTTTAAACGGTGTTGGTTTTTTTATTGGAAAATAATGAAAAATTTTTGTAATCTATTTTAACTGTCACTTCAATTAGATACACGTAATTAGTAATTGAACTTTTTCCCTAACAATTAGGTACACATAATTGTAATTGAAAAAAAAGCATAATTAATTCCATTTCTTGTAATTGTAATTGAAAAAATTCGCTTGCTAATTACATGTAATTGAAAAAATTTACCTACAAATTATTTAGGTAATAATTGAAAATAGTAATCGGTTTTTGCAAGAATACTTGAAGAAAAGCACCTACATTAAGGTAATTGATTTCTTGGATTGTAATTAATTATATTTTTTTTTTGTTAAATGAAATTGACAAAAGTAATTAATTATGTAATTACATTTTTGTGTTATGATTACTGAAAAAAGAATCAATTACATTAAGCTAGTTAAATTGTAAGTAATTGACACTTTTCAATTACATTTTACTAGTTATTCATTTTTTTCAATTAAATTTAAAAATAATTGAAAAAGTTTTTGAAAGTTTTAATTACCTACAAGAAATTGAAATTGAACTTTTTTTCATTATTTCCCAAACCTGATTCGTAAGTTCTAACTACTAAGTATGCCTATCTAATGAGCTGAGCAGGCTCCCTAAAAAAAAGCTCATTGACGTGGATTTTAACAAAACGAATGAAAATTTTGTTTCACAACAAACAAAATGCTGATGTTCGCTTTTATGACTTTGAGATTTCTGAAAAGTTCTTCTTGGTTATTATTAATTACATTTTGTGTTCTCATTTTAGTGGGTTATAAAAGTGTTGATTGAGTTTTGAACTGTTTCTCAATCCTTATCTCACCTCAACTCAGCGCTTTTTAAGGACGAACATAGAAATCAAAAAAAAAAAAAAACAGCAAGCGGAAACGGATCCTGCATCTCCTTCCCAACTAACAATTTAACTTGTTTAAGTGTTAATACAAGCTATTTTCTGGCTTGTATAGAAACTTAAACAGACCTTATGCAAATCATTTTGGCTGACATTAAACAAGCTATTTGATTCCCTTAAAACCTGTCATCACAAGTGATATACAATCAAATTGCTTCCAATCAACTGTGTAATAAGGCCTTAAAAAGGCAAAATATTGCTCTAATAAACAAGTTATTATACGAAAGCAAATGGCTTGTATAGTAAGACCTTTGAAAGGCCATATATAGACTTTGCATTAAGGCCTTATAAAAGCCACTCAATGCAGTTGTAGTGAAAAAAATTTGTTTGCTTTCAATTTTATTTAATATTTATTAATTTTATTGTATCGGTTTATTTTATCCACAGGAGGGGGCTTAAACTGCGTTTTTCTTTGTTCTGAAATGTGAAGAATTTTATTTTATATGAAAAAATGTTACTAACTTACATGACTTTTCCGAGGTTTGAACTCACGTCCTTCCGATTACCGATCCAGCGCGCTACCTACTAGGCCATCTCCAATTCTGAAGAGTCATGTACAAACTTTAATGAGTTGATACACTTTACGCATACTTCACAGCCTGTACAATTTTACCATCAAGAAATGAGTAGTAAAGGCTATGTGTTGATTTTATAAAAAAAACCTTATTCGTTTTTCTTTAATCTTGGTATGCACTTTTTTTTTGTTTTAAGTGTGAATCAATTGATTCTTGAAGTATTTAAAAACATACATACAATGTACAAGATCCTTCAAGTCAATGTTTAAATCTTTAACATTTTTCATACATTCTTATGACAAGAACTTTGAAAATAAATGAGGAAATGATTTTAAAATATCACACGTTATACTTCCATTTCTATTGAACCAAAATTTTGATTATAAATTTTCTGACCGTTTGAAAGAAAAACTTAAACCCTTACAATCGTTCATCTCGCCTTTATGTTTTGGGTAAACATTTATTTGTTTACATAAAATTAGCTTTAGAAAAAACTTGAATTATACAAGCAAGTACCTGCGATTCATTCATGCTTAAATTTAACATCTGTCACAAGCAAAACGAAATAGTTCGCTAAAGAAAGCAATAATTTGTTAAAGTTTACTAGTAACATTTTATAAAAACTATATACTTCCTGACAGAGGGACACAGCTGTCACATCCAAAACGAAATAGCTCACGAAAGAAGGCAATCATTTGAATAAATGTGCTACACACATTTTATAAAAACCATATATTTCCTTACAGAGGGCAACATCTGTCACAAGCAAAACAAAATAATTCAAGAAAAAAGACACATTTTAATAGGTTTGCTTTAAACATTTTATTATATCTTTCAAAATAAATTACATACAAGTCAGAATAACTAAACAAAACATAGTAGTTGTTAATGATTTAATACCGAATTCCTTACAACGATATTATAACGATTTTTTGGTTGGAAGATATTTGCAAGAAAATCAATTTTCTTTTTGGGATTGTACGTGTGCCATTTTACAGTAGATTTGAGGCAAAAAATAAACAAAATTATGTACATAAAAACAAACTCATAACAAATATTCAAATGTGCATTAATTTTTCTTGCGTAGTTCTGCTAGATTAAAAACAAATATATTTACGAGAAAAGTTTGCAAAGATTAACAAAAATAGTTGTGAAATTATTTAAGTTAAAAAAAAAAAAACAACACGAACTCATACAAGCAACACATCATTGAGGAACACTTTGGCGAGCGCGCGCTTTATATCGTCAATCGACGTTCATTTAATATTTTGATAACTTCTTATTAATTATTCACTATTTTTTGATAAGAACGTCTTTTAATAATTATTTGTTTTTAATCTATTGATATAAATGACGAACACTTTCGAATATTTGTTAAGCCCGCTTCAGAATACTTTCAACTAAAGAGAAATGTCAAATCTTGATGCTGGGTCGGGTGTTACAAGTTTATTTAAGCAAGCCGTACACAAAATGTTTCTATTTACTTTCAGTAAAACAACTTGGACAGGCCTTAAAAAGGCCTTTTCATACTAAAATATACAAGTCTTGTATACAACTTTCCAATCTCAATTTAAAAGTCATTAAACAGGCTATTATCAAAAATTAAATTGAAAAACGGTTGGCTTGAATAATAAAGCCTAATATTAGTTCTATGCGAGCTATAGTTTACCAAATTCGAAAAATCGGACCTTATACAAGTAAAATTGTTAGTTGGGTTGGAAACTATATAACGGGGTTAAAATGTTCGGGCTGATTACATTAAACTTTATAAAAGCACAGCAAGGAAAATTTAATTTCTGCTTTGCTTTTCTTCATTCGCAACGCACAAAAGAAAGCAAAGAAGACAAAAAAAAACTTAAAATTAGAACATGACCAAAATGAAAACTATTCTTATCTTCCGTCCATTTCTTATTGCATCCAGCTATTGTGTTTGTGTCTGGAACTTGATTCGATGGACGACAACGACCACCACCAACGACGACGTAGATTTCTGGGTTTTCTTCCTGATGGAATCTGTACTACCTACAGACTGCACAGACACAAGCCCAAAGAACCTCGTTCGCTGTATTTATAGTTAGAAATTACGAATTCAGCACCAGGTTAATTAAAATTCTGGGAAATAACGTAGATGCTGTAGCTGTTAGCACAAGACTACACACACAAAGCTTTCTTTTTCTTATTCTTTTAAATGAACAGGTGAAGAAAGGTTTGTACGAGTGAGCGCCGATGCTTTCTTTCTTCCTCTGCCCGAGGAACTTTATTACGATTTATTTTATTTTGTTTATTGCTTGCTTTAGTCTTTTTAATTTTTATTTTTTTTTTGTTTTTGCTAATAATCTCATTCGGTTTTCTCTTGTTTTTTTTTAGAGCGGAAATTGAGGAAAGCAATCAAATCACATTCCTCTTTGAAGGAGTCTGGAAATGTAATTTTAAGATCTCTGCAGACAGGTGAGAGGGTTGAGAATACTTTTACTTTTTTTATGAACCGCTTCGCTTCAAATAATTAAGCATAAGACAATGTATTCAATTAAAATTGTTGAATGTGCATAATTGCGTTTAAAATTCAAGAACCTTCCAAACAATTTTGATTTTAAATTATTTTTTTAATTAATCTTGCGGGTATTTTAATCGTACATACTTTTACATTATTATATGTTGCTTAGGGATTAGTAAGGATATATAAAAAAAAAAGCTGTTAAAAACGCTGGTAATAAACTATGTCTTAAAATTTAAACATGTTCTCAGTAGCATAACCAAAAAATAATGGTACCTGCTATACAATTTTCTTTTTAGCTATTTAACGAAATTTTATTATTCTTAAAAACGGCCCAGAGGTTGACAAAAATTTATTTTCGGTGAAATAGCTTTTTTTCGAAAAATGATTATTCCATCAAGTAAAGAATGAATAAAAGGAAAGAAGAGAAATCCATTGCAATGACCCTCTGATTTCTCTAGACGTATTGGAGAATTATCTCTCAAGCGTAACACCCTCAAAAAGAGTCAACTTTTGTGACTGTTATGATTTCGCGTTGCTGACTTGTTTAAATGAGACCATTTAGCTTTTTAATGAAACCATTGAAGCAGAACTAATCTTCGTCACGACAACGACGAAGACCGAAAATTGGAAATAGCTAAAGTAATTCGAATATAAAAAAAGAATTGGGTATCCTGCATATACCTTTGAAGGATATAATTTCCCATCATGAAATTGTATAAAGGAATTGAAGTGAACTCAAAGTTCCAACATCAAACAAACCGCACCTAACTCACTTACATATTTTCATCAACACGAAACCATGAGTAAATCTGTTTTGAAAATAGGGCAATTCCAATTGCTTGTTTAAATTGATCTTTTTCTCACTCATATACTTTAGAAGGCAAGGATAATGAACTTTGAAGTCGTAAAACTATAATTTGTATTAATTGAATACAACAAAAATTTATCAAGCTATAAACGAAAGTCCCTGGGTTAAATTAAATGGAAAAATGCTAGACAGGTTGAAAATGTGTATACAATTGGCTTTTCTTAATTATTGTTCACCTTTTTTCGTCATGATTGATGAACAATTTCAGGAATATTGTCGAATCACTGAAAAAGTTTTAAAGGTACTCTTTTTATTTTGTTTCTTGAAATTTTGTTACTTAACAGTACAGAAGTAATTACTAATGGAGTTTCTCTATAGCTGATTAACTTCGGTACTCCAAACAATTTATAATAAATTGATTTTTAATATTTTGAATGAAAAAAATATATCAATTGGAAGAGTTATTTTAAGCAAAATATAATATTGTATGTAGCAATCAAAGTATTGTTTTTGAAGTAATTTTAGTTTCAAAGAACACCATGTTTGAATGTGTTGTCGATCAAAAAGTAATTTATCATTCGAATCCATACAAATAATAAAAAGTCACAGGAACGGGAAATATTTGGACTGAATTCGTTTGCAAGAATCAAAAAACAACAATCCTTTTAATGTTACCATGACCGATATTGCATGGCACAAAATAAGAAAATATTATTTTGTACGACACACAGTGTGCGGTCAAACTTTTGATTCAGGAAAAAATTCTTAGTGGTATATCATTTTTATTTGCGATGTATGTATGTAGGTACCTACATATGAAGGAACACTCAGGGGTGTCTATGGACAATTGGGGGCCCTGGGCCCTTCAGGATTTGGGGGCCCCTTGAAAAAAATTTATTGATAGCTATTTCGGATTATAAGTTTTACCATACATTTTAGTAAAAATTAACTATGTATTTACTATAATTATTAAAATAATTTGCATTTTTGTCTTGAACACAAACTATTTTCCAGTTAAATGCTAATTTTGAACATTTTATAATTAGAATTTGGTTAAATGAATGAATTATGCATTTTTCACGTGACACTCAATACTACTTTCTTCGATGATAGAAACGTGGTTTTATATTTTTTTTTCATCCTAGTCTGACTTTCAAAGCAGAAATATGTATTGCCGCTTATGTTTATCGATTGTCAAACGATGTCTGAAAATCAGCAATGGAAAAAGTACGTTGCCAATTTTGCAAATAAAATTGATAAAATTGCTTCTGACTTCTGTCATGGTGCTTTTTAGAAAAATATACAAACAGTTGTCACGAGGTTTTGTGTTCAAAGCTTATATTCCTTTCATTCATTTTGGCTTTTTTTAATTGGACCTGATATCTTTTTTGAAACTTAAAACGGGATAGTCTCATGAAAAAAGATACATATTTATGTATATGATTCAGCATTAGGAATGTTGGTTCATACTTTATTAATTAAATATCATCTAAAATTCGTGCATATTGCACATGCTACTGTGAGTTGCGCCAGAGCTGAAATATTGTAGTAACTATGATGTTTAAAAATGTTCCTTAAAACGAAGTTTAAACAAAAAAATTGGCCAAGGAAATATAGGTTCGGGGTGTACAAATTAAAAGTTAAAATTTTCTCGTTTTCGCTTTCTTTTGGATGTTTATTTTTACTGGTTCTTTTTCAACTAAACTTCAAGAGAATTATTCAAATGAGAATTTTTAACCTGATCTACAATTTGTTCTTGTGCGGATAAATGCCATTTTCAAATTTTTTAGTTTTATTAACTTTGATGTCATTTTATTAAAATCAAAAAAAAAAAAGTTATTGAGTTGGCTTCCTGATTAGGAAAGCGCAGTTACTCTTAAGACTTTATTGCATTTTTTTTTCACAAAATAAAAAATATTTTTAAAAAATAACAGGAGTTTCAAAAAATACAAAATTATATAACATTGTGATTAACTCTGCTCTTAACAGTCTACTTTATTAGATTTCGTTTGTTTGTCTCTTTCTAAAGCCTAGTACGCTGATGGAGTGAAACGAAAATTTGCTATTGTCTCAAATTTTTAATGAATACTTAAACGAAAAGACTGTGAACAAACTAATTTGGAGACTTTTATTAGATGTCAAAGTAAAAAACCTAATACTAAAGCCACGTAGTTGTACATTACGTTTACATTCCTCCTCCAAATCCAAGATTCAATACAACTTGGACAGCTTTATATCAAATCCTTGAATATTTTAATTGATAAGCTTGTCGACGAACTCAAACGTATTTTCGTGGAGCCGGGTGTTTCCATATTTTTTTTTCTTCCTCTGATATGCATTCTTTTTTGCTTTAATTTTTCATCTGATTCTAGGGTGTTAACTAAGGGTTCCAATCAATAGTGGTTAGGTCTGTTTTTGTATTTTTTACTCATTCGGCTTCTCTCCCAAAAGTTTTTGAAGATAAATATATGCAAACAAATGTAGTAATAACATTCTAGATCTTAGCGACAGATTTTAGATTTTATCAATTATTGTCAAGAAGGTGACTTTGTCACACTGTGAAAGAATGGCGCACTGTAACTCTTGCATATATATTTTTTAGATTTGTTTCTTGTTTTATTTACCTGACGAACCTATCTCTTTTCTGTAAGTTTACTATTTTTGAATGTAAGTAAATTATTTTTAAATTGTATGCCTGAATGAGCTGATTTCCAAGAAATCAAGTACTTAATAATAAAAGTGAGCGTGGAAATGGGCGGATTCCTTACTGAACCTATACTTTATTTGTTTGCCTTTTTTATGACAGTAAATTCTGAAATATTATTCAAATAATTTCATTAATTTCCAAGAAATTGAACAAATATGTAGAGCAATTTTCGAGAAACAAAAGAAATAAGCCCCTGCCCAATTTCACCATACCCTGATGATTATTACAAAAACCAAATTTTGTATTACTTTCGCTTTTATAAGAAAAAGCTATGCAAATGTCATCCAAATCCTTAAACCATTCTGAGAAATCAAACACCCCGATTACAGAATCCGACGATTGAGCTGCGGAGGGAATCTGAAGTAATTTTGACTTTTGGCTCATAGTAAAAATGTCAAAATTGAGTCTGATTCCCTCTGCAGTTCATTCGTCATATTCTGTAATCGAGGTGAATAATTCCAGAAAACAACAAATAAAAAGTTGGCATGGCAATGGATGGATTTTAATAAATATACTTTCCAAATGTTTTTCATCTTCAAATAGACAAGCTCTGAGTATTTAATCCAAATTGTTAGATCCATTTTCGGGAAACCTTTAAATATTAAAATTAGTCGTGTCAGTGGGGTATTTTATTAACACCACTTTTAAAGATTTGTCCACTATTAAGAGCAAATAAGAAAATGATATTTGATCGCTAGGGCCGTCTCTGAGATATCAAGTAATAAGAAAAGTGGGCTTGGCAGTAGACTGGATTTAATAAAATAACCATTCAAGGTTTCTGTCTCAAAAAAACTCTGAAAATCTCATTTTACGAGTATCACTCATTAGAGGTGGTTCAGAGAAACTTTAAAACAACAAAAGTGGGCGCGGTAGTAGGTGGATTTAGATTAAACCGCTTTTTAGCTCATAATAACGAACTCTGAATATGTCATCTATATCGATATATTCTTATCTTAGAAATCGAGAAATTAGAAAAGTGGGCGTGGCCGAAGGCAAATTTTACTGAAATATTGCTCTAAATTATTAACTTGATCATACAAAAAAAACTCTGAAAATTTCATTCAAATCGTTGGAGCCATTTCGAAAAACAAATAAATAATTAAAGCGGGCGTGGCATTGGGCATAATGTTCAAACATACATTTTTTTAACTATTTTTAATCGAGAAATCGAGAAATAAGAAAATTGGGTGTGGCAGTGGGCGGATTTTACAAAATAAAATTTTTGTATTTTTAACATTAGAAATGTTTAAACGGAGGCATACCTACTAACAATGTGAAAAAATCAACAGAATTCCAAAAATGCGAAGCCCCGAGTAGACAAAGGGGGCGAAACGTCAGGGGTATAGACAAAATTATTGCGTTCAAGCTTCACTTTGTTCATACTGGTCTGCTGAAGCAAAAAACGAAGAAGATGATAAAACAGACACCAAAAAAAGGAGAAGTGTTCGAAGACTACCCAGATTTGCATGTGGAGAAAAGAAAGTATAAAAATGAATACCGAAAAAAACGCAAAAAGTACCACATAGGGGAAAAAGTGAGGGGATAGATAATATTGGGTTCGATTTCACATTTGTTTTTGTGGTTATTAATTACTATCTGCCTTTAGTCTGTTGGCGCATGGTTTGTTGAATGTATTGAAAAGGGGGGGTTCATATGGAACAACATGGTTGGACAACATTGCTTGATGGAATCGGAACAGTTTTCAAAATATTTTGAAAACCATACAACAAAGTTGGACAACATGGTTGGTTCTGCATTTAAATGGTCAAACATCGATGGTTGTCAAGCAATGTTGGACAACATGTTGGTCCATGTGAACCCCCCTATTATTATATGAATACCTCCCAACTAACATTTCAGCTTCGGTTCGGCCTAACTGAATAGGCTTTCTGATTTCCTTAAGACATTTGTAAAATTTCGTTAAGCATAAAAAGGAGAATATTATAGAACTTCGAAAATGATTTCGGAAAATCTTCTTGGAGGCCCCGTACGCAGATCTCTTAAAAGCTTCAAATTCTATACGATCCATAAGAAGTTTTAACGAGCGCTATTCGAAATCTTAGTGAAATTATGGTTTTGACAGATAGCTTCAGAAATGTTTCTATAAAAGTAAACACGCAAGTGTAATAGAAAGTCTTATAATAGCTATTAGAAGCCGACAATACAGCTCTTACAGAGGTTGTAGGAAAATGGGGGAAAAAATATAATTCTTTTTACTTTCAATTTCTTTTGAGTGATTTTTACCGCATTTAATGTTTGTTTAACCTGAAACTATTATTTGTTTTCAATTATTTGTAAATTAATGAATTGGAAATAATTATAAAACACAAAGATTTTTCTTACCCGTCTAGGAATCGAACACGGAACTCCTGCGTAAGAGTCCATCACTCTACCCACTCAGCCATCTTAGATATAAAATGGAAGATGCAAAAACTTAATCAGTATTTTCCAGTCCTACATGCTGGCTCCACTAGACATGAACGATGTCCAACATCCAAACCACAATCCAATCGGCAAACTGATTTGTATGGATATGTCACTGCACGGACATGGATTTTTGAGACTCCATTGTTTTTTTTTAAACATGTTCATAATCCAACCATGGCTCATGCCCAGTGGAGCCACCATGTTAATAACAAATTTGTAACCCATTCACACAAAGAAACAAGATGTACAAGATTTTTTTTTCAAATCGCTTGTTTATTATTGAAATTAAAATCTGAAGAGCTGAGTGGTTGTTTTTAAATGCAATCGCCCATTGCCTGAGGTTAAGTCTAAGCTTTTGATTTTTTCATCTTCGTCATCGCTTTCTTGAAAACGTTGATCATTAAACTCGTGTGTGTTATCCCTCATAAAAGTTTCGCCTCTCATGCTGGTAGTGGGGTTCATATCTAAGTACAGAATGAATATTTATATTTAAAAGAAAATTATAAGCAGAGAAACAATGAAACACACTTAAATCTTCTGGCTCTGGAGATATTTGATTTATCGATGAAAGACTTATTAAATCTGAACTTTCTTGCCGTCACGTCGTTGTCTTAAATTTGCATTCTTTTGAAGATCTAAGTTACGAGCTCTCTGGAGTATTAAAAAAACGTCTCACCGCAAGAGATCTATAATAATTTCCCGACTCTTAAATTTTTTCCACGAAGTAGACATATTCACGCAAAAAAAATTTCACAAACAATTTATTCAATAAACGAAAATTTATCAATGACTTCATTAAAATGACTTTGACAGATTTGAGTCTCTTTAGCATAGACTGACATTTTCTATTATGGTTCGTTAATAAAGTCTGAGAAGTCTCTGCGAAGTATTCGATAAGGCTTCCAGCAAATTGTAATCGAAACCTTTTAAAGACAAAGTGACAGGAGCTTCAATTAAATTACTCTATACAATCTTTATAAAGTGACAGCTTCATGTTTCTTCGTTAATGTTATTAACAGAGGTCTATCCGAAACAAAGACGCTAGTCTCGTTTAATTTTCTATATCAAGCTTTCAAACGACTTTAAAGAAGCAGTTATTGAAATCATGACTTCTATAAGAAATTTATTTTTGATGAAAGCCTTATAGAAGCTTTATACATATCCAGACTTGCAGCATATCGATATTTCTAAGCTAATAGAAACTGAAATGTTAGTTGGGCTGGCTCCCTAAAAATAATAAATATAACAAGAAATAAAAGGGACGATTAAATCGCTTGAACTTGCTGTTGTGGTTATGAAGGATGAGTAATAATAAGCTAGAGAAAATGATAATTTCCACATTCTTGTTAAAAGCATTACCAAGTTTCATCAAAATGTTCTTAATGAGTAAGTCGAAAATAATTAAGTACCTACAGTTAATTGTAGTTTTTATTAATTATTTTTTTTAATCCAAATGCAGACCATACACACAAATATTTGTATACCTACTAATCTTTAGGAAAAAATAGCCTTTTTCAAAATGGAAATGCCAGGTGCTGTTTTATTTTGGAGCTACAAAGATTAATTTCGTCTCTAGGGAATAAACAAAAAACCTTAGGTTCAAAATTTGCGAGTACCCAAATATATATATACAAGATTAACTCGTTTAAAGTAATAAGATATGAATATACATTCGATACGGTTGTGTAGCTATTTATTTTTTTGCAATTATGTTCGTTGCAATGGGGAAAATATAGACATTTGAGTAAGTAGAATTTAGAATAGTTTTCTTAATACGGTGAACCGTCAAGATATAGTTTGTCCCGCATCTGTTAAGCTATTAATTGGTTTTCAAATTCTATTGAAGGATGGCTACGAACGTCGATGCATTAAAAAAAACACTCTAAACAATCAGAAACGTTCACAATTGCTGCTCCGGAAAAGTTTATTTCAGGGCAATTCATTGACATTTAGATATTTTCAAAGTACGGTGTGTCATAAATATGTCAACATTTTGCAACGACGTTTTTCCTTGAGTGATTTCAAATGAAATGACACAGGTGGTGATGATTTTGACAAATTTTCAAAACATAGATTTAAAAATATTTGTTTCTGTTATAATTCTGTGTCAGCTATCACCAATGTCAATTTAATTGAATCACTCAAGGAACAACGACGCTTCGAGGATTGAAATTTTTTTTTCGAAACTTTTACCTACGATACTTTATCTTGCGTAATTTTGGATTTTTGAATTTTTCTCCTTTCGTAAGATTACATTTTTCTTTGTAATTTGAACAGTTCGTGAATGAATCTAAAAATAGTTCCTGCATGATTATAATTCGGGAATGAAACATATTTAAGAGATCCTAACAGATCTGAAGGAACCAAGGAAAAGATTCGCGATCGAATCAGAAACAAAATTTCCTATGAACCTTGATTTCAATCAAAGGTTGATAAACTTGTGGAAATGTTTATAAATTAAAAAAAATGCAATAAATTATTATTATTTCTAAAAAAAGAAAACAAATTTGTGAAGAAAAATAAAAGAATCAAAATTGGATGAAACATTGGAACTTGCAGCTAAAGTGAAGTGTAGGCTGTTGAATTAATAACAATTTATAATAAGTCGCTTCATTACCTCTCGCAAAACTTCAAAAATCGATTGTGAAAAGTTGGGATTTTTTTATTTTTCAACAGCAAAATTGCATCGAAAATGCGATCAATTTATGAAGATATTATTATTTTAAGGAAATTTTCAAAAACCCGATGAAAGTATTTGTCCTTCAAAGTGAAATGTGTGTTTAAATTTTTTCCATTACTGTTTTCCATGTAAGGCCTTGTATATGTATTATTCGTAATCAGATTCATTTTCATTTTGTGAGAATATGTGAAGGTACCTCCCAAGCTAAATCTTTTTTGTAGGCTATTTTCGTTTTGAACACATAAGACTGTATAAAGGAATGCCTGATGATAACCTAATTCATCAATATAAATGATCACCGCTAAATCGAAAAGTGGGTGGAGTGGGTACTTGGGTATGGGTAGTGTTTGTGATTTTTAGAAGCAAAAAAAAACAACAGAAGAAAAAGTATATGTATACCCTTGTGTCTTTTCCACAACCAACTCCCCAATTCCCCCGTCATCCATTTTTCAACACCATACAAAAAGAACAAAAAAGGAAAGGGAACAAAATATAGGTAGGTATACATATACGTATATATTATATAATTCTTTACTTACGATATATATCCAATTTCCATCCATCTTCCATTCCCGATTCAGGTATCATCGATTGCTCCGCACGGCACGAGAGAAATTTTCCTCTATCGTCGATTGTTGGTGTGAAAGTCAATATTGACGTTGTCATATTTCCATCCGGATTCGACTATATATTTGTCCGTGTGAGAGTGTTCAGGATAGTGTTTTGGATTAAATGTGTGCACGAGGGTGTGTGTTGTATATCCATTGAAGTTAAGAGTCATCATCGGAAAAATCCCCCAGAGACGCGCATTCAAAGTCACGAGATGGATATAAAAAGAATATGAAATGAAAAATGAGCAAAAGCACAAAAAAAAAGAAGAAAAAAAAATTAAAAGAGCAAAGAATAAGGTGTGTGTAAGCTTTATTTTTTTTGTTGGTAGGAAGATGAATGTGTTTGCAGCTAAAGTATGTGTAACAGCAGGAGCAGCAAGGATATCAGGTTTGGATGAATTCAATCAATATCCTTGGTATATTAAATGCAATTTTAATATATTAACTTTATGTGCAAACACAATATACTCGTACATTGTTTAATGCAATACAAGCAGAGGGAATGTCATTATTTAACTTACAATTTCATGGGTATTCTTCATTGGCGTACTTCCTTTCCACCAAGTTATTGTTGGAGCTGGGCGTGATCCGACAACAACACAGCTCAGCTGATAAATATTATCTGCTGAAAGGGGTCGATTTTCTCCCTGTAGCTTCACAACAAGTGGACGTACTGTAAAAAAAATAAAATTTAATGATTTTGGTTAATAAAAATTGAAAATATAAATCGAATGCAAAGGAAAATATTTTTGGATTCGAAATTTACAAAATATTTTTAGCTAACGGAAAAATTGTTTTTTTTTATATTTTTGTAGAACCACAGAAATTTTATTTTTAATAAACGAACATTATGTCTCTACATATAAAATATTGCATTGTGCTACGCCTTTTACCAGAAAGTCAAATACCTACAATTAGGATAAAAAAAAATATTTATTATGACTATGGAAAACTTCAGGATGTCAAAAACACAGACAGATAAAAGAAGAACAAAGAATAATTACTCTCTAGAAAATTTTTGAAAGCTTAAGAATTTTGCGGCAGCAAGAACAATTTTTGAGTTTTTCGATGATGAATAAATAAAGTGGAGTGTGGTTTTATTGCAAGTACTATACAGAGTGAAATCATTCATTATGGACAGCTCCCTTAGGCGGACACAGATCCCTTAGACGGGGAAATTTTTCTAATTTATAAGCTTTCATGTTTCAGATTGGATACAATATACCAACACTCCTTTGCCCGGACATTAAGAAGAAATTCTCCAAGAAATTATTTAATTTGATTCTCTTAGGAGGACAGAGTTAAGTTAAAAAATCTTCCGTTACTTTTCATCGATTTTTTTTTTTGTATTATTATATTTTCTTTGTTTTTAAGGAAACAAGAATATGTAAGCAAAAAGGCAACAAAAATAACGCACACATTTTAAAAGGTACAGAGCAGAGAAGATTATTTGGTTTTGAGCTCTTGTTCTCTTGTTGTTGATATGCTTTGAAAAAAATCACTTTGCAATAAACGAATAATTTTAAGAGTGAAAATGAATTGTTGTTTATAGCTTAAAGCTATTAGTTAAACAAACAAATAGGAATAAGAAAGAAAATTGGGTTTTTTGATTTTGTGTTCCTCCATATTATTCAAAACAAAATTTGCAATTTTAATCCGTTCTACTTACGACATGGTTTCATCCCATTCAACAAAAAAAAAATAAATTTCACTAAATGACTTTTGAAATAAAAATAAAAATAGTAACCAACACAATAACAAACTTAAAAAAATTAGTTTTGAAAAATCGTTTAAAAATATTTTCATTATCTTCTTCTTTTTTTTCAATGCAGCAATTTTCAGCTTAATAAAAATTAGTGCACTATGGCGTATACTTAACAAAATGGGAAGACAAAGAACGAGTAATTTATTATGAAATTGTGAAATCTTCTAAACTCCATTCAAGTTAAATTAATTTAAGTTTTTCATTCTTGAGTTTGCAGGTAGTTGAATGAATGACTCAAATTTTGAATTTCAATTTAAAATTCAAATGAAAGGAAATAAGGTTTCAAGGGAATTCAATTCAAGAAACGTGAAGTGAAGCGAATAACTTTCTCAGAAGACCAAATTTTAGCTATGATTTTTTAAATGATTTTATACAAAAATTCCTTAAGAAAAAACAAAACATATTGGAACGAAACGCATCACATAGGGAAATCTTTATATAAAGGATGTCTACTAATTTGTAAATAATATTTTATGTTCTTAGGTATATTTAAGAAAAAAATCGTATGTTGGAAAACCTAGGGTATCGAGGGAGATTTCTGAAAAATTGACTTTAAATTTAAAATACACTACTCAACGATATTAAAGGAACAATTTTTTTTTTTCAATTTTTGTTAGTGTTTTTTGAAGAGCTGTATCTTTGTGATGAGTGGTCGTATTGAGTTGAAAAAAAAGCATTTTACAGCTCTACATTTTTTTTTGAGATTTGTTTGCAATAAATTTTTTTGAAGTACCGTTATTGCGTTATTGCAAAAAATGAGACGAGACAATAAAATAATTATTTTTAATTTTTTTTCTAAGGTCCTCATTTGCATGGATTAATTTTTTTGAGTCAATTAAATGTAATGATCAGATATCTTGTTTATTCAGCTTCAATTCCATTTTTTTTTTGCTGTCGTACGATTTTTTTTTGCATGGTTTTTCTTACTTTGAATGAAAAAAGATACTTTTAGCCTTGATTACCAATATCTCAGCAAATAATGAGGTTATAAGAAATTCAAACACAGTTTGGAAATTTGAGAAAACGTTTTACAAGATTTTTATTTAATTTTGAACCAATTATTTTTTTTACCGTTCACCCTTAGTTTAAAAAAAAAGTACTAAAAACCAATGTTTTGTAGTCTTTTCTTAAATGTTTATTTTCTTTGCAAATATTGCTTGCATGGCTTGCGTTGTCGTGCATATTTGTAGACTTTTAAAAAATCAACATTCTTGTAAATTTTCAAATTGATTTATCGAACCGTTTTTACTCACCAACATTTCAAAGTCTTACAAACCAGGTAAAGGAATAAATTGTGCTGTTCCTAAACAATGCGTAGCTGTCATCAAAATGACGAGAAAACCACAATTCCAGTAGATTTTTTCACAGTTTTGCATTGGTTAGATACTTTTTTGACTTTAAATGAAATAAAAAGTACATTTAACAAAAAGAAAATTAATTTCAAAAATTTTCAAACAAAAAATCTTGAAAACAAAATTAATTAAAAAACAACGGCAACACTTGCAGTAATGTTTTGTAGCTTTTTGGGAAGTCAATAAACAATTTCAGCAAAATCTGTTTTAAAACCTAGACCTAATTAAAAAAAAATAATAATTTTGCCTCAAAATGTTGAGTTTTAAACAATTTTTTGCCTAAACTGTTCATCAAAAAAAGTTAATTTAAAAACAAGGCTTTCCCAAAAGCTACAAAACATTACTGAAGGAATTGGCGTTTTTTTTAACTATTTTTTTTTTATATTTTATGAAAATATTGTATTAAATTGCCCCTCCCGTCCAAGCGGGGGAGATATTACCCCCTGCTTTCATGTCTAGTTTCCACCTACATGCTCTGATTTTTGTTGGCAGATAAGTTATATGGATTACCATATAACTTATTTTTGTTATATCAATCTTTATCTTTTGAACATCTATAAAAAAGAAACTAGCTTTGTAAACCCACGCCCTTACTGCGTCTAGTTGTGGTGGCAGCACTTCTTTGCGGCTTGTTGCATTTTTATCTTCTCGCTTTTTTATGATCGTTTTCGTCAACTAGTTTGACAGTTTGGCCTCGGTATATCTTTTTTTTTATAAACGTTTACTTTTACTATGCGTCAGTTGGTCGTATTTCTTTTTTCGTAATAGCAAAAATTATTCTTATTTGACTTCGCGAAAAAAAAGTGCAGCAGTTTTTCTTATCAATAGCTTTTAGATAAAATTCAATATAAAACTGATTTAAATTAAATGCAATTAATTTTATGTCAAATATTGACCAAGCAGTTCACGAGTAAGGCTATTGGTTCAAAGGGGACCGGTTTCGATTCGTAGACCTACCTACATATATTTTTTTTTTTCATTTTATATGAACGTCTTTTAAAGCCTTATAAAAGTGTAATAGGAGTGAAAAACGTCTCCTTTTTTACTCTATGGAGTATTAAGCAATGTTTTTATGAGTGAGATAAATGGAAATGAAAAGCATCTATGGATGAATATAGGAGTGAAATTGTAAGTTGGGCTTGCCACTCTATTCTTTTTTTAAACAAGTTGTTTCAGTAAATAGTTTTTAAGAAATTATATTTCAAAATCAAAATAAAGAGAAAATGAGAATTTTTGATTTCAAGTAGATATTTTTCAGTTTTGATTTCGTAATTTAGTCCTTTTTTGTGCTCGATACTAAATGTCGTTGTGGTGGCATCTCTATTCCGATGCGTGAAAGGCGTAGAACTGGTTGGGTATGAACTCTCGTAAACTAAAATTTCTCATTCGAAATCTCTCAAAATGAAGTCTCGCAATTACAAAATCCTGCTTCTCACAATCTCGCAATAATGAAATCCCGCAAATGTAAACCTCGCAAATCAAAATCTTGCAAAATTTAATTGCATCGCAACAAAATAAAATTTATTGATTAAAAATGAAATTTATTTAATTTGCCAAAAATAAGAAACTTATGTTTTTTTTTCTTAGAGCATCGAGTTACGTTTGCATCCCTCGATTGAGATTTAAAAAAAAAAACATAAATTGTTTTTTTTCTTTTTTATATTTTTTTTTTCTTTATCGATTTTTTATTTCATCTTAAGGTTATTATTTTACTATATATTATATTATATTATATTATATTATTATTTGATTTAATTGCTAAAGAAAGGCCGCTGTCCAAAGTAAGGCTGCACCCTTCTGTCGCTTGTCGAATTGAAGACTGACTTCACAAAAACTAAATTCATATTTCTTAAGCTTGAACTATTCTACAGGTAAAAAGAAAATGTGCCGCGTATGCAAACTATAAATTTGTTGTCGAAATATTCATATTTCATTTCGTTATGCACAAAGGTGGAAGGGAAAAGGGGTGTATCCGTTTGGGATTGGTATTTGCAACGTATGCAGAAATGGCGTGGGAAACCGTTATGGATTTGGATATGCCGTTAGGCAAAGGGGCGTGTTGGAAATAACGGGTTTACGGTAAAGGGTGAAGTCTCAGACGTAACTATCGTTTAAAGTTTTTCCTTTTTTTTAATAAAGAAATTAATTTTTAGTTAAATTTTTTGATTGTTAAAAATAATATTGTTAACAATAAGTGTTGAAGAAGATTCTATTTTCCATTTGCAGTCTTTATTTTTCAGTGCGAAACCCAGAGCCAAACGTTTTCGTGTGATATGAATTTGCGAGATTCTGACTTTCGAAGTTTTAAATTGCGAGATTTTAATTTGCGAGATTTTTGCTGCAATTTGCGAGATCTTTCGTTTGTGGTAGGAGGGGGTCAATTTTGGAAAAATTGACTTTAAATGCAAACAAAAATTAAAAATGAATCAAATCCACCTACAATTATGTGCAATCATTTTTTTGAAAGCTTTAATACTCCATTCTCGTATTTGTTTTCAAGATTTCGCGTAATTATGTGCTATTTTTGCCTTTAAAATTCAATGCTAATAAAACGTTAGTTTTTAGTCAATGGCCCAAAACCAAATGTTAATCTCTTTTAGAAATTATAGAAAAAAAGACCAAAGGTACTTTTTCCTAAAAAGAAAATAGAAAAATGAGTCAATTTTGAAATTTAATTTTCTTGGTCATTAACATTACAAACAAACAGTCAAAGAGAATAGCACAGTTAGCTACTCCTGAAAATAAATTAACCCCGAACTCAGGAACAGTTTTTCAGTACAGGATTAACTTTATCTTTCAGTTGTCAAAAATCTAGGGCCAACGATGTGTGACACTATGGATATCATCCTTCTAACCACCCTGCCTCAGGTGGGGAAGATAGAGTTTTATCCCTATACGATATTTTTCAAAAAATATAACCAGGAATCGTGCCCTAAATAATAATTGACAAATTACCGGACATTTACAGCTCTTATGCGCGGGCGCGCTCTTAAAATTGACAAAGGCTCAGTATTATATACAATCATTTACAGACATTAACTCTTTAAAAGTAAGATAACTTTTTTATGGGAGCTTGTATCTACTTTATTTTAATATTATTGGATTCAGCATTGAAAAACACCTTAAGATCATGCACCATATTTGCTTGGTCCCTTTTTTTCTTGGTTCTGATGAAAAGTCAAACGTTTTCACCAATTTTCATCAACGTTCCAGTTTCAGGAGGGGATTCATGGTAGTAGTTCAAAATTTGTCCCTTTCATTGAAAAAAACACCCTTTCACTATAAATATTTTTCTGGACTCATTTGATTCTTGTTGCTTATGACAAAAATGAAATATCGGGACCAAGTTTCATGTCAATGCTTTTGGAGTTTGGTGATATTTTACTTGTTTCACTAGAAATTCAGTCATCATTTATGAAAAAGTCTTTAACTTTTTTGTAGGTGTTTGTATCGCGTTCATTCTGATATAGTAAGATTGAGCATTAAAAAATGCGAATCCGCCAGTGCTTCGAAGCCTAAAGTTTCGGAAGGCAAAGTTTCGAAGGATAAAGTTTCGAAAAACCAAAGTTTCGAAAAGATGAAGTTTCGAAAATCAATATTTCGAAAAACGAAGTTACGAAAGGAAAAAGTTTCGAAAAGTCAAAGTTTCGGAAGAGAAAGTATCGAAGGACAAAGTTTCGAAAAAAACCTTCGAAAATCCTCGGAACTTCGTTGTTCCTTGAGCGATTTCAATGAAATTGGCACACACCTTTAAACATGTGTCAAAGCTGACCAGACTTGGCATTAGTAAGCCACTATTATATATGCTTTATGATATGCTCAATGGTAGAAAGTTTGTTGTCAAGAGTGGCAATGTGACTCGCCGATTCTATTCAGCATTTACACCAGCGATCTGATAAGTAGTCTAACTCAGGCAATTGCGTATGCCGACGATCTAATTGCGTACAGAACAGCTCCAAAAGTCGAGGTCATCAGAATCCTCTTGCAGCGTGACTTCGAAAAGATTCAGCGATATTGCGATGACTGGAAGTTGAAAATCAACTTTCAGAAATCAGAAACTATCTTGTTTAGGACTCCGTTGCGTGGAGCCACAAGGGATACGAGAAAGAACTGGCGTAAGCTGGTGATCGTAGGGCCAGGTGGACAGCCACTGGCGAGTAAAAGTGTAGTAAAGTACCTTGGCATCTGGATAGATCAGTATTTGTTTTTCGACAGACATATAAATGCTGCTCTGTCCAGGGCTAGGGGAGCTTTTGCCCTGACGAAACGGTTGTTTTATAGCAGCCGGCTTGACAGCAGGGTGAAGGTGATTTGCATGGCCCTCATACGGCCGATGATTGCCTATGGTTGCCCGGTTTGGTTCAACGTTGCCCCATCTCAAATGGAAAAGATTCGGGTGTTTGAGAGACAGTGTCTTAGACGCTGCCTTGGATTACACAGAACACCAGAGTCGGAGTACAAACATTATTATTCCAACCTGGTTCTATACAACGGCGCCAACATAAACAGGATAGATAATTTCTTGCTGAAGCTTATTCGGGGTCACATTGCAAGAGCAATGTCCTCGACCAACAGCTTAATTTTTGGGGCTTATTACCCTAAAAACGACTATTACGAGAGTGTGCGTCTTAGCGGCTTTATTCCGCCCGATGCATTTCTCTATTTAGACAGTCGAGGGCTGATCCAGGATAGAGCAGCGGTTCCGCTAATCTACCACGTCGGCCGTAGAACTGTAGATCGGCGGCTCCTTTACAGTCGAGACGTCCTCGCACAACACGGAGCGGAGCACCTTCGGTTCAGTAGGACTGTGTCCGATCGGGACCAGGGCTGTCGAAGTACTGCAATTGAAGTATTTGTGCTACTTTTTGAAACTCCGTACTGCCGTACTGCTAATACCACCAAAGTACTGCTTTTTTGAAAATTTCACACAACATTTGCAAATCATAATTCTATCCAAAAATTGTAAGTCCTTTTTATCTAATATTGACTTTTATAAATTAAACAAATAAAATTGTATAGAATACTCTCACAATGTATTTTGTAAATGTAGATGTATTGAAAAAAATCTCGGTTTACATTTTTTTATAGGTATTGCCTGTATATCGCAAGTAAAAAATTCTAATTTCTGGAATTTTCCGATTGTCTTTTCTGATCCAAAAATGAGGAAGTTTATGGACTTTTTGATGCCATTTGGAACGAAATATTCCAAACACGTCAAAATGTAGTTTTTCACCCATCTGTCAAGCAATGTTAAATTATATTAATAGATCTCTAGCCCAGGAAAATAAGACTTTTACGTTCTTTGACTGAAGAAAGAATTTTTGGAGGAGTAAAAGGGTGTAAAATTCGGTTGTTTGCTAATTTCATGAAAACTATCAACTTTTTGGAATAAAATATAAAGCAAAATTGTTGCTTATTCAATTCTATACAAACAAAATTATTATGTTTTTTTTCATACAACCAATAGATTAAGAGTAAATCATGCAGGAACTTTATGGAGTAGGAAATTTAGTAAACAAATTTACGTAAATTGCATTAATCAATCAGCAACATTTTGTGTACTATATGCATTGGGCTACAACGTGCACAAACGTAACAAGAGCTTTTTATGTAATAAAATCTTTTCAATACCACCATTGAAGTGCGCTAGAGCTAAATAGGTGATGGGCGCGTATATGATAATTTTTAATGAACAATATTTTCATTTGAACAAAATTAAATGCATTTTATTATTATGTTTGTATATATTTCTGTACCTTGGTTCTAAAAGGGCCAAAGTCTATTTCTAATAATATTCACTTAAGTTCACTTTTTGACTCAGCGGAAGATGTTCTAAGACTGTAATAAGGGCTAATGTGTTCCAATTGTTCCTTAACAAGATACCGATGATGGTTATAGAAAGTTTAATTTTCAAAAGTAATAAGCATTTTGAGAAATAATAAATCTTCACAAAAATCTTCCACAAAAATTATCGAATTGGACATTGGCCCAAGGTACAGATTTTACTGTCGTATTGCTGTGTACTGCTATTTTTTTCCTCGAAGTACTGCTTTCTGAAAAAGTGAAACGACAGCCCTGATCGGGACCGAAGAGATAGGGTAATGCAGGAGAACCAGTTCTGGTGATTGAAACCTGAACAAGAAGATTCTTCGGATATTTAAAAGCTGACTGCATTTTTCTATGCCATGGCCGACTTACATAGGTTTAGGTAGTTAGTTTTAAGCAGGGACAGTCAGGGTGGCATCAAAAAAAAAAAAATTATAAAACCAATAAAAACACAAAAAAATTATAAAAACCCGAAAATGCTTGCTGTGGCTGTTCTAGTTTGTAAGTAGTTTGTAAGTAGTTTGTAAGTAGTTTGTAAGTAGCTTTAAGTAGTTTTATAGTAGTTTTAATTAGTTTTAATTAGTTTTAATTAGTTTTAATTAGTTTTAATTAGTTTTAATTTAGTTTTATTTAGTTTGTAAAACAAAAAAATAAAGACAAAGATACCGAGTTTTTTATAAATTCTTCTTGGTGAAAAATAAAACCGATATGGATTCTAGTTTTAAGATAGTTCTAAGGCCGAAAGACATAAGCATTAAGTTATTAGTTTAACTTAGAGCGCCCGAATGGGGCCAGTAAGTTAGTTGTAAGATAGTGATAAGTAGGCTAGTTTTTATGAATTTTTGTCTAGCTTTAAGATAGTTTTAAGATGAATTGAAAATAAAAATGAATTTACAAAAAAAACATGTGTCATATGCTTATATTATTCCAAGATAAATATTTAAGTCTGTTAATCTTTCATATCTCACCTCCCCAGCACTTTGAAAGTGGCTTTAAAAAAAAAAAAAACAAAGTGAGTTTTCAATCAACTTTGGATGTCATGTAGTAGACTTTAAAATTCTGCGTCGACACCATCTTTAAATTTTATTAATAAAAATATTTTTCTAATTTTTCTTGGCTTTTCAAACTTTTTTCTACCCCCTTCGTGCAAGGGGAGGGATGAAAGAAAGTCAATAATGTAGTCCTATGGTTTCAAGGGTGGTGAATCAACCGGGAGTTCTCAGGTCATCGTTCGACCCTTGGTTTTCGATTTATAAGCAACATTACGGGATTTAAACTGGTAAGGGGCAACCCTTCTCTTGTCTTTTCTGCCACCTTGGCAACACTTCTTAAAAGTAAATTTAGGACATGAACTATTAGTGTACTGAAGCTCTACCCGTCAGGTCAAAATGAAAGGTCATATCGTGCACTAACGCTCCTACCAAAAGACTTTATCTTTGAAGATTAAAGTACTAAAACTTTTTTAACAATAGGCTACTGCAAGCATATCTTTTATACTCGGAAATTTTTGGTTTGTATGGAGTAGATGTCATTTTCACCATCAAGTTTCAGGCAGCCGGTTTTCATATCCTAGACCCTAGAGCCTTCAATAAGTTAATATGATGGGCCTCTTAAGATCTTTTAGGGGTAAATTTAGTAATGAAAAACAACAGATAAAAATGATTATATTAAACAAAGAAGAAGACATGGAGCAAATATCTTGCATGCTTAAATAGTAAGGCTAATGCAAGTTTGTTATAAAACAAAGCTCCTTTGAAAGAAGATCTATCATTGTATTTATATGGAAATAAGATGATTGAACAAGCCAGTTTTCATTGTTTATGTAAGACAAAACATGACTTTTCTTGATTTCCTTTACCTTTACTATAGTTAACTTATTATTTCCTTAATCTACGAGAACTCTCATAGGTATATAAGGAAACTAGAAAGTTGCTATACTCTCTAATTTAATTATATCCGAGAAATGGCCCAAAAGAAGACTATTTTAAAATCTATTCTCGGGTAATTGTTTGACAATATCCTTCTTTACATGTTTCTTAACTAAAAACTTTTAGATTTAAGCATCATAATTGGTACAATGTGCATTTTCTGAATTAAAATCAAATGAATCGATAAATTTTTCAATTAAAAATTCAACACAAGTAACTAATCAAAACTTTCTCTTTCAATAAACACACACATCAGAAGGTGTATCAAAACTTTTGATTGTTCTCCAAGTACTCGGTAAGTTACAAATTGACGTTGCCAGAAGAGCTGTGTAGGTAGTTTGGTGCATACAGACAGTACAACCTATAACTCTTAATTCCAAAACGAGAATTGCCAAGAAAAACAAACTATGTAATTACATTCTTCGGTGTCAAATGAGAAAGAGAGAGAAAGCTTTAATCGAGTCGTTCGTCGGCCATATTATGATGAGACGTGGTGAAGTAGAAAAACGGATTTTGAGCAATTTTATTGTTAACATGACAAGGGGAGCAAGCTGTGCTATGCTTTTTGTTGTCACACACAATTAATTTTAATTGCAATTCTTGCAACAACAGAAAATTCCTCAGAATGTAAAGTCCTTCTCCTCACTTAACTTCTTTGTTATACATTCTTTCTCCTTCTATTTCTGTCTCTCTCTTTAGACGATATAGCCAGCCTTTCATTGCTTTAAAAGCGGTTACCACCGGGTGGCATATCATATAGTATAGGTTAGGTTTAGATGAGTGACAAGGACGTTGTCGTTGCAAAAGCAAGTGCACTTCTATTGCAGTCAACAAGGACATAGGTATCGTCTGTGTACTGATACTGTCAGTGACTTTAGATAGCTACGAGTCCTTTTACTTCACTTTAACTCACATACCTATATGTACATTGTGGGTAGATACATATAAAAAACAATAACAACAACAAAAAACACAATCATACTTACAATTCATATCAAGAGTGACAGTGCTACTAATTGGCGTTGTTAAATTATTGTTCGATGCCTGACATGTCAGTTGCATGTTGAGATTTTTCCTTTTTAGCTTTCCCAGTGACAGCACATTGGCAACTCGCCGATCTGACAATGGGTGTGAAGTGTCATCAAGTAGAGTGTTTTCATGCCACCAGGTAACCTTCGGTTGTGGTCGTCCTGAAATTAAAGAACAAAAAAAAAAGAAGACAAATGTAAGCAATGTTATAGCTATGTGTACATGTATTTTAAAAAGAATTCTATGTTTAAAGCCCTTATTAGCAGCCACATCATATATGTTCACTGGTAGGTACTTGGCAGGAGTGATGACATAAAATAAGACATCCAGAGTGGTGAGAAGATGAATCTACTTTATAAAGGATACTTAGGCACACATTCAAGACTTAAAAATTACATTTGGTGTATAATACATAATTATTGTCTATATTCCTTTTTTTTTCTTAACTTGGCACAATGACAATTTGAGCGCAAAGAAAATTACGATTTTTCAACTCATTTAAGGATAAAGGATTATTTTTTCCTCCCGTTTACACATGAGATATTATTTTTCAACAACAACACGCGTGATCTTGTAATTCGAAGGAGTCTTCTTCCAATTACAAAACAAAAATCTGTTAAAAAAAAGTCTGAGAGGACGAAGACGATGATGAAAGCAACAAAGTGGATGTAGAAAGCACCATGCATAACAAGAGTAAAAAGCAGAAGCAGTAGCAGTATATATAGCAGCCCCAGCCAACAGCATTGAAAATAGATAAAGGATATAAGAATTCTTTTGCCATGCTTGGTGCTTTCTTTTTGAAGCCTCTTGTTGTAAACATCATCATTTCTATATGTGTATAGTACTCGTATATGACTAAAAAAGTTAGTGAGTGACATACGATAAAAGAATTTTCTCAGAAGAGGTTAGCGTTAGCGAAAGAAATAAACAAAGAAAAAGAAATAGAATAGGATGAGAACAAATAACACAGCAAACAAAATAAACACAAACAAAAAAAACAACAACAAAATAAGGATTCCTGTAATGAAATATCCTTTTTCATTCTCGTCCTCATTCCTCAATTTCTCTGTGGCTCAAAAAGGGTACACGGGTATAAGATGTTGAATGTTTTGTTGGCTGTTTTAATCTTTCAAATAGGTTGACGGATTAAAATGTATTTTATGAAAAAGGGCGATGACGACTTTGTCGAGTATCTTATACTCATTTTACGCCTACTTTGCGTCTCAATGTCATTCAAACTGAGGAGTTTAGAGGGTGTGTAGGGTGTATTTTTTTTTGTTTGGGGTTTTTGGAATGTGCCTAAGTATTTATAATTAAGTATGTTGGTTGGGGAAATTAAGGGTAGATAGTGCGGATACCCTCTGAGGTACCTATACTTTTTTAAAGTTCAAAAGAATTTTCAATGGATTTTTATTAGACCAACAAAAGTTGATACAAGGAAGAGTTTTGTTTTAGTTGTTTTTTCAACTGTGATTTAAATATCAGTTTTCTTTAACTCAGACAGGTGGCCTTTAAAAATTGAGGAGGGTTTCAAGAACAAAGGTATAAACTTGATTTTGTAGAAGTAATACTTTGATTTAGATTACAAAATCTTTAATAATACAAATAACCAGGTATTTTTTTGTCTTCTTAATTAGATGGATGTTTGTACTTTTGAATATTTTGTAGTAACGTGTCAAATTCACAGTTTAACCCGTAGGTAAACACTTTGAATTAATTTCGTTTTCAATGGAAATTAAACAAAAGATCTGAAGAAGAGAAATAAATTCCAGGATTATTATGACTAATTGAAAACTAAAAAGTTTATTTCTTAGATCCAATAACCAGATAAGAAGCATACAAATGGATCCCAATAATTCCATGCAATATAAATTGAAAGTTTGTTCACAAGGTTGCATTTTGAAATAAGTCCCCTAGTTTGAAGATGAAATAAGTCTTGGTGGCGCGGAATGGTGCGCGCCCTGCGCAGTAACTTTAAAATTCACTTGTCACGTCGCTGATACCACCCAACGCAGTTGTTGGAGAGTTCTTTCATTTGAAAAAAAAAACTTCCCAACTCCATAGACATTTTGGGGAATTATATAAATTTTAGTTTGTGAGCCATATCATATGGGGACTTATTTCACGGAGAACATACAATTCACCTGACAACCGGAATCTATTTTCAGAAATAAAAGAATTAAAGGTCAACAATTCATCAGATTTTTCTTTTTCCTATTAATTTCTCACTTCCTGTTTGTCGGACCAAAAAGATATTCATAAAAAAGAAGGGCGTAGCTAGTATAAAATTAAATATTTTCAATTTTTATTAATGTGGTTTGAACCTATAATGGGGCTTTGCATTGACTTAAATTTAAAATTGACTTTGAACATTTTTAAAAAGGCCAAAAGTCATAAACCAAAAAATTGGTAATAACTATATTCTTTGGATTTTGTATTTTTATCTTACAAAAATAATAATAAGTTTTACCAAAAGGTAGAGAGAACCTCGCAAGGTTACAAATTCCAAAACAACGCCATGTAGTGGGATTCCAGTTGGTGTTGATATTATGCAAACAAAATTTCTACCAAATGTATTGAGGTATATGAATCAAATTATTCTACTCTGCCCAGACAGATTGCAAAATGTTGGCTTAAAAAACCTAGGCCAACAATACCTCCACTTAATGACCAGGAAAGTCCACCATCCGGAAAGAAAAGTAAAAAAAAAACACTGACGTCAACACCTAACACCATAGAGGTACAAACTTTTAACAGTCCGTCCAATTACTCGCATATGGCCATGATATTGACACATTCTGAAGAACAAGGCGTGATTTCAGCTGCCATTCTTTATGGTTATTGAGAAGAAAGCCAAAGAATCAAGGCCAAGTTTAATGCTATCAACGAGGACACAAACCAGTTACTTGGATAGAAAGTTGCCATAGGCAGCTAATTTTTAAAGTGGTAAGAGAATTTATTTATCAAAGCCTAATAAAAGCACTGGGATTGAATTACTGTTGTTAATCGATAAAATTATTCGGATGATTTTCCTCCAGTCCAACAAAGTTAAAAGTGAACAGCATGGTAACCCCGCGTCTGATTGTGCAATATATTATGTATAAGAGAACAGCGTAACAGGTGACACAAGCAAGTGGAAGAGGACTTGGCAGTAGCGGATCCAGGATTTGGCTGTGGGGAGGGCTTGGACACATCTTTTTAAAAATAATCTTATTCACAAACCCAAATTTTCTTTTCTCAAAAAGTAGGCTTGTCGGCAGCTGAATTAAAAAGATTTTGTATAATGCAAAAATATACATAATGTACTTAATAGGAAAATTCTGCAAAATTTCATGAATCATGATTGGAAATGGGGTTTCTAGAATTATTGAGCTTCAGCTCCTATTTTAAAAAGACGCTTTAACCAGTTTCTCCACAAAGACACATCGTATAAGAAAGTTGTTAGGATATGTTTATAGGAACTTTAAATAAGTAGCTACCTTTCTTTAATTTGAATATTTTTTGTAGTATTTATAAATACTCATCGTACAGTACTTTGTCTAACTTAAGACAGCCGTCTACCTCCGAAAAGTTATTGATAAACTTTGTAGGTTACTGTTGTCCTAAAATTCTTTAACTTGGACAACGGAATTGGTTGTCCAAAATTTGATGAACTAGACTGTCTGTTTTTGACATTAACGTAAGATCCGTGCGAAAAATATATGGACAAAATTGAAACAAAATGGCGTAACGCCAAGGGGGGCATCTTGATGCGCTTGCCTGCCCCCCCCCCCCCCCTAATCAAAATGTATTTCATATATTATTCAATCTTTATATTCTTTTGAAAACATTTAAAATCAAGATTTCTTGTAATAAAACTATTTATTTAATTAAGTTTGCCCCCACCTAATCGAAATCCGGCGTACGCCCTTGTATCTCACCTATCCAAATCTTAATATTTAATTCTTAAAGAAGAGAATCAGAATGCTATGTCCAAAAAGAAAGGTAATTAAGATCCCTATAAAAAGACAATTGCAAATTCTGTATACAAGTAGCTGTTCCAAGAAATAAGCTAAATCATGTTTTTCAATAAAAAAAATGTATTTCGATGTTCTGTATCTATTCCACCTAAAGTGACTTTAGTCCATGTGGATTGGTATTTCGAACATAAAAAATTGTGTTCAACATTCCGATCATTAACTATTTTAAGTGAATTCCATTCATATTTTTGAAATGAAATTTTACAGTTTGACGAAGATTTGAAAAAAAGTTGAGTTTAAATTTCAAAAATTTTGCTTGCCCTTCAATTTCTATTAACTATAGTTATACGAGTATTTCGTTCATATCAAAAAAAAAAGAATTTACCTATATTACACTTTTTAAAGGGAAAAAACATTAACCGTTACAGTTGATTTTTACATTTCGAAAACGAGTTCGAAGTGAATTGAAATTCTTTTTCATTTCATTTAATAAATATTGCTCGCGGGAAGAGCTCTATAATCTTTCGTTAGAGCATAAAGGAAGTCACAAGAGAAACTAAGATCAAAAATCGCTTCATCTTAAAGCAGTCTTTGAAATCGTCAAAATATCCTTCGGCACACGAAAACAATCTGATATAAGTTTCAATTTCTAAAACAATATTTTGATGTTATCATGTAAACTATCCATATCAAAGATTACCTATAGCATCCGTCGAATGAGCTGTGGAGCAAATCAGACTGAATTTTGACATTTTTACTATGAGCCAAATGTCAAAATTGAGCCTGACTCATTCGTCGGATTCTGTTATCAGGGTGATTTTTTACACCGGAAGCTGAGTTTTTAAACTAAAGCCCCAAAAGTTATCTGGGCTCAGCTAAGTCCGAAAAATACCAAGAGGAGTTGAAGAAAAAGGTAAAATTGATTTATTTTGTCAAACTTTATTTGACTTTTAAGATATATCGATACCCAAGGAAATCTAGCTAACAATAATAGCATGAAGGTCAACCTCACTAGTTTCAATATAAGGACTTGTTATTTCTTTAGTCCGATTCCCTAGGGGCTTGGAAAAAACAAGGCTCACATGTAAATTTTGTAGCCACAATCTTAGTTTTGTTTGCCTAACTCTCTTCTGAATCAGCCGTGGGGGGGGGGGGGGGGCTTCAGCCCCTATAGCCCCCCTCTGGATCCGCCACTGGGACTTGGTGTGAAAATTGAAGAAAGCTATCTGTAGTCAAAATCTCATTTTTCTCAAAAATAACTTCCACAATTTTATTTAAGTTCTATCTGTATGCTAAAATTAATACGCATATGTAAGTACATTCTGATATTAAATATAAAAAAGCTTTAACCTGGGCAACTTTAACAAAACCTCCTAAAGAATGAAATTTTGTATTTCCAATTTACTCTTCATAACCTAAAGGTATTAAAATTTAATTTTTACACAAAAACTTCCGAAAAGATCAAATAGGTACCTATTCAAATTTTCAAAATAAAATATTTAATTGATAAATGTTCTTTTGAAAATTCGATACTACGCGTTTACCTTTGGTTTGTTTTGGTTTTATTAAAACTAGTACGTCCAGCCCTCGAAACTCGAGTGCCAAAAATACTTTCGTCTAGTTGGCAAAATTCCAGAAAATCGTTCAAGAATCAATCACCAAAATGATTCGATTATTTCAATGAATCGATCTTTCGATCATTTTTATTTCACTGAAATTTTTTCTGATTAAATTTTATTTATTTAAATTTCACTGGAACTAAGTCTCGCCGATTTGAATGAATTCAACTCAATACTCTATCGAATCCAATTTGATCAAAATTTATAAAAAAAACAATACAATTTGGATTGATTAAATGAAAATATTGATTATGTGAAAATATAGTTCGGCCCTTTTCCATCAAGACATCAACTGTCAAATATTATTGATGGATGGCTACGATGTCTATGGATTAAAAAACCTCTAAAAAATCAAAAAATTTTAATGAATTTTTATTGCTCCAAAAAGAGGTGATTTGAAGGCAATTGGGTGACATTTGTATCAAAATATACATTTTCTGTAGAAATATAGTTTGCTTCGTATTTCAAGCCATCAACTGTCAAAATCCATTGATGGATGGCTACGATGTTAATGGATTGAAAAACCTCTGAAATTTTTGATGAATTTGTATTGCTCCAGAAAAAGGTGATTTTAAGGCAATTAAGGTGACGTTTGGATCAAAATATACTTCTTTTGTCAAAATATAGTTTGTCTCCTATATTGCAAGCCCAAAACTTTCAAATTCAATTAAAGAATAGCATCCATTGATTCTCGGGTAACGCTAACGTGCAGGGGGACCGAATGGATGCCGGGATAAGCAGACAACCCAGCGTTGCTGGTCAGGGCACAAACTTGTCCTTGGGATGGTTAAAAGCCCCCTTAAGACGGATGAACTGCAGGTAGCGGTCAACGGCATGATAGTCTGGTGGCGGAGGAGCTTTTTTGGTAAAAGGCCAACGGCAGCAGCAGGTAGCGTCTGTAACCCATATTGGGCGGCTACAAAAGGCGTCTGTTTTCCCATAGTGGGCGGCCTCGAGCAGTTATGTGTTTGACCATACAAAAGGCGGGTGTGCCTGTCAAATCTGAGCTTATGTATGTTATTAATCATATCTCGGAAAACACCATGGTGGAAGGATATAAGCAAATACATGAATTATGACAACAAATGGAAATGAGTCCCCAAGAGGTAATCTTTTTATAGAAAATCCTTCTGTAGCTTCGGTTGCAGTAAACCGCACATCGGATTTGGGGGTGCGGCATCTTTCATGTACGAGCGTCAATCAAGACGCCATAATAATAAATGAATCGTTGACAAATAGAAGAAATCTTTCAAGAAGCGCAAATGTTACTTTTGGCTACCGCATACGTACGAAAATCGGAGCATGGAACGTTCGATCCTTGTACAGCGATGGTAGATACGAGCAGGTTGAGCGTGAAATGCTTCGTCTAAACATCAGTATCCTGGGCATAAGCGAAACTAAGTGGAGAGGAAGAGCTGAATACAGATCAGACACTGGACAGACGAGAATGCTGTATTCCGGGGAAGATGAAAGAGAGGGTGGCCAAAGGCTGCATGGTGTCGGAATTATGTTGAACGAAGAAGCAAGGCGTAGTTTGATCTCCTGGGCGCCCATTTCTGCGAGATTAATGACAGCAAGGTTTCGTTCAAAAATTCGTAACGTCACAATTATTCAGTGCTACGCCCCCACAAATGAAGCGACCGAGGAAGACAAAACCGCGTTCTACACTCATCTTAACTCGGTTTACAGTAGTGTTCCGAGAGCCGACATCATAGTCGTTATGGGAGACCTCAATGCCCAAGTCGGTTCAGACAATTACGGACTGGAACGCGTGATGGGAAGAAATGGCGTGGGGTCACGGAATGAAAATGGTGACTTGCTTGTCGACTTTTGTAACGCGAATCGTCTTGTGATAGGTGGGACTGTATTTAAGCATAAGACGTGCAACAAAATTACCTGGGTGCATCCGGATGGTCAAACCGAAAACCAAATTGATCATATCATGATTCAGCAGCGATGGAGGAAGTCTATGTGTGATGTCCGGAGTATAAGAAATGCCGATGTGGGAAGCGACCACCATTTGGTTCTGATGAGTCTCAAACTACGAACCGCTGCCGTACAAAAACCAGCGCAGGATGCAGCAAGGAGCTCAAAATTCATTACGAATGCTTTAAATGACCCCAACATATGTCGAAACTATGTCACCACCCTTAACGACAGAGCCTCGTCATTAAACGGAATCCAGAATTCAACAATTGATGAGATGTGGGGTGAAATTAAAAGTGTTTTTATGGAGGCTGGATCCGAAACTGTACCCAAGCGAACGAGACGTAGAGACTCTTGGATATCCCAAGACACCTGGGATAAGATCGAACTTCGCAAATCGTTGAAAATCCAAATAAATGCTGAAGCAGATGTTCAACGAAAGGCTGACTTGCGAAGAGAGTACCGCATTGCACATAAAATGGTCTATCGCTGTGTGAGACGTGACAAGAGGGTGAAGGTAGATGGACTCGCAGATAATGCGGAAATCGCTGCCAGAAGAGGAGATATCCGGGAATTGTACCAAATAGCCAAAGATGTTATCGGGAAAAAAAGCAACACCAATCATCCTGTAATGGATGTGGATGGCACACTTTTGGTATCAATTGAGGATCAGCTTCGTAGATGGAAGGACCATTTTTGTGCCCTGCTAAATGAGGATTCAGTTGAGCAGAGTGCTGAAGTGCCCCAACTAAACGAGATGCGCAGGTCCTATAGGGGTATTGACATCGAACCCCCGTCAGAATCGGAAATCCAGACATCAATAAATCTCCTCAAAAACAACAAGGCAGCTGGACTGGACGGAATACCAGCTGAATTCCTGAAAGCCGATCCCGTAACAGCGGCTAGTATTTTACATCCGTTGATAAAAAACATTTGGGAAAACGAAAGCTATCCCAGGGATTGGAAGGATGGTGTGATTGTTAAGTTGCCAAAGAAAGGTGACTTAAAGAATTGCAACAATTGGCGTGGTATCACCGTTTTGTCCGTTTTCCCCAAAACTAATGGCAACAATCATACTCGAGCGAATAAGGGATAGAATCGAGTCTACTCTCAAGAGGCATCAAGCTGGCTTCCGCAGTGGTCGATCGTGTGTCGACCATATCAACACCCTGCGTATCGTCCTCGAGCAGTCGATGGAATTTCAATCACCGCTTTACCTCATGTTCGTGGATTTTTAGAAAGCCTTTGATCGAGTTAACCGAGAATGTATATGGAGATCGTTGCTTGGTAGAGGAATTCCACCAAAAATAGTTGCCATTATTAAAGAGTCCTACAACAACGCAAGGTGTTTTGTTTTGCACAATGGGCAGCTATCCGACTCCTTTGTAGTGCAACAGGGTGTGAGACAAGGGGATGTTCTATCGCCAATTCTCTTCCTGCTGGCGATGGACGACGTATTGACGGCCAGTGTAGGTACAGCAGAGCGACAGGGCATTCAATGGAGACCGTTCGAAAGGCTCAGTCATTTAGACTATGCCGATGACATATGTCTACTGGCAAATAACATCAGTGGGCTGAACGGGATGTGCCAAACACTGCAAGTGAAGGGAGAGTCGAGTGGTCTAAGAATTAACAGCAAAAAGACAAAAATAATGCTCACAGGCCGCTCCACACAGCAGCGTATTATTCTACAGGAGACGCCAGTTGAAGTAGTGGAACAGTTCAACTACCTTGGCAGTATTGTCTCTGCAAACGGTGGTACGGATCTGGACGTTAAAAGTAGAATAAATAAAGCTCGTGCTGCCTTCGGTACTCTGTCCCCAATCTGGAAATCAAGTCAAATCTCCTTACGCACTAAGTTGAGATTTTTCGAATCCAATGTCAAATCCGTGCTGTTATATGCTTGTGAAACCTGGAAAGTCACGTCTATCATTTCGAAGAAATTGCAGGCTTTTGTGAATCGCTGTCTTCGCCACATCCTAAAGATTCGCTGGCCACAAATAATATCAAATGAGGAATTGTGGCGCAGGACAAGTCAAGAGCGGCTGGACGTCGACATAAGAAAGCGTAAATGGCGTTGGATTGGTCACACACTGAGGAAACCAAACAATGAAATTGCAAAGCAGTCCTTTGAATGGAATCCTCAGGGTGCACGGCGGGTTGGAAGACCAAGAACAACATGGAAATCAACTGTCTTAGCGGAAGCAGAATCCCAGAGAAAGACGTGGCCACAGCTAAAGTACCTTGCCGCAGACCGTGAAGGATGGAGACGTTTTGTTGACGCCCTATGCCCCAGCCGGGGTTACAGGACACGATGATGATCCATTGACCAATGGCTATGATGTCGGTGGATTAAAAAGCATCTAAGAAATCTGGAATTCGTGATAAATTTTTACTGCAGCAGAAAAAGGTGATTTTACGGCAGTTGGGTGATATTTGATTCAAAATATACTTTTTCTGTCAAAATATAGTTTGTCCCCTATATTTCAAGCCATCAACTGACAAACTCCATTGAGGGATGGCTACGATGTCAATGGATTAAATAAAAACTTTAAGAAATCACAAATTTTCGATGAATTTTTACTGCTCTAGATAAAGTTGATTTTAAGGCAATTGGGTGACATTTGGAGCCAGCATTTTAAGCTAAATGCATAAAATTCTCGGCACATATCTTAAAAGCGGATAAAACTGGGTTACCGGCGTGTAGTAGACACAAAAAATTTACTTGTCAACGCGTTGACAGCGATAATTCATTCCGGTTAGACCGTTTTTCTCCGTGCTTAAGTTAACCACCGAAAATTCTCCGTAAATTGATGAGCACCGACATAGTTTCTTTCATCCAATTCCCTTCGGACTTGCAAAAAAACAGAGCTATTATCAATCACGTTTAAGAGTCCTTATAACAAAAATTGACGTTTGCAAAAAATTTTGCGACAGAAAAATGAGCCAGGGTATTTGCATACGATTTTTGGATGTACTTCAACAATAAGTCAAAATCGTAAGAATAATTGCATCGTTTAAAAGCCGTCCTGAGCGTCGAGAAGAAGTGAACTACTTTTCTGCAGCACTGAACGCTGCCATCAGACATTCCAATAATCTTTCCAGTCAGTGCTGGAAAGTTGGTTGGTTGGTGGGTGACAAAATCAAAACGTCACCGACAGATAGAAACAAACAAACTAAAAGTGAACAAAAAGATAAGAATAATAACAAATAAAACAAAAGAAAAATGTTAGAAAATATGTATATCAACGTTTTATAAAACGGCAAAGATGAATCTTGTATATAAATAAAATGCACGACTGGATCGCACGTACTTGCTCTTATGTTCAAGTTGTGTGGGACTTAAGAACTTTAAAAAACATTCAAGTTATTATAGAAAAAGTATAAAAGGCATTTAAATCGTTCTATTAATTGTATAAACAGTCTGATAAATAACTTAGAGCTCAAAAAAAAAAGTATGCCATTTGATTACTTGAACAAATATGAATATATGAAAAAAAAAATTTAAAATCGTTGGAGCCGTTTTCTTAAAAATTAATTTTTTATATATAAAATTTTTGTAACAATTTTCAAAAAAAAAAATTGGTATGCTTCTTTTGAGTATATATTAATATACATTCAAAACTGAAAATTCAAATTAATTCATCAACCCGTTTTTGAAATATTGAATTTTCAAAAAAAAATTTTGAATCTTTTTTTAAAAATCCAAAATTTATTTTTTTTTAAATTTTGGTATGCAGTTTTATTTATATTCTAACATAGCTTTTGTGCAAAAAATTTAATTGAGATCGGATGAGCGGTTAATGAGAAAACCAAAAATCAAAAAAACCGTTATATGGCAGGTACCGTTAATAAATGTTTTTGGTGATTTTTTTTCTTACTAAAAGGAACATCATATTTACAGTAATACACTGATTTTTTTTTTATCAAAATCGTTGGAGCCGTTTTTGAGATAAGTAAGCTTTTCCTTAACGGTTGTATGGCAAGTACCGTTATTTTTTGAGCTAAAAAAAAATTTCAATTTCCCCTCTGGAGAGTTACAAAAAAACCTTAAGTTCAAAATTTGAAGAAAATCGCTTCAGTGGTTTAGGCTGTAGGTTGAGGTACGGACAGACAGACAGACAGACAGACAGACAGAATTGTGCCACCCACTTTTTTCGTGTTCTCTATCATCGTAATGTCATGTTTGATTGTTATCTCCAAATTTTTTTTTTGCACGAATCCAAAACTTGCCCTATAGTACCTATATCGCAAGTAAAAACAATAGTGTCGTTATTTTTAAAGTAAACATGTCAAGATATCAAAAAAGTATGTGTTATGAACAAATACTCGGTCTCGCTTTGGCTCTCGCTCGCACTTGTTGTGCAATTTTCCTTTATTGTTTTTGGGTTTTTGTGGGGCAATTAATTAATTAATTCTTGCATTCTGCACTTCTGTGCAAAAAAACCTTTCAAACGACATATAATTAATATGACTTTGGCTTTTGTAGACCGCGTAAATTGTACAATAAGATTCGTGTTTTCCGTTTTATAATATGATTAATCGAATCACTCAGTGGAATAGATTTATATTCGTTCAAGAATTAAGATATCAAAAGAGTATTTTTAGCAATTAAAAGATTGAAATTCATGCTTTTAAAAATGTTTGTTCGTATAATATCAATGGGGCATAATTCATAAGAGTTGTTTAAGGTGATGCTAGGCAAAAGTAGAGTTTCTCCTATGGAAATTTCAACAACTGTGTGCCCTGATGTTTTTATGTCACTTGTAGAATTTTAAAAAATTTAAACCTTCCTGGCAATAGAAGCAAGTACGTGCAAACTAGTAATGCACGTTGTTTTTCTATAGCAGTAATCGTCAGAAGGATACTCATTAAGAAGTGATTTTGGGCCCTTTTACCTTCCATAAAATTATTAGAGGTTCTTTTATCGATGGGGAATTATTCTAAATCGATGTCTTAAGTGACTGGAAGATAGAGTTCTATGAAGCCAACACTGAACAAACAAATTTCTATTTTTTCCCTACAAAGTGCATATAAAAAACTAACATTTTCAATTGATATTTTGTGCAACTATAAAGAGAAATTGAATATGTTCATGACACGAAGAAGTATCAAGCTCCCGTCACAACTTGAAACTCTTGTCTGATGTCTTCAATTTTAACTTTCATTTTTGAATTTCTATATGAATTGCCTTATAGTAACTCAATAAAAAAAAAAATAACACCCAAAACAGAACATATAAATATAATATCCACCAGACATAAACGGGATAAGAAGAAAATAAGAATAAGAATTTTACAAATTGAGATTTTAATCTAAATGCTTTATGGAAATTGTTTTGAAACAATTCCAGCTTTTTTTTTATGTTTTTAGATGGATATTCACCCAACGAAGTTATAATAAAATACAATAAGAAAAAATCCATTTGACTCATTGTAGTTTATCATAAAAAAAAACAGGAAAAAAGGGCGAACATAATATCATTTTTCGAAGTTCATATTTTTCTTCTTTTTTTTTTAAATATTGCTCCCAGGAGAGGTCATTTACAAAAAGATATATGATATTCCTTTTGATATCACTTGATCTTAGTTTTTTTGTGATTTGAAAGCCAAATATAGGCAAATACTTCAAAAAGCTTAAATTAAAATTGGAAAATTGAGGTTATGCCATGCATAAGAAGTCAAGAGTTCATTTTGTTATTGTTTTCTTTTTTATATCAAATATCAACTAGATACCTTTATATGTAAATATTATAATCAATCACTCAAACAATTTTTTTCATAGATTTATAAAAAAGGTGGTTTTAAGAGATTTTGTGTTTTGTGCTTTGGTGATTCACAAAAATAAAAATTATTCAAAACACACAAGAAAAGTTATTTTCTTTAAAAAGTCCACGAAATCACTTGTATCTTCCGATGACCTAAGGATAAAATTTGAACGCTAAATGTTTTCTATTCATTAAAAAGAAATCAATAAATCCCATTATCCCCTTTAATTGAAAAATTTATTATTGAGTGATGGTCGATTTCTGGAGAATTTATTGATTATTATATGAATCACTCTAAAGTTGAACTAATAACATATTTTTGGCGCATATTCCATTTAATATGAGCTGTTCAATATCCATCATTTATTAAAAAAAAAAAACAATATCAATTCCCATGAAAATTCTAATTGAAATATATAAAACAAAATTACAAGGACAAACTCATCAAATACTTTATTCAAATCAAAGCCGATTTATATTCAATCATTGGGCAAAACAAAAATACTAACAAAAATGTATTCTGGAAACGTATTCACATATTTTTTAGAACATTAAACAAAATGTGAAAAAAAGATATTTTAAAAAAATACAAAGAGACTAGACAGGGTTGATTTAATTCGTTACAGACAAAAATATCAAAAAGTCAATGAATGTCCTCTAGCATATGCTATAGGCAAATTAATTGAGGATGTGAGTCCAAAAGGGGTGTTAGCGCCCTATTTTAGAATATTCAGTTAGAAGGTCAGAACTATTCAATTTAAGTTTTCATAAGATCACAAATATGTGGACTAGAGACTGTGTGTCATAATAAGACAAAATTATGGGCATTTTTTTGAGGATTTATGACCCCGTACTTAGCTAATCACAACTTTAGTCAAACTTTGTAATACATCGTGCCCTTATTTTTTGACTGCTAAATCGCACCTGACCTAAGGCTTAATCGATTTACTTTCTTCCTTAAAACATGCTAACAGCACTTGATATTACAAAAAAAAAAGACATAATCAGAATTTATAGAGATTTTATACATATCGTAGATATACTCGTTGATATTATTAAACCAACTCAACCTACATTCTAGGAAATAAAAGAAAGAAAAAAATATTAAATATAAACCACTGTTAGTCTAACTGACTCTGACAATCCACTCAGCATAATGAATGTACTACTGCTGCTGCTGCAGTTGCTACTGCTGCCATTGTTTCGCAATTGTCTTGCCCCCAAGAGAGACAAGATGCTCCCTTTGTGTTCCGTTGTCAATTTAAATAACATACAATTGACATTAGACATAAGCTTTTGCATTAATGTTCGTATGTAATTAATTTCTGTGAAAATGTCATAGAGTGAATCTATTTGAAGTTGGTTTTGGCATACCTACTTTACCTCCTCCTACAAACTGAACTACCATTTAAAGACACCCCCGTTATGGGGTAGCTTGCCTTCTTCATTGCAAACATCGAGTTACAACTTAGATACATTTGTTTAATTTTTTCAGAGTAACTCTTTTTCACTTGTAGATTATTTAAAAGTATCTAAGCCCAACGTTTCAATACTTCAAAACTTGTCATAAATTTTTCAAAAAGTATTTTGAAAAAAAAAACGGATATGTTTAAGGACAAAACTTGGCCACGCAATCTCAGATGGCCAGATTATATCAAAAAATCCTTAATTGGTTATTAAATATTCTCTAACATCAGAATTACTTAAATCTTAAATCGAAGTTAAAATACGTCACGGAATTTCTTTTTGATGTCTTAATAGAATAAGTCAGAGTATGTGTGACAAACCAATTACATACATAGGTTTTCTTGAATTCAAGATCACAGCTTAGTTTAAATCTTATTAAACCATTAAAAAATAAATTAGCTAGAACATAAATTCAGTTGAAAGAACATAATCTGTTTTGTCTGGCAGATGACAAAACATTGCAATTTTCTAATTGATTAACATTAATAGAATTTTTTTTTGATATGGAAATTAAAAACTCACTACAGCTACAGCTTATGTGATGATAAGGTTATTATTTTTCTAAAAACGTTATTGTAGAGTTCTTAAAATGTTTTTCTTGCAAGTTTAGTGTAAAATAATAATAAATAAAATATTTTCTAGTGGACTGACAAATGTAACACTGCATAGAAGAGTATTTTCCAAACCTAAGGTCCTTAAAAGATGTGTTTAATTTTATTTAAGAACCAAAAATGGCGGTACCTGCCGTACAATCTTCTTTAACAATTTTACAATATTTTATTTTTCTCATTAATAACAACTTTGTATGCTGAGCTGAAAAAAAATGATCCCTCGTAGGTTTTGCGGTACAGTGCACTAGTTGTTTGGAATAGTTATGGCAAACTTTCTATTTACGCAACCTATAGCTATGTATTTGGCAGTTCGAATATCGCCTTTAATAACAAAATGGTACACTTGTGCGTATACGTGTTTTTTTTCTACTTAATTGAATTTGAACGCAAAACTTATTCTACCGTCTTCAAAATGAATAATTGAAACAATTTGACCCTAACCTACATACATAAAATTAAATTTTTGATTTTGTGTTTCATTTTGATTAGAACAAAAACTAACGGTAGTACCTGGTCATAAAATCTTTTTTAGCTATTTTCTCATTTTTGTCATAAACGACGGCTTTTTCTCAATAATAATTAAATAAAGTACTACGTTTAGGCTGAAAACTATTTTCCAAAAATTTGATATTAATGGTACCTTCCAAAGAACCATTTTTTTATTTTCAATTTTTTTTAAATAATATAACTGATCAAGATATATTTTGTATGCACCAAAAGCTTCTAATAAAATGCGCGACTGGGATGTATGTACCTGCTATTATGTTCCAGACACGGCAGGTTTAGGAAAATTGTATATAAATATATGGAAATTATGAAGGAAAAACGGAGATCAGCGTGAAATACGATATTTAAATTAGCTTAAGCAACTCCTTTGATAGTTTGAGGTGAACAAACAAAGAATGTCATTTTAATTCTTGATTGAATGTAATTGTATGGACAAAAAATTAAATCGTTGGATCGTTCTTTTTTTTAATTAGTTTTTCCATATAAGATTCTTAAAACATTTTTAAGGACAAATTTTGGAATGCAAACTTAAAGTATATGTTTAGATCATACTAATTTTAGTATCTGGAAAAAGTTTAATCAAAATCGTAGGAGTCATTTTTGAGAAAAAAAAATATTTTTCATTCCGGTTTTTTTAACTTTTGTATGGAAGGTACGAGGTACCATTATTTTTTATAAATGTATATTTTTTTCTTAAATATTTTAGAGAGTACTAAAAAACTCTTAAGTGTCGAGTTTCAAAGAAATCAATCATATCGTTTTTGAAATATTTGATTTTCAAAAAAAAAAAATGAAACATTTTAAAAATCCGACAAATATTTTTTTTTTATTTTGCTACACAAAATTAAAAAAAAAAAAATTGGAAGCTTTTGTATGCAAGAAAATTATTGAAATCAGTCTTACCGTTCTGAAAAAAAATCGAAAATTAAAAAGAATGTTCTTTGGGAGGTACCATTATTAATAACCATTTTCTAAAAATGGTTTTCCGCTCAAAATAAGCCTTTACTAAAATTAATTTATTGAATTTTTTAAGAAAAGTTATGGGGCCGTTTTTGAGAAAAAAACGATTATGTAGAATTGCTAAGAAAAATTGGATGACAGGTCCCGTTAGTTTTGGTTCTAAAAAAAAAATTAAAAAAACATGTGGACATAATCACCAAAATCCACTTGTACCAAGTTTGAAGAAAATCGATCGGGTTGCTTAGGCAGACAACGAGACAGACAGACACAACTGTGCAACCCACTTTTTTGGTGTTCAAAGAACCATTTTTTGAATTTTCAAAAAAAGTTTCAAACTTTTTAATTCGATAATATCTCCAAAGATGGTCACCAACTTTTATAATAAATATATTTACAGTCACTCACAAAATTATTCGGAAAAAAGTTTTTCTTTTTTAAGAATGAGTTTTTTTTCTGTTATTATTTTTTGTTCTGTCATTGTTGTTTTTCTACTATCTTCAATTCTCTTTGTTTTGTCTTGATATACACATGTACATTTTAATATGGGAAACAAAAGTGATTATGATCGAGATATCCTACCTACAGTTATATTTTTTATAATCTCAACAGACCAAGAGCAATCATTTTATAGATTTGATATAGATTAATTCCGAATACTTTTGGGAATGACAGTACCTACCTGTATGAAAATTATAAAATACTAAAAATTTGCATATCAAAATGTTTCCATATGAATATTTTAAAAATTTCATACATAAAAAATATTTTTTTAAAATCTGCTCCTACATTTTTTTAAGTTTTGTTTCCATGCATTCATTATTTGATCACTTTTTTCAAGTAATGCTTGAGTTGTTATTAGAGAATTTAAATATTGAATGTCATACTTTTGGATATGAGAGAGGTACGAGGATAATGATTACCCTCAAATGGGAACAAGGCCCAGCGTGTCAACGGATAATGACCTGCCAGTATGTGCTTGGAACGCCGTGAGACCCTATACACGTAAGGTGCAACTCAAAACCCTGAAACTGTCCTCACGTGGTATACTGCTGACATTAAAAAAATCGAGGAGATGCGATGGACAGGTTCAAGTATGATGAAAAGAAAAGATAGTGACATTTATTAGACTCATTACAACATGCAAGACTACATATGTTAGGATGCAGATTCGTCGTGAGAAATTGGTTAAGAAGCAAAGCTATCGACTTTAAACCGATAAGTGATTGCATCACTGTGATCTGCATTAAGGCCACTATCCAAAATAAAAGTCCAATATGTGCACTAGACTGCAAGACTACATATGTTAGGATGCAGATTCGTCGTGAGAAATTGGTTAAGAAGCAAAGCTATCGACTTTAAACGATAAGTGATTGCCTCACTGTGATCTGCATTAAGGCCACTATCCAAAATAAAAGTCCAATATGTGCACCAGACTGATTCAAAAAATGAAAATGTCTTCGATTTTCAATGCCACTAGCTTTTTAGTTAGAGTTTAATGAAATAATAATCCTGGCAAAATTTCAGCCCTTTAGGTCAATATTTAGAGGTCGCTCATCGCTACTTTCTATTTTCCATACAAATCGTATGGGAACTTTTTTTGATTCCTTGTTTATTTTATAACTTTAGAAACGGTTATCATACAGAAATGATCAAGATAGAATCTGAAAGAAGATTTGATGTTCTTTAAAAAAGTTCCGGACGTCTTATCTAATTAATGTACTCCTTCCAAAGTTATTCAAGGTCAGAATGGTATTCGTGGTGAATTTAAAAGTTTTTTGGATTCCGTTTTGAAAAAATCTGCTATAATACAAGTTGTTTTGCAAAAGTTGTAACAAAAGCCAAGTGCGTGTAAGTTGAACTCAGACAAGAAAAAAATCGTCTTAGAGTGGGGGTCTATTTCCCCCCCATTTAGGCGGGAGGGGCAATTTCCTAAGAAATTGGTTTAAAAAAGAAAAAAATATTAAAAATCAACGGCAATACTTACAGTGTTATGCTATTATTTTTTTGAAGCCAACAATCCATCATTTAATTAACTTTTTAAAAAAAGTTGTTTTTGTGGATATTTTTTGAAAAAATTAATTTCGAACTTTGATTTAAAAAATTAAAAAGTGATTTTATTTTTTAAATCTTTTTGAAAAATTTGTTATCAAGTACAATTTTTGTTTATGGATTTTAATACCTTCCTTAATTTTTAATCAGATGCTGAAAACCGCAGGCCAAAATGTTTTGTCATTTCTTCGTTCACTAACTAAGGGCACGTTAGTATCATCAGTTTCTTTCATTAAATTTTTACGTTCCCAAAATAATTAATAATGAACAACATCTTCAAATACAGAACAGTTCATTATTATAATGAACGGATGGTCACCGTAATTATAGCAGATTTTTTCAACACGGAATCCAAAAAACTTTTAAATTCACCACGGATACCATTCTGACCTTGAATAACTTTGGAAGGAGTACATTAATTAGATAAGACGTCCGGAACTTTTTTAAAGAACATCAAATCTTCTTTCAGATTCTATCTTGATCATTTCTGTATGATAACCGTTTCTAAAGTTATAAAATAAACAAGGAATCAAAAAAAAGTTCCCATACGATTTGTATGGAAATAGAAAGTAGCGATGATAAATATTGACCTAAAGGGCTGAAATTTTTGCCAGGATTATTATTTCATTAAACTCTAACTAAAAAGCTAGTGGCATTGAAAATCGAAAATATTTTCATTTTATTGAATCAGTCTAATGTGCACACTCCTGACAATGGAGCTGGAAGATCTTGATGAATTATATGACCTCCATAACTTACTCAGCCTACGATAAACAAAGTTTGCTCAGGGATTTCAGAGCTAAAATTGGAAAGGAAGACACCTGTGGCAGATTAGTTGGAAGACACAGCCTCCACGAAGAGACAAATGATAATGGTCCCTGCCTAAAATTTTTTCTGGAAGCTTATAGTTCGGTGAAAGAGCTGTGAGATTGGAGTATCAAGCAATGAGAAGAGAGTAGAAAAAGACCCTGCGTAGAAAAAAGAGGGCGTACACTACCTCACAGCTTAAGGAGATCGAAGAATCTCGCTATCAAAACAACACCTGAAAGTTTTATAAAAAGCCAAGCAACTGGCGGCTGGTAATTAAAACCGAAACCAAGGCTCTTCGTAACAGCAAAGGTAGCCTATTCACCAAAGCACAGGGAATAGTATTCAAGCAGCATTTCCAACAATTTCTGAATGACATCTGGTAGAGCGATGCTAAAAAGTGAACCAACTCAAATTAATGAAGACCCAGAACCACCACCCAGTATAGAAGAGGTAAACTTAGCTATTAAAAAGCTCAAGAACAACAAGGCCGCTGGATTTGATGGTTTACCAGCAGACCTCCTCAAGCACGAAGGTTACAAAAAAGGTGATACTTTGTAAAGACATCATTTTCGATATTTATAAAAAGATCTTTTAACAGCTCTCAACTTTAAAAGCTCAATTGAGAAACAAAAAAATATATTTAGTACAAAACCATTGTTCGCGGCTGAAACTATTTGAACCCTTTGTAAATTCCTATAATCTACGTTTTATTACATTATAATTATATAACTCAGTGAAAACTTTACATATTTACAATTTCAGCTCCCTCATTGAATATTTCTTGCGAGTGCCTATGTCTATGTTCCAACGAATTCATTATAAACACTCCAAAAAAAGGTAAAAGCCAAACTCTTTCATCTTAACCACACTTTGACACTTTGGTTTCGGCACATTTCTGTTGAAGTACTGAACGTGCACCACATACCACTTTTACGACACAACAGTTGAGGTGAGGAAAAGAAAAAAAAAACACTAGTACCTACGAAAGAAGAAACTTAAGGAAGAGTATCCTTTCTCATTGAAAGTAAAAACCGTACAAGCCAAGCAAATATACTCAAGCAAGCAGTGGTATTTACCGCTATTTCATGTTAATTTATGTCTTTAATTAATTCAAAAAAAAGTATATATACATTTACCTTTCCATGGAAGATATGTATGTAATACAGAAATATATATAAATATTTTATATACAGAAGTTTGTCGACTGGCATGACAGGACGAACCAAGTCAAGCAGTGCCAGTTGTTATAGTGAGTAAGTGGATAGAGAAGTAGCTAGCTAGTTTGATAACGCACACTCTCTCTCACTGTCTCTGTCTCTATGCTTATGTGTTAATGTCTTGGGTAGATCTCATTTAGTGCTAAGCTAAAGCTGGAGCCACCACCATCAGCCTTTGTACTTTTATTGCCTGGTTAGGGTTTTTCTACTTGTTTCTGTGAATTAATTATTATTTCGAAAGAGCAATGCTGTGGCAGAGAGGACTGGATGAAAGTGGCAGAAGATTGCTCAACGGTAACTAGGCTAATTGTGCTTGGGGAATCTAAACAAACATACGGGCAATTATGTTGTTGTTTCTTTTTTTTTATTGATAAAATAAAAATCAGACTTTTATTCAAACGACCACCAACCAAGGTACCAAGGACACACACCATTCATGTATATGGTGATAGGTATTTTAATTGCTTTGTTTTTGTTGGAAATCTTCATATAAATATATTTCATTCAATTTGGGTTTACATGCTGATGAAAAAGTAAGGCATCAGCATTTGTTTTAATTAAAGTAAACATAAGGCAGAATGAGGTTTTGGATATGTGGATTGATTTACAACTAAAGCTAAATTTCATGACTGAATAAATACAATTTTTTTCTGTACAATACTTTACTTTAGTCAGATTTTATGAAAAAATTAAAAATGAGCAAGACAGCCGTTGTTGCATGTCTACTGAGACTAATAAGATTTGTGAGTAGCTTGAAATAACTAAGGTTGGGTTTGAACTTCATGATATGGTCAGGTCATGGAAACAAAAAAAAAATGTTCAGGTTAATTAAAAATGTCACTAAATGGTCATAAAAGGTCTGCTTATTTCGGTAGTTGATAAGGCATAGATTTGTTGTGTTTTTAAACTTTCTTTGTCTAGGTTAAAGTAAGTATGTATGCATATCTTAGTTCTAAATAAATCACTCTGGTCATTAAAAAAACTTTAGGAAATCCTAAAAAAAGGTCCAATTACTGAATTAAGCTGACCTATAGATTATCTAGTGGCATTTAAGGTGGTTTTTACTATCGAATATCCCCAAAAGCACAATGACCTTGAAAACTATTTTGGAAATTAATACATAATTATAAAAATATATTACTGAGAATATGAATAACAGAAACTAGTTGATTTTTGAATCAATTACTGAGCAATTTATTGAAAGATAGTATAGCTGTTTCATTTGGAATGCCCATTCCATGCTTAGGAAGTCAAATAGAATGGCTCCACTTAATTTTAATCACACTGAAATACCATAAGTCTGTCAACTACTGGCTCTTAGACTATTATGACATAACCTGGCATATAGCGAACAAACGGGTTTTTTATTTTCTAACGGGAATATCTCAAAAACGTCATCCAATGGAATGTTACCATCTTCAGAATCAATTTCAATAACGAAAAACCTTTAAAAAGCATGTTTTGGATTCTATAACAAAAACCTTGTTGACCAGTGCTTTTAAATAGGTACCTACAATTTAAATGCTCGGCACAGTTCATAAAAAAAAGTGAAATCTCAACAAGTTTTATTTAAGCACTGAACGTAACTCCATCGAATTTTTGATTCAGATCTTTTTTTAGGACATTGAATATTCTATTCAAATTTGTCAGTGAATTATTTCCAGGTTTAAAGGTAAGGAAGTTATAAAATTCCGAAATTTCTTCCAACTTTTTACCATACAATTTGTATGGAAAACATAAAACGGCGATGAGGGAACGTTAAATGTTTTTAACTCATTTTTATAGAGACATTTTTTGAACCCCAAACTACCTAATTTGCATGTAAATTTAAGCAAGTTCGTACAATTTTACCCACTTTAATGTTGGTACCTACCTACCTACTTTGATCAGACTATAGTCATTACGATGATAGGGAAGACGAAAAAGTAAAATAGTGGGTCTCACAATTCTGTGTCTGTCTCTCTATTTGGCTATAGCCCAAACTGCTGAATCGATTTTCTTAAAATTGGTACATATACCTATGTAGTAGTTTTCGGTGATTCTCCCGAAATATTTTTTGATAACGGAAGGTACCTGCCAAGAAATTTCCTTAAGCAATTTTACAAAATTTTATTTTTATCAAAAACGGCTCCACAACTTTTCTTTAAGAAATATCAATAAATTTTGTTGAGTAAAATCTAGCTTTTGAAAGAAACCGTATTTCAAAAAATGGCTATTAATGGTACCTCCCAAAAAAACATCTTTTTTTATTAAGATTTTCTTCAAAATGGTAATTCTTATTTCAATATTTTTTTTTCAGAAGCTTCTTAAAAATATAAATAGTAACTGTAACAAAATGTAACAAATTTTTCGAAAAAAATACTTTTTTGATTTTTAAAATTTTTTAATTTTTCTTTTTTTTTTAATTCGATATCTCAAAAACAGGTTAACAATTTTTATTAAATTTTATTTTCACATACACACAAATAAATACTTCTTTAGATTTGCATACAGAAAACCTTTGTCTCCAGCGAAAAAAGTACAAATAGGTCGGGACCTTCCCAGTAGAACCTTAACCAACGTAACTTGTAGAAAAGTACCCCAAAAGAAATAAACGATTGTCCCTGATGGTAAAAAAATTCAACGAAAAAAACGAGTGGAACCCTCAAGAGGAGAATCTTATCCAATGAGCTTTTTGAAGAGGAGCTCATAGAAACAAAACAGGGTCAGGAATCCTTATCGGAAACCCTTGGGAGAACCTTGGGGAAGAAGTTTTAAAAGAGAACCTTGTCCAATGAGCTTCAGAGGATCAAAACGGTGAGAAGTTCTTATGAAAATCCCTTAACATCTTAAACTTCATGCCTATACTGCTAAACATATGTACATACTTTATTGTATTTCTAATCTTTAAAAAAAAATGTTTCTAAAATAATTAGATTGGGGTCTGTCTCAAGCAATGCCTATTTGTCTAACAAACACCTTGTGAAAGGTGTGCCTATAAACTTGATTAGTATGCACAATCTGTCGGGAAATTAAGACAAATTTTCAATTTTTCTCATTTCCCCTTATTGCATTTTCCGAAGTTAGCCAGTGTAAATTATAAGAGTGAAGAACAAATTAAAATAACACTCATTCTCGAGCGGATAAAGTTTAGAATCGAGACTGGTTTCCGCAGTGGGCGGTCGTGTGTCGAGCATATCAACACTCTGCGTATCGTTCTTGAGCAGTCAGCGGAGTTTCAATCACCGCTTTACCTCTTGTTCGTGGATTTTAAGAAGGCCTTTGACCGAGTCAACCGTTAATGTGTATGGAGATCACTTCTTAGTACGGGAATTCCCCCAAAAATTGTTGGCATAATAAGAGAGTCCTATAACAACGCAAGATGTTTTGTTTTACACAATGGCCAGCTATCCGACTCTTTTGAAGTGCGGCAGGGTGTGAGACAGGGGAATATTCTATCGCAAATTCTGTTTCTACTGGCGATAGACATTGTTTTGACGGCTACCGTTGGAACAGCGGAGTGACAGGGCATTCAATGGAGACCTTTTGAAAAGCTTAGTCACTTAGCGGGTTTAACGGGATGTGTCAAGCACTGAAGGTCAAAGAAGAGTTTGGTGGCTTAAAAATAAATAGCAAATAGACAAAAATGATGCTCACAGGCCACTCCACACAAGCGTACAGGAGACGCCAGTTATGAAGAGGTTGAACAATTTAACTACCTTGAAAGTCTTATTTCAGCAAATGGTGGTACTGATCAGGACCTTAAAAATAGAATAAATAAAGCTCCTTCGGTTTTCTGTCCCAAATTTGGAAATTCAGTTAAATCTACTTACGCACAGAGTTCAGATTCTTCGAATCCAATATCAAATCCGGGCTGTTGTATGCTTGTGAAACTTCAAAATTTACGACTACCGTTTCGAGGTAAATGCAGGCTTTTGTGAATCGCTGACCACAAATTATAACAAACGAAGAATTGTGCGCAGGATAAGTCAAGATCGGCTGGACATCGACATAAAAAAGCGTAAATGGCGTTGGATTGGTCACACTCTGAAAAAACCAAACGATGAAATTGCAAAGCAGTCCTTTAAATGGAATCTTCAGGGTGCACGATGAGTTGGAAGACCAAGAACAACATGGAAATCAACAATTCTAGCAGAAGCTGATTTTTTGACGCCCTATGCCCCAATCGGGGTTACAGAACTTGATGATAACGATGATCAAAGTTCTGGCTAAATATAATCTTAAAAAATTTAATTGCATTGCCAGAAATTTTTAATCAAAATACCACAAATTAAAGTCTCGTCTGAGATATTTGTTAAAACGCAGTTACATATTTATTTTTCCAAGTTTTTGATTTGATTTAAAATTAGTTTGCGAGAGTTTGTAATTGCGTAGTTGTTTAAAGCGGGATTGTGTTACTGTGAGATTATAAATAACAAGATTTTTAAATGTAGGATTTTGTAATGTGAGATTTCTAATGCGGGATTTCACAACCAACTCCAAATAAGACATTATTTTAGATCAATTCTAGATGAAAAATATTCTCAAAGACAAGTTGGTTACACCAGTTTTTGAACTTATAGTCTCAAATATTCTAACAGAAGATTTTCCCACATTTTTCTTGTCATCTAAATGTCTGCCAGTTTCTGTCTTACTCTAATTTTACCCAAGAAAAAAATAAAAACAAAAACGTAGAAATTTATGATAGAAAAATACTTCCTGATATTGTAGCAAAATTATAATTTAGGAAGCACCCTTAGAACATACTTCTACAACACCACGCACATAAATTCTAATTTTTAATTCAATTAATTTCATCTCACCTTTGCAAAGTTGAAAGGAAATTTATTTTTTTTTAATTTCAAGCAGAATGGGGAACTTTAATAGGATGATGAATTTTACTTAGTAAATGTCATGATATATAGCGTTCCATACCAAAACTACACCCACCTACAATCTAAAAATTCCATTAGACACAATTTTAATGGCATCTTGCACTTAAGAACCTTTAAAGTGGTCACAAAGAAACATCATATATAACTGCTGTATCTATGTATATACAATTTTTATGTGTTATCATGTAAACGAGTTCATATTCTAGTTAAATTTTCTACAAGTTGTATAGGTAGGTAACTACTCTCCAACGAACAAGAATACCCTTTAGCTTAGAAGGGTAAGTAGGTACGACAAAAATAAAATTAAAAAAAAAAAATTGAAGAGAAAAAAGTTTAACAACTAAACTTTAAAACTTTCTCTTCCATTTATTCTGCTACCCATCTAGAGAGAAGAGCCTTTGATCGAATCTCTGTTAACAAGGAACAAGCTAATTGAATTATGCGGCTGGAAATAGTTTGACGACATTTTACCTTTTACCTTATAAAACGATATACATCTCTATATATATAGCAAATATACATAGAATAATAATAAACATAGGAGCATCTCATCTATGTATGTATGTATACCCTTTTTTCTTTTTTTTTTCTGAAAGAAAATAAACTTTTGGGTAAATTAATTTATGGGTTTTTACTTGAAAATATACTATGTGTGCAGTATATAAAGGCCAAATGAATTAATTTGCATGTTTGAGCTGAAAAAAAAAATAACCATCCCTCGTAGCTCTGCAGTATAGTGCACTAGTTGTTTGGTATAGTTATTGCAAACTTTCTGTTTACGCAACCTAGCTATGGCAATTCGCATAATTTTAGTTAAACATTGCTGAAGGAAAAAACCATTAAACGTGACCTCGAGTTGTGCTTAAAGTTAGGTTTATTACTTTTGAAGCTGAAACCAGATAGGTAAAAAAAAAAGTTTTGGCATTACAATTTAGTTTGTGATCAATGCTAATTTAAAACTTCACAGCGTTGGAGTTGTTTTTGGAAGTATTTTGGATTTTGACGTAATTACTTCCATGAAATTAGTACACCTCCAGGTGTCCTAGTTACTTACAAGGAAGGAGAACAAAATAAAAATAAACCAACTTTTGTTTGTGACTTTTTCATTAGGCATGGAATATAGCGTCATTCGAAAAAAAGTACACTTGGGCGTATACGTGTTTTTTTTTTATTAAATTGAATTTTTAACGAAAAACTTCTATCGACTTCAAAATGAATAATTGAACTAATTTTGACCACAGATAGATAATGTTATATTATTTTTATTTTTCCGACTAACCTTGCCCGAAAAATTCCTTTGAATGAACATGAAGTTTGAGTAAGATGTGATAGCATATAGGTCAGGCAGACCGGTAGTGCATAATGCTATCTTCACACCCATTAAACCTTACACTAATTTTTAAATCGGTCAAAACGAAAACAAGTCAAATAGAAAATATCTGTTTAACATGAAAATTCCCTTAATGTTAATCTAAATCAACATGTCCATTTGCAAAGTTATATCACAAAATGAAATAAACACAAAAATGGAAAACTTTTTTGACATTTCCAACTCTGGTACTTTTATGCTACAAGCAGCTTAATAACTTCTAAAATTTATATATAGAACACGGGTATAGCTATTTTCAAACTTTTTTTTTTGTATTATTGTTGAACAAGATTAAAACCTCTTTAAAATGAACAATTTCAATTTCGAAAAAGCAAGGACACAACCTATTTGCCTTGACTTGAAAATTTACTTTTATCCAACAAGCCAACCAACCATCAACCGCCACCACCGCACTGCCTATACACTCACTCAAAACTTATAGTACCCAGTCACTTAAAAATAAAAAAAAGTCCTTACCCAAGAACAAAAAAAAAAAAATAGGACAATATTTATCTCGAAAGTCCATTAAACCACAAGAGTTTTATACTACGTGCACATTTAATCCCCAGCACGATTTAAGGCATTTGGTTTTCACCTTGTCGACTTTATTACAAATATAAAACATTAATTTTTTCCTTGAAACAAATTAACTAACATCACACCCCCAGGCTAAGGTTCACATCACTCCGTGGCATAATAATGTAGGTAATACACCTTGGAAAGAATATTTATACTAAATACAACCAACAAAAAAAAAAAAAACGAATTGTAGTAGGTATACCATCATCATCGTATACTCTTGAGCACAGGAAGAGAAAGAAAAAGTCATTAGTCAACAAGGATATTTTTTTTTTTTGCATTTTTGCTTCAACATCCTGGAAAGGTAGATTGTGTTGGTATAATAAAACGATATTTTTACTTCTTCTTACTATATTCCTTGGTGGCTTTGGTCTTCCATTCCTACGCTCTCTTACATTGATTTGTTGAGAAGCTTCGACCGGATGCAGTGCAGTAATCGCAGTTATACAAAGTTGAAAAGAGTTAGCAAGCCACTACAGTATAGTTGGCTTGAATATAATAAGGATATTGTGGGTCGTTCGCAATGACCTACAAAAACTGAATACACTGAAAAAATAACTTTGAAAATTTTATTTTTCTTAACAATGCTGGTGGAAACTTTTCCATTGACCTTTAAAACATAAAACAAATATTGCTATCCTGAAAGATATGAGTTCAGTAAAATGGTATGAAATCAAAGTCAAAGGTCCCAAAAATAATGTAAAGCGAATACCATACTTAGTAAAGATCACTGTTTATGTGATTGCGTTTTTTAGGAACTTCGAGTATACTTTTTTGAGTATTTCCAGGCTGAAATTAATTAAAAATTAAAAATGTTCCAATCGATATGAAAACACGTATTCTATTTAATGGAACTTACAAACTTCAATGATTTTTATTAACTGGCATAGAAAAAGATATCGAGAGAAAAAAAGAGAAACCGGACAGGACTTTGTTCATGCAGTGCAAAAGGGTGGACACAACAATCACTTTTGAATATGTTCATATGTATATCCTTCAATTCAATTCAATTCAATTCAATTCAATTCAGTTCAAATCAATTCAATTCAACTCAGTTCAATTCAATTCAATTCAATTCAATTCAATTCAATTAAATTCAATTCAATTTAATTCAATTCAATTCAATTCAATTCAATTCAATTCAATTCAATTCAATTCAATTCAATTCAATTCAATTCAATTCAATTCAATTCAATTCAATTCAATTCAATTCAATTCAATTCAATTCAATTCAATTCAATTCAACACTCCAAACACTTTAGAAAGGTTTCCTAATAGCCTATTGAATAGACCTTTTAAAAAGGAACAATTACGTGCAAGGGTTTTTTTTATTGAATATGTTTGTTTGGCCCATAAGCATGCTTAAAACCGAAAATGCTACTAAATTCACCCATGCGTTTCTGAGAGAATGGTCACACTGGCCACTTCCCAGTATTTTTGGTATAACTCGAAAACTAAGCCGAATTTGACAATTTTACACATAATACTTTTTGTTCAAAATTAAATTTTCTATCGAAATGGATAGTTGGGAAAATTTCTTAAAAAAATTTAAGCGGAAAAAAGTAAACAAAGACCAACGTAAAAAAATCGAAAAATCAAAGATTTTTAAACTTTTTTCTAAACTGCGCATAACTTTTTTCGTAGCAAAGATACGCTCAAGACATGCACAAACAAAGTAATCTGGAGTCTAAAGGCCTTAATATTTTTATATTAATAATTAGATATCCTTGATTTTTTGATTTTTTTTAGGTTGTTTTTTGTTAACTTTTCCTGCTTATTTTTTTTCCTAAAATTTTTTGAACTATCCATCCCAATAGAAAATTTAAATTTGAACAAAAAGTATTATGTGTAAAATTGTCGAATTCGGCTTAGTTTTCAAGTTACACCAAAAATATTGAAAAGTGGCCAGTGTGACCATTCTCTCAGAAACGCATGGGTGAATTTAGTAGCATTTTCGGTTTTAAGCATGCCTATGGGCCAAACAAACATATTCAATAATAAAAGCCCTTGCACGTAATTGTTCCTTTATACCCTTCATTTTCCGGTCTATTCAATAGGCTATAAAGCGTATTTTTTTAGACGTATGGTTTTTAATCTGGCTATACTTTTTTCGGAGCTAGTCTCTTTGACAGCCATTTCATAATAAATACTCCTGAACAATGTTTGCAAATCGGACAAATTTATTGCCAAAATATGGTTCGGTTCGCGCATCGCGCGCTGCGTCTAATATCCGATCGACATAATCGCCCAGCAAAGTCGGTAATTCGAACAACTATGGATCGGTTTTCCACCACATTTACTATAGTGGATAGTGCGCATCTTCAGAGACGCCGCGCCGTACAGTGCGCACCGAAGACGATATTGCTGCTGTGGAGCAGAGAATCGAAGAAGATCCAAATGAGTCCATCCGCCATCGCGTCGGAAATTGGTATTCGAAAATGCATGGTCGGAAATTGGGCATCTCAGCTGGAATCTATTCAGCGGCCACTTGCCCAAATCATTTTTAAAACATAATGGCAAACCCTTATCTTTATAATAGAGCTAAATTCTTGGTCATAACCACACGTCTAAAAAAACACCCTTTACAAGCTTACAAGTTTTGTCTCCGAAACAAGATTATACATCTTCGAAGGTTTTGGTTGCCCTGAATTCAAGCACGATCTCAGAATTGCTCAATTATTGACTTTAGTTTTCGCTTTGGACGACCTTAAAAAAAATTCAAAAACAATTTTTTTAGAAGGTTATACTGTGAAAAACAATTTACGCACACGATTTGGCAATGAGCTTTTCGTTGAGTATTCCTTATGCAAAAAACAAAAAGATAATTGCCTTAAAAAACCTTCACTTGGATTTTTTTCCACAGTAAAAGTACATTTTGCCTAAGCTCAACTGCTGACGGATCAAAGTCAAAACTGTCTTTTTCGATTCTTTAATTTATCAGCCGTATTCATTAGAGTTCTCAAAAACACTTCTCAACGGGTGAATAGTTACGCAGTGTACTAACCCTTATTAAGGCTCTTTTCAACGTTGAATAAATTCTTATTGATAGAACATTTTTCAACACATTTTTGTTTCGATGCCCTTGTGTCAAATAAAATACAAAAAAGAGAAATCTATTACGTTTACTTTTCCACCTCTGCAAATGGCTATATTCAACGTCACTTAACTTTTATTCATAGGCGAAGGAAGGGGGGAGCGGAGGTGGGCAGTGCCCACCTTAAAAAATGAACTGCCCACCTTAGAAAAATCGACATTTAAACTTTTCTGGTTCTACAACCCATCCAAGAAGGAAGATTGAACAACTGTGAATGAAACTTCAGGCACGAAAATTAAAATTTTGCCTACAGTTACAGTTGGTCGTCACATAAAAGCTATTTTCGCCCACCTTAGTTTTCTTTGTGTTTACACATTGCATCATTGCGGGAAGCCTCAACACGTACAAACCTAGTTGAATTAGTCTCAAACCGAGTTAGCTTGAACCTTGAAGATGAGTAGGTTTTAAGGTTTAAAAAGCGGAATCACCAAATGTAAGATATTTGGAGTGCGTTCAGATTTAGTACTATGATGGCTCCATCTAGCAACATATTAAATTACTAGCTGGCCCACCCTATAGCTTTTTAGAAAAACATTTCGGGAACAAATGAACAAAACAAAATTTGAATTATGTGTCTTCGATTAATCGAATTCCGGAAAATTGTGACTCGACTGTATTTTTTTTATTTTGTCAGAAATAAGTGTAAATTCACAAACGCATCGTTGCAGCAATGATGCACAATCATTTCCGCCATACATTCATAAATGCATCATATTCGCATCACTTTTTGCGTAACATGTTCATTATTGCAAACTTGCATCAAGTGATGCGCAAACTTCAAACAAATTAGAATCAAAAAAATTCTTGATGCGTTGTTGCTGATGCATTTGTATCAGAATCAGCTGCGTTGCGCATCAGCATCGCAAAAAAGCAGTGATGCGGAAACATTTGACGCTAATGAATTTACACCAAATTTCATGATTGATTGATTTGTTTCCAACTTAATTGATTTTTTTTACATAAAACAGGTACCCAGAGTGTGCTTCTGCACCTTTTTGGCAAAACGCAATACCGAATTTACCCCAGCTTGACAAAAACACTCCCAATACCAAAGATTTCCTCAAAAGAATCATCCAAATAGGTCAAGTAATTCTTGAAAATACATTGTGGTGGTCAAAGAGCCGTTTCATCGATGCCTTGTAGGTGGCATTTAGTTTGCACAGATCCAAACAGTACGTCAACAAAGTTTTGAGCAAAGCTTTCACCATCTCTAAGACTATGTATATAATTATTGTTCTAATTTAATTGTCTGACAGTTTTAAAATCGATTATTTCTACTTATTTATAATCATTTCCTATATTAATTTTTTGTTTCGACACAATTTCCCTTTAATTTCATTGTTTTTCTAATATTTCCAAGAAACCGTTAACATTATTGCAATTAAAAGTAGCCTAGATTACTCCCTGAGTTGTCCACTACATGTATGAAAAGTCCCGTCATAACCTGTTCTGCCGTTTTGAAGGTTTTTTTTTATCAATAGCTTTAAAGATGTTTTAAAATGAATTCAATAGCACTGAGTGCCGAAGTCTAGATTATGAAAAATATGTTCGAATTAAAGAGCTATGAAATAAACCTTGATTATTAAAAAAAACATATTGGAAATTTTCAAATGTATGTACAAACTGCAAAAGGCCGCATTACCGCTTCCGGTTAGTTGCACCAATTGTGAAAGGAGTTTATCGGCAGTGCGACGGATAAAAACTTGGTTGAGAACTTATTTTACCCAAAACCATTCAATTTTAATATATGTAGATGCATCGTAAAACATTGTTGCAAAGTTGAGCTTGGTAGCACTTCTAATGACAACTGTTAATTTGCTTTACTGTTGTCGTCGTTGTCGGCTTCATTCATAAGATCTCTTTTGAACAAATTCGGGAATTAATTAAATGCTTAAGCCCAAATAAATACATAGTTATTGAGGAATCTTATGCACCGAAAAATTGTTTAATGATTAGGTTTGGTTTGGACTGGTTGCCCACCTTAGAAAAAATTCCTTCCTACGCCAATGCTTTTATTAATAAAATTTCCGCCTAAAAACGCATTGTTAATTTACGCAGTCTCTAAACTGCGATTATAAGTAAGTTTGTATGAATTCGTACATTAGTATTTCTCATTAATTTTTTTTTGCCATATTAAAATTTAATATTATTGTGTTTGTTTACATTGAGAAAATATTAATTTTTTTTCGGTGTAAGGCTTTCTTACAATTTGATTTATATTGTACTTTCCTTCGCCTAAGACTACAAAAGAAAATATACAAATAACAAAAAAAGTAAACAAAAAATCGTTTGACGCACAAGTAATTTTAGTATTTTTGATACGAAGAAAGCTTTATAATCATTATTGTAACGGAGACTGGTAGTATAATTCCGTATGTGTGTTATCCTTAAACACACTCATATGCTCTGGCAAAGCCATCAACGTATCAAGATGAAAAAGTGCTGGCATTTGTGAATAATCATACAAATACCTAATAAGTATAAATGGAAAATAATGTGTTGTCGTCTTATAGTCCTACTTCCTACGTAACCTATGTACATTATACATACATAATACAGTATCTACTATATGAATGTGGGTAATTTTTGTAGGTACTTACCTCCTGTTGAGACACATGTGATATTAACAGAAGCTCCTTCGTTGTAAGGTCCTAGTATATAATGTGGTATGTGATTTCCTTTGCTGTCTAGGATTACTAAATTTTCTGGAGGTGCTGCAAAAAAAGAAAGAGATTGTTTATATTAAATTCTATGATTTGATAGAATCACAAGAAAAAAGAAAAATTAGACATGTTCTTTAAAAATAAAGAAAAGAAGAGAAGATTAGCATATCATCATGATTTGAAAAAGTTATTTTTCCTAAGAAATCTAGAGATTTATTTGATTTAACAAAAAAGAAGCAATTAAACCTATTTACAATATACATGACTGATTAAGGCAATGATAAAGAAATTACATGTGTAACCTATACGTATATGTATGTAATGAATACTGTATGTGTTACAATGTAATTAAAGTTGATTTGATTCAATTAATTACTTTTATTTGATCTGTTTGTGAATTTAATATGAATTCTGAGAAAAGAGAATGGATGGTTTCATCCCATATGTTATAAAACTTTTCGACCTTTATTAATGTAATTATTGAAAAGGCCTTAATAAGTCATATTCCTTTTCATATAAGCATTTAGATTGTAACTCGTGCAGGAAAAGTGTTATAGCCAAATAACTGTTACTCTGAAGTTTAACTCTTTCTCTGCAAAAAATTATCCCCATGTGTTGAAACACTTTTTGATAAAAATGCCATATGAGAGGTCTTTATGAGAGGTTTTTTTTGTTGAATAAGCAAAAAGGTTTGTAACGTATACAGGGAAAGAATTGTAGGCCATCATCATAGAGCTGCTGACCCACACTTATTACTCTCTCCCTAGAGAAGTTGTTCCTCAATTTATATACTTCATACATTTTGAAATTAATTTAATTTTTGACAGGTCTCAATAAGTGCTATTTTTTGTTATGTGGGGAAAATTCTGTAACGCGTGCAGCAAAAATTCTATAGCATGACCAGTAAATTTGACGGAAATCGATGGCCAGGAGTAGTATTGCTTTCCAGAAACGTTCGTCAATTTTCCACAAGTCGTTTCGGGCTTATCGGTGTAGACTAGCGACTTCACATATCCCCACAGAAAATAGTCAAGCGGCGTTAAATCACACAATCTTGGAGGCCAATTCATGGGTCCGTAACGTGAAACTATGCGTTTACCAAACGTTTCCTTCAATTGATCAATTTCGGCGCGAGCGAGCGGTGTGACATGTTGTGCCGTCTTGTTGAAACCACAGCTCCTGCACATCATTGTTGTTTAATGGATGAACGAAAAAATTAGTAATCATGGCTGTATAGCGGTCACCATTGACTGTAACGTTCTGGCCAGCATCGTTTTTAAAGAAGTACGCGGACAAAATATTCCACCAACCCATAAAGAACACCAAACAGTCAGTCTTTGTGGATGTAACGGTGTCTCAACATACACTTAAGGATTATCATCACTCGAAATGTTGCAGTTTTGTTAATTGACGTATCCGTTCAACCAAAAGTGAGCTTCATCACTAAACAAAATTCGCTTATGAAAACTGGGATCAACGGCAATCTTGTTTTGGGCTCATTCAACGAATTCAGTTCAGGCGGCATATTCATGTTGAAATGCCAAACCAAACTAAAAATTAATCAATAGACAGCTGACAAAATGGCCGCCAGTTAAAATTGTGTTGCCAACTTAATGTTCTATACCTTTAACAAATACACCCTTTTTATTACCATATAATAAATATTTAACAGAATGATTATGATAATGCACGAAATACAGACTCAAACATGTATAAGCCCAAACAACAACAAAAAGTTGTAGTACTTGAAACCACCTCACTAAACATTTTTTCTCAGTCCCCAGTAGTTTTAATTTGAGACCATCTTTTAGGAACTCTTTTTTTAGCGAAATATGGAAAAATAATAATTCGGTCAACAAAGGGTTAAAAGACGGTCCAATAATTATGTTTTACCATCTTTCTAGCTAAACCCTGTGAACTTAAAATCAAATCGGTCAAATCGCCTTAAAATAGTTACGAAGTTATTATTTTACGAGAAGATTTCGATGGGTTGGGGCCAAAATCCTGCCTGACGAAAAATTCTGTTTTCTAAATTCTGCTTTCAAAATTCTGCTCTTCAAAATTCTGCTTTTCAAAATTCTGTTTTTCATAATTCTTATTTACAAAATTCTACAAATAAAGAAAAAAAGTCGTTGCGATGTAGATTACCGCAATGCATTTGTTAAATAATTAGATTCGAGATTTTGATTAGGCTTGTCATTACCCATGCGTTTCTGAGAGAATGGTCACATTGGTCACTTTTCGATATTTTTGGTCTAACTTGGAAACCAAGCAAAATTTGACAATTTTGCACAAAAAACTTTTTTTTTAAACAAAATTTTCAATCTAAAGACTGTGTTCATACCAGCTTCACGTGAGGTGACTCATTTTGACGTCACTAATTTGTATCTTACTCTCATCTCTTAGATAGAAAGAGATTACCAAGTTTTTAATTTTTTTTTTAATTTCTGTTTCACCTCGCCATCTCCAATACATAGAAATGAGATAAAAAGAGAGACGTCAAAATGAGTCGCCTCACGTGAAGCTGGAATAAACACCGTCAAAATAATGTTTTAACAAATTCCACCAAAAAATGTAAGCAAGAAAAATTAACAAAAACCATCATAAAAAACAATTGACGGTTTTTTAACTTTTGTAAGGAAGGTACCGTTATTTTTTCAGAAATATAAAATTATTTCTAAAAATATTTTAGAGAGTACTAAAAAAACTCTTAAATATCGAGTTTGAAAAAAATCGATCATATCGTTTTCGAAAAAAAAAAAAATTTAATCCAAAAAATACTTTTTTTCAATTTAAATACAAAAAACGTTTTGAAGAAAATCCAAAATTAAAAAAATGGTTTCCTGGGAGGTACCATTAATAACCATTTTCTGAAAAATGGTTTTTCACCCAAAGGAAGCCTTTACTAAAATATTATGTAAAATTGCTAATACAAATTGTATGGCAGGTACCGTTATTTTTGGTTTCAAGAAAAAATGAAAAAAACTTGTGGGCATAATCACCAAAAGCTACTATGTACCAAGTTTGAAGAAAATTGATCTAGCCGTTTAGGCTGTAGACGAACAGACAAATAGACAGACAGAATTGTGCCACCCACTTGTTTCGTTATCTCAAAACTTTTTTTGCACGAATCCAAAACTTGCCCTAAAGTATGTCGCAAGTAAAAAAACAGAGACTAAAATCTTTAATATGGTATTTTCATAAAGTAAATAGCTTTATTTAAAATTGACAAAGGTATAGTCTTTCAAAACTTTACCATTACTTATCATTTTGTTTGCAGTTTTTGCCCGAAGCTCTGATTTTTGATAGTACATGACAAATTTAACAATCCTTGCACCCAAGTCTTATAATAATCGGTCCAGCTGGTAGGTCTAGAAGCATTTAAAAAAAAGTTGGAAAACAAAATTGTACCTAGTTTTTAAATATTCTAAATAATTGTAACGTCATATTTCATCAAAATCTTGAGTTCGAGTATTTTTACGAATGTCAAATTTGCCATGAAGAACCAAAAAAGAGGCTTTTGGGTCGAAACTGCGAACAATTATAAGATATGATAAAGTTAGAATGGGTATATATCTGTAAATTTTGAATAAAAATAACTTTTTTATAACACGCCATATTAATGCCTTGAACATCTTCTTTATTTTGTTTTGGCATGTTTTGGGGCTATTCTTGCTAAAAAAAAAAGTTATGCGCAATTTATTGAAAAATTTAGAAATCTTAAGTTTTTGATTTTTTTTGTTAATTCTTCCTGCAAAAAAAAATTATATAATTTATGAAGCCATCCATTCCGTTAAGAATTTCAATTTTGAACAAAAAGCTTTAAGAGTTATGTTGTCAAATTCAACTTAGATTCCAAATTGTACCAAACATATTGAAAAATGACCAGTGTGACCATTTTCTCAGAAACGCATGGATGAACTTAGAAGCATTTTAGGTTCGTGCTTATGGACCAAACAATGATATTCAGTTATAAGAACCCTTGCATTTAATTGTTCCTTTATACCCCTCATTGTGCGAGCATCGGCCGTCATCCTGAGAAACATATTTTATTAAATATCTCGTAAGGTGTGCATCGTACCACGTTTGTGTTGGAAGCTTATATTCCATTCTTTTATTTTGGTTTTTAAATCAAGTTGTTTTACTGAAAACAAAGTCGATATATTTTTGAAACAATCTACCTGACCTGAAATACACAATTTTTTCGACAATTTTCACGTAAAAATTTTATTTATCAAAAACTTTTTACTAAAACCACTTGATTTAAAAATAAAATAAAAGAATGGAATATTAGCTTTCAAAAGAATTTACTGTTTTTGTCGTACGATGCACTGTTCACGAGGTATTTGATAAAACACGTTTTCCAAGATGTCGGTCGACGCTCATGCCCTCCCCTCCGTTCCACCAACTTGGATTACCCACTCTTGATTGAACTTCGCTTTTTGGGCTTGAATCGAGTCCGTTCGAAGTACCTACCTACCCAGTGCTTTTCTGAGAAAAGGCTACTATTTAAGAGCTCCACACTTCTTTCTCGAGAATATCATCTCGATACTGTTTAGCACTTGTGTTGACCTCCTGCTCGTTAAAATCGAGCATTGTGGTATTTTTATGATTTATCACACTTACCCCCAATTTCACAGAGGAAGTTTAAACTCCACTTTTCCTTTAAACTTAAGTTCAGCATCAGAACAACTGAACTCAGTTCAAGGTTTAAACGAAACTGTGAAACTGGGGGTACCTAATTATCAAAAAAGTTGATTTTAGCCTCTCTTGACTCAAACAATCTTCTTTTTAGCTTCTAAAGAGTTCGTTGCGTAAACTCATTCATTTTATTTGTTGTACTTTTCCTCATCCGAGAAATTTTTTTCATCGGGAAAATAAATTGTTCGATATTTTTTGCTAGCGTATCGAGGAAGTAAATTTTTTACTCTTTCTAGTCTTATTTTTATTAGAAAAGCATTTACACGTTGCCTTGCTGTACGATGTGGAAAGGCTCTAACCCCAAGGTAATTTCTAATGAGTCTTAACATAGATTTTTTGCTTATTCCTATCTCCCTGGCCATCATTTTCTGCTACAGCAAGGGTTTTCCTTGAATGCAAGCCCCCACTGCTTTCACCAACTTACGTGTACCCATACCCTTTTAGACCTTTTCAAAGGTTTTGATCTTCGAGGCAGTTTCCCTTTTACGCCCTTCCACCTTCTGAACGACTAACACTACAAACAGCAGTGAGTTTGACCAATGACAGCAATTGTTTAAAATTGCAAGCTAAATAGGTAATTGTTGTATGCACACTTTTTCTCTTCGACCAATAAGCATAATCGATAAAAGAAAATTTATGTAAAATTTTACACCTGTTCGACACGTGTTTAGATAGGCAAACTAACGGTTATAAGCTCAAGTCCTTAAAGGCTATTATTAGTGTGACTTACAATGTTACGCAAATTACTTGAATTTTGATATCGTTGGCTCCTAGACTAATAGTTACTACTTATACCTAGAGGCTGAAGAGCTTTAAAAACTAACGGATTCGATATTTCTGATTTTATAAATATTTTTACTGAGTTCTCTCAATGAAAAAAAAATAAAACTAAGCTATATTTTTAACCTTATTGTTCATTTTTTATTATAAGCTTCATAAGAGGTGATTGCAAGCGAGGTCTTAGGTACACTATGAAACCTTGATATCAGAACTTATGGCACGACTACGTTCATCTATATGTATAATTTTAAAAATTCTAAGCTTTTGAACACAAGAGCGCGTACGTGGCACCCAGTAAAGTACTGTATTTTGTTTGGATTACAGATATGATGAACCTTGTAGTGGTTTATCAATTTCCACGAAAAATGTTACCATTTTCCAATGAAAGCATTCAAAACCTTAATTTATTAGAATAAAATATTTAAGTGCTATTAAACTATCCAAACGTTTCACTGTAATTTATTTAGATTCTTCGACATCCAAAGTTTTTATTTTAGTGCTAAAGGCACTCCACTATATTGAAAATAAAAAAAATTCTCTTCATGAGCATGAAATGTATATTTTTTTTTTTAGGTTTTTCAGTAATAACTTTAATGAAATCACTATATTTAATAAAATACAAAAATAACTTCTACTTTAACACAGTAATGCTGTGCGTTACTAGCAATACGATCCGAACTCATTCATTAAGCTCTCCCAAACAAAGGTATTCATAAAAATTCTCTGATGAAGTACGCATTCCACACAGCACCCTGCTGTAGGCGGCAGGGCACACGTGTTGGTATGAAAATACTTTTATTAAGTAAAATGTTTTGTAAATAAAATTAAAACAAATTATCCTCCTTCCTGTTCCTGGTGCGGATAGGAGAGCAGAGATGAGCTGCTTCTCCGGGAATCATCCAACATCATTACAATGAAATATTTTTCTGTTTGAGTGCGTTTGAGTGAATAACAGTCTGAAGTTCTTTGTTTTTTGTTTTTGTTTTTCATGGATACACCCATGAGTGAATAGAGAAGAATTCCAAATAAAACGAACACAATTTTCCCATTAAAAAAAAGAGGAAAAATTCCTGGGCTAGAATAAAGCAAATTAAATTTCGAATAAATATACACAACAAAGAAACCCTTGAATCCCGTTGGGATTCATATTATTTGTATCAATATCAGTGGGACTTCCGTGGAAGAAACAAATCCAAATGAATCCTTTCTCCGCAGAGCAATTTAAATACAAAAATGTCAATGCATATTTTTAGCAGAAGTAAAAGATCGAAGAAAAGAGCTGTCTGTGTCACCTTTGCATGGCAGGATATCCGCCACACAAACCATCATCATGGATATTCAATTTCGCCAGTCATCTGTCGACGTTGTTGCCGCATTTACTAGGTACTCACTCGTAGGTACTGACATCGTCTTGATGGCAAATAGTGTGAAATTACTTCAAACGAGCATCATTACGAGCTTTCAACAATGCAATCCGAAAGAGAGATGCTGCTGCCTGCTGGTGAACTTGGTATAGCGAGAGTTCCGTGTCACATATAGTGGGAGCATGTAATGTGCAATTTGCTTTTCTTGCTTTCGATTTTATAGACGTATATTATGGATCTTCAATTTAATGTGTTTCGCCAACACAATGGCATTTGTTGTTATGCCAAAGGACAAGGACAACACTTCCTAGTAATGATGACTAGTCCTTGCCATTGCTTAGATGCACATATGTTTGAATGTGTTGCAAATTCATTGAGCGTGTGAACGCCATTCAATTGGTGTTTAAAGTGTTAAGAGACTAAACAAGATTGCATTACTGGAAAATGTTGAGTTTGCTCATCGTACATTGCATTGTATCATTGACCAGACTCAAATTTTCGTATTTATGGTTTTTTGAATACAAATGTAAGATGAAATACATATAGGTGATGCAAACGGTTGCCAGATAAAAATATATGTTTCTTGAAATTTCGTCCAAAGATCGAGAAGAAAAATAGTAGGGATGATGAAAATGATAAGGCACTAACTACTCTGGTATCTTTGCTCATCATAATGTGGGATATTCGCAAGAAAGTATGCCTCCTAATGGGTAGGTAATTGGTCAAATTTCTACTAGTTTTAGAAATTGCTTTATTATCGAAAATTTAATCAATGTTTAAGGCTTTTGAAGGTCACTCAACGTCAAGTACGATTAAACACCTTTTTTCGAAATTCGCAAAAAGAGTATAACATCTGAAAGGCCACTGGATTATTATAAAAAGAATATACCATCTGAAAGGCCACTGGATCATTATTAAAGGTCAACTTATTTCAGTAATTGGTCAGGCATAGATTTTTTTTAACATTTTTAAGATTTTTTTTTGGTAACTCGTATCTGGGTTATTCACAGAAAGTGTATACTTTGATTGATTAAAAAAAAATATTTTCAGGAAGTAATCATCCATAGACTTTGTTTTAAAAATTAAGTTTTTTTAAGGCCACGAACGAATTTTGGCAACCCATTCGTGTGATACTCGTAAAAAAAGTAAAAAAAAGTATACCATATGAAAGTTCATTCAATCGCCATAAAAGGTCATAATTTTTTTCTAGGTCACAGCCTGACCAATTACTGAAAAATGTTTTTTGCCTTTAGATACCAATAATCTTAAGCCTAGTGCGCAGCTGATACGAAACGAAATTTTGGTTGGTCTCCAACAAGAAAACGAAATGCGAGAACACAATTTTATTCATTGACAGTTTTACCAATTGAAACAAATATGTACAAATCACAGGCAGCATGCAGTAATGAAAGCTACAACAAAAAAAATGGCATTTTTTCTCAATTAATGGTCTGGGTAATTAATAATGTGCGAAAAATGAGTGTGGACTTCTCCAAACAATTTGCTACAATTATCAATTTAGCTCATCAAACAGCGTACTGCGCAGAACAAAAAGTAGAACTAAATTTTTCTTTTGTGATTTAGTTGAGATTAGATGACACTTTGTATGGGATTTTTCGTTTCGCATCAGCAGCGTACTAGGCCTAACATTGACAACTTTATTCAAGGGCGGCAATTTATGTTGGCGCACAATTTTTGGAAAAAAATTACATTTTATGTCAAAAAATTTGATAATTGAATTTGTAACTGTTTCTAATAAATAAAATAATACTGTAATTATTAATCAAAGATAAAAATAATATTGTTTTTTGTTGATGGCCATTTTCAAAACGCAAGTTTTTGCACTGACTATGCCCAGGAGCGGACTGAGTACTGGGCAACCGGGAATTGGTCCTGCATTGCTTTCTGTACTTAAAAGGAAAACTTTCTTATAAAATTGGACTCTCAAGGGACCCCAGCAGGAAAAATACAGCTTTTGTGACCCAAAAGGTATCACAGTATCAGGAGGCCTTAATAGCGCTTTTAGGGCCCCTTTAGTACTTTAAGGAGCATTTGGGTAGTTTGAATCAAAACTCTAGTTGGGAGCTGGGTGATGAGACTGAGGCCCCACACTTCATAAATTTGAGTTGTTAATCTTTATTCTATTAGCGTTTGTAAAACACAGTTACAGCTCTTCGAGTTCCTTTAAAGGTTGGTCTTATCATAAAATTGGTCTCCCGAAGCGCTCCTACAGAATATACAGAACTGCTATTGACCCAACGCAGCTTCAGAGCATAATTGTGTTCGGAAGAAGCCACACAGCTCAGAACAGTTCGGACACTCACACATATTAATCAATTAAACTGTTTGGGGTCCATCAAGGTGCTCTTTGTTAGGATTAATATTTAAGCTCAATAATTGTTTTTTTTAAGGGCTGAGCTACAGTATTTACGGCTGAAAAGGTGGTCTTTATTATCAAATTGATTTTAAAAATATTAATATAAATATAAATATAAATATAAATATAAATATAAATATAAATATAAATATAAATATAAATATAAATATAAATATAAATATAAATATAAATATAAATATAAATATAAATATAAATATAAATATAAATATAAATATAAATATAAATATAAATATAAATATAAATATAAATATAAATATAAATATAAATATAAATATAAATATAAATATAAATATAAATATAAATATAAATATAAATATAAATATAAATATAAATATAAATATAAATATAAATATAAATGTAAATACAATAAATATTGGGCTTCACTATGAGATACAGAGCTTTTATGGCCCAAAAAGATTCTCGAGTCCTCACAATTTTGTCGAGGAGGTCCCTCAGAAGTCTCAGATAATTTCAATGAAAATTCTTGTTTGGCTGTTTGGGATTCCACACTAGCTTAGCTTTAGTGGTCCCAAACTTCCAAGGTGGTCTCGAGGGGCCCCTACTGTATTCTCAAATACCAATATATTTAAGAAAACTTGAGCTACAATATTTCCAGTACTAAAACCAGATAGTTATAGAGTTGTTGTAAGCCCAAAAAGTCCTCTTGCAGTTGGGCACAATAGTTTTACAGGACACCTCAAGCCTAATGGACACAACGTTTTTCTTTTTCAAAATATTGAGTTTGATAAACTTGTTTTGAATACCTTCTTTGATTAAAGGTAATTTGATTTGAAATAAAAGAAAATAAAATAAAATAACATAAAATAAAATAAAATAAAATAAAATAAAATAAAATAAAATAAAATAAAATAAAATAAAATAAAATAAAATAAAATAAAATAAAATAAAATAAAATAAAATAAAATAAAATAAAATAAAATAAAATAAAATAAAATAAAATAAAATGAAATGAAATGAAATGAAACGAAATGAAATGAAATAAAATAAAAGAAAAGGAAATGAAAAAAGATGCAAGAGAGGTACCTCAATTTGACGCTAGGGGTAAAATGGCAAACTCCACGATACATGGTGAGAGAGAAAACAAAAGAGATAAGAAAATGATAAGAGCTGGGAAAAGGGAATGGAATGGAACTATGAACAGAAATGACCAGATAGAAAAGGAAGGAAAATAGCAAGGGAATGTTTAGAGGAGATGAAAGAGCGACAGAGAGATGGACGGGAAAGAGGGTCACGATGGTAACAAGGGAGGAAATAAATGAAGGGAAGAGAGCAAAGAGAAGGCTAGAGAGAGCAGGAGAAGGAAAGAAAGGAACGAATAAAAGAATCTAGTAACAATAGGTAGGGTAAATCCCACAATATTTGGAAGCGGGATGGAAGACAGAAGGAACAAGGAGAATTGCAAGATTCAGGTTAGGGAATGAGGTGAGAGAAAGGTGGTTCTGGAAAACGGGAAAAGGAAAGAATGTGCAGAATAAGTGAGGGTGAACAAGAGGCGTGGGGACATGTAGGTATTAGAAAGATGTTGGTCTGGCGGAGATGAAGGAAAATCAATTGTGGAAAGGATGAGGGGAATAATGGACGAAGCAGGGAAGCAGGGAGAGTGGATAAGGGAACAAGAGGCCGTGAGAAAAGATAAGACGATAGACAGGGGAAGAGAGGAAGCAGAGTAAGGAAACGGGAGCTTTGCAACCCCTAGGGGAGGCAATACAAATCAATGCTACTTTAAAACTTATTCATTCATTAAGCTCAAATTAGTAAAATAAAATAAAACCGAAAAAATTGTTTGTATAAGAAAAAAAAAAGTTTCGCTTAATTTTCAAAGCTTTTAAGAAATTATTAGAAATTTAATTATGGTTAAATGGTGACTTTAAATTAGAAATTAGAAATTAAAATTAAAATTTTAATTTTTTTATTTTAAGAGAACAATGATTTTTCAAAATCTGTTTATCGAAACAACTTGATTTGAAACAAAAAAAAAATTAAAATAATAAATTTTTTGTTATTTAAGAAAATCTATAGAAAAATGTTGTTAAAACTGTCATCAATTTCTCTGAAAATACCCACCCATCGATTTTTTTCTTGTCTCGATGAAACTTTCGCGTTATAGTTCTTTGTTGCCTCTTATGCGAATTACCCCATTCATGATAACTTTGAATGATGATATTGCCAGAACAAAGTTGTACCTACATCATTTCACTCAGAGGAATCAATTTTGTGAAGGAAGTACAATTGGTTGGTCCCCTGGATTCAAATCCAACCCTAGCAAGCAAGATATTCAGAATATTTTAAGAAATATCGTTTTTAGATGGAATTAGATAATAAATTTGAAAATTTTGTGTGCTGGATTTTTTTGGTGAAAGATCTTCACTGTTAGATTCAATACAATGTTCTTAGACAGAAATTATTTTGTACCGTGACCGAAACAAAACCTCAAAAAAGTTCTCAAAATATCGTATATTTACACTTCAAGGTTATATATCTTGCAAACCAGACGTCATTAAACAGTTTTGAAGCTTTCCCAGAAGTAAAGGTATCTTTTGGCTCAACATTAAAAGTGTGGAGTAGTGGGTATATTTTTGAGACTATTGTCTTATTTGTATCATACCTTTTGGCATAATGGCTAGTGCGTTGGACTGACATGCCAAAGATCTGGATTCTATTCCCAGCTGCTACCACCTAGAAACAAACAAAAATCTTTTGCTAGGTATTACCTCTTGTGAGGAATTAACAAATCTTCAAAAAGGGTATCTGTTGTCATGAATAAGCGCTTCTCATCTAGCCGTAAGGACTCGTCAAAAAAGCATAGATCCCCTCAATGCCTGCCAACAACACGCACAGACGAATGGTTGAGAGTTGTGAGTAACTAGGCCCTGGTTCTTCAAGAGCCATTGCACCACCAAATTTATTTTTATTTTAGTTATTTGAACAGATTTTAGCTTTTTACGGACTCATTTGGCAACACTGACATACCTCACACAGAGAGGCATCTGAATCTGGACCAAACCTTTGAGAAAGCACATTTCTCTGTATTGTGCAATTTGTCTTCATTGCTATTTCATGTTAAGAGTCCATCTGTGCATTGATTGTAGTTGTTAAATGAGGTGATGGGAGAAATATTTTATTTTAATTAAGTTTCCCAGCATGTCTATTTAACTACCAATATTGTCTTAAGCGTCATGTGTTATGTGTAAGAACCATATATCTTCCTTTTATAATGTTATGCAACATTTTCTCTATATCCCCAAGATAAAGGAAACAAAACTAAACTCTATTTAAAGTTATGTAAGAACTTACTGATTACAGTCAAGTTGACTTTGGAATTCCTTGTAGGGCTCTTTTGAAAATCCACTCTACAGCGATACTCTCCAGTGTCCTCCTGTCGGGTGCCTTTAATTTTAAGTGTTGCAGATCTGCCAGAAATTGCAAAGGACAAACGTTCGCCATATGCATCATCTGACCAGTGTGTTCCTTGTGAGAAGTTTGAATCTCTTGTATCGACACTGAAAAATAGAAGAACAAAAAAAAAAATGAAAGAGTTTAGAATGATAAAGTAAAAAGAAGACGAAGAATATCAAAATTAAGTGTTTTGTGTTGGAGAGTGTCTCCCCCATCAAATACAGTTAAGGCGAAGTAAACCGGAAAATAACCAGCCATCATAGGATAGCAGTACCAGAGCAGAGACAGAGCACAGGAAAAAGTAGATAAAACTTTGTCACACTTGCATTTCTTGAAGTTAATTGCAATTCATCAGGGAACATTGACAATGACAACGAAGTGGAAATAACTTCAGACATTAAGTTTTCTACAAAAGGGATGTATAGAAGAGTATAGATATATGGATGAAATGAGGTTGAGGAGGATATTCTGACACATAGAGGGTAGAGGTCTAGAATCTTTCTAAGGTATATACTGAGATTTTATGTGAAATAGGGGTATACTTTGGAAAAGTGGCTCTACACTAGAGCTTGAGTAGAGTGTCTTTTATATCCTGGCTATATTACTGTATAGCTATCTAGGTTTAGCTCCTTGAGTTCATATAAGGAGACATTAATGAAGCAACTTGTTAAGTTTGTTCCAGATAGAGAGAAAGAGAAAGAGTGCTGCTAACTTCTTTGAACGATTCTAGGTATGAAGTGAATTAAATAAAGGAAAAACCCTTTTGAACATGCAAGTTGAATTCAATGCGATAATGTATCTACAATTTTCTACTTTTTCAATTTAATTAGTATTAGGTCAAAAAAAGAAAAATTTAAAATGAATTTATTTTACTTTCTTCCTCATATTAGCAGGCTGATGCAGGAAGTAAGGCGAGTTTAAAACCTTCAAACAAAAAAAAGGGATTCTGCACAAAGTTGCATGGCCTTGCAATTACCCCTTTGACAAATTTTTGACGATTTTTTTTACTGAAATCACCTTTTCAATAGCCAACATTAATGTTTAAGGTTTGAACCTGCAACAAAAAGTACCGATAAGGTCTTGGGTACATAAACTGAGAAGAATAGGTGATTTGGGTATCATGTGTTTATCTGTATCTATGTCGAACTATCACTTTAATGGCGTGAACAGTTTGGTAAATGAAGATCAATCGTCAATATTTAGCATCAAAAGGATTTTTTAATGCTCCTGTTCTTATAAAGTGACCTTTTTCATATAAAATCCAGTTTAAATGCCTTTAAGTGCCTCGAAGGCACTAAGCTCTTTTTTTATTTTAGAACTCAACTTCAGAATGGTTAAATTCAAAACTTCTTCCAGCTTCAAACAAGAGAGCATAATTCTGATTCAATATCTGCATTTGGAGCAGCCAACATTGAAATAAAAATAAAATATTTACCTCAATGAGGCTAGCATAAGGTTAATAGATAAAATGAATTTATATTCTTATGATGCCTTCAAGTATTAAATTAGGTACAGAAAAAAACATTTTTGTTTTTATTTTTGTTTATAAGTATACCTCTTGAATATGAATTGACAATCAGGCAGACATAAAAGGTCCTCTTATTAATACAATAATAATAAAAACCCAATCTGTCTATCTATTTATCGAAAAAGTTAACACAAACAAATTTCTTAATGATGAAATGAATTCAATCAAGAAGTTCATCTTAAATTTTTATAAATCCTACTTTTAAAGCAAGTGGCTTCAGTTTTCGATAGCTAAAGATGAAAGAGTTTTGTGGGTTTGATACGAGACAAGAATAATCTCAGTCTCGTCTGGGATTAAATCAATTAAAAAAGGTCAACATGGAGAAGTGATGATGCGATGATGGGAGGTTTACATTACTTGGGTATTTTAATACCAACAAACTTTGAAGAGCAAACAAAATTTAAAGTTTTTGTTTTCGTCAAAAACTAGGTATGCGGTTTTATAATGAAACAATACGCATTTCAAAACCATATAATCAGTATGTCTAAGAAGTTGGGCAATAGAAATATCATATACCTTTTGAAATTGCGTCAAATATTTCTGTGCTTTGACATTAATCCTTTAAGTAGAAAAAGTTTTCATAGGTATATTTTTTTTCATTTCTAACAAAACGGCAGCTCAAAATTGATGAGAACCGGGTACCCGGTACACTATAACCGATTCTCCATTTACCCGGAGTTGCCTGGTTTTACCCGGCAGCGAAACACTAGAAACCCCGGTTGGTTTCGGTATTTATAAAAATGCTCTCAAAGAACACTATTAACAATTCAAAACTATGATTTTGTTTAAATATTCGATGCTCAAAATCTACACTCTGGCACAAGCCAGTATGAATTTTAACATAGTAACTTCGTTTCTATTGGATGTTGGGAGTACAACTTTTGCACTCTATTTTCACTCGTACTACTCCAAAAGCCTTCGATTGACTGTTCCGAGTGATTTTTTCCGAGTCTTTTTCAGTTCCTGATCTCAAGAAGGAGTAGTTTTGGAACACACGCATACATATACAATTTTTATCGGATTGCTTGTCAAAAGCGATAAGTGGTTGAAGAAACCATTTTTCAAAAATGGCGTCATTCGGTAGTTTGTGTGAAAATTTGATACAATTGTATTCAAATCAAAAAAAGAGTGGAACACTTAACAATAATGCAGGTAGGTGCCTATGACCTGACCTACGTATTCAATTTGTATTGCCTATGTTAGTATTCGCGAAACTGGTGCAGGAATCTTTGGGCCAAGAACCAAACTTTCTGTACCGATGGGACAGTCCACTAGCCTTTCCAGGCGGAAGTTAATGCAATTGGGAAATGCGCGGAAAAGAACCTGCAAAGGAAATACCGTTATCAGAAAAGGAACAGCCATCATGAAAAACAGCCAAGCTACACTTTAAGCACCAGGCTCTTGCGCCATAAGTTTGGGAGTACCTACATATGTAGGTAGGCTGAATAAACTTGGCGAAAATAACACTGTCAGACTCTATTGGGTACCACAAAACGTTGGCATTCATGGTAACGGGGAGGCAGTCACCCTAGCCAAAAAAATCGCAACTGAACCCTAAAAGGGCTTGAGCCGTATTGCGGTGTAAATGAAAACGTAAAGAAATATACAATCAAATCAGAAGAGTAGATAAAAAGGTCAAATATGTGGAAGGAACTCCCAAGACTGAGCCAGGTCAAACTATTGCTTCGGAGCTAAAATCAAGTAACTAAACTACACATCCTGCATAAATATAAATAGGAACAACCTTTGAATAATTATACGGGCAAACTCCAAGGGCGCTGCAAGCCAAGAAGGCATCTCAGTCTTCTCGATTAGGCGAGTAGTGCAATTTGCAGATTCTGCCACATTTACCAGGAAGCACCGGACTACATATTAGGAAAATATAATGAACTCATGCAGCAAAGACACTGATATCTGGGATATCACCAAGAAGACGGAAGAGAACTTTCCTCTCTGAAAATACCTGACATACTTGATTTCCTATAAGGAACCAATTTGGAGGGAGAGTTATAGAATGAGCTTTCTCATTCAGCTCTTAAAGGGGCACAATAGATCTTAAGGTCACAGTGCATTTATCTTGAATTGATTCATTCATCCAGTAGTATTCGCGAAATGACTCTATTACCTGACACCTTACGCCACAGTGGTCTATTGGATATTTAAGGCGATGAGGAATGGCAATATTAATTGTTTGGTTTGGTATTTTCATTGCCAGGCAATTTGAGTTATAAAATGTAAATGTGTATGTTTAGAAATAGCAGTCAACAGCAAATGCTCTTATGTCGTTTAAATCCACTGTTTTCAATAATATGGAATTTTAATTCACAACATCATATATTCTACGCTTTAGTTGAAAATATTTACGAAGAAGCATTCAAAATCACGGGGAACTCCATTTTGTCCCAATTTATTGCCTCGACGATGGAAATCAATAGATGCCTCTCAACTATTGGGCAATATTGCAATTGCCATTGAAAAAGCGTCTCCAATTGCACTTTTCAAGGCAATAACAATAAGTTAGTCAATTTTATGCCACAAATGTTGCCAATGGAGCCACTGGGTTGAAGATACCAGAACTTTGTTACCCGGGTAATACCCGCAGTATTGGATTCCTGGCTAAATGTGAACTGTTGTGGTTTTTTCATGAACTACCCGGTTGAAATGTTTATATTTATATTTATATTTATATTTATATTTATATTTATATTTATATTTATATTTATATTTATATTTATATTTATATTTATATTTATATTTATATTTATATTTATATTTATATTTATATTTATATTTATATTTATATTTATATTTATATTTATATTTATATTTATATTTATATTTATATTTATATTTATATTTATATTTATATTTATATTTATATTTATATTTATATTTATATTTATATTTATATTTATATTTATATTTATATTTATATTTATATTTATATTTATATTTATATTTATATTTATATTTATATTTATATTTATATTTATATTTATATTTATATTTATATTTATATTTATATTTATATTTATATTTATATTTATATTTATATTTATATTTATATTTATATTTATATTTATATTTATATTTATATTTATATTTATATTTATATTTATATTTATATTTATATTTATATTTATATTTATATTTATATTTATATTTATATTTATATTTATATTTATATTTATATTTATATTTATATTTATATTTATATTTATATTTATATTTATATTTATATTTATATTTATATTTATATTTATATTTATATTTATATTTATATTTATATTTATATTTATATTTATATTTATATTTATATTTATATTTATATTTATATTTATATTTATATTTATATTTATATTTATATTTATATTTATATTTATATTTATATTTATATTTATATTTATATTTATATTTATATTTATATTTATATTTATATTTATATTTATATTTATATTTCTAACGAAGTGCAAAGTAATTTCAGGGGCTTCTAACTTCTAAGTTGCAAAGTGACCATAAGTATCTCCTTAAAGCCACTTTTCATTCAGATTGTAAAGTCTACATCAGGTTTGAGTCGTCAAATTAATTTGGCAATTCAGAATAAAGCAGATTGCAGTAATCATCGTGATAGGCATCACTTATAAATTTGGTCCAATGTTTTACCTTGAGCTTTGCTATTAGAATTTCATGCAATCCTTACATCCTTACAATATCTTAGGTTACTATATCTCTACTCATGGCAATGTACATGTATTTTTTATTGGATGGAGGATTGTCTAGTAACTTTTTATATTTAATCAGTCGCAAGCCTGTGACTGTGATATTATTAAAATACAATCTGTGAAGTTTAGGTAGTGTCGCAATTTTGGCAGGTCCTCTATTTCTATACCGCATTTAGTAAAGTAAAAAAAAGAACAACAATTAAAAAAGGTAAATTTTTATTAGCTCCGCGAAAAGTCCATGCATTTAAATTTTGGGTATTTGAAGCCTGAAGCGGAGGTTGAGCCTTACAAAATTCATAAACATATTTCTAATTTCGTAAGTCAACGTTATTTTTTCTGATACAAATCTGATTAAGCTAATTAAGGAAGCGCTGAATGGAAAATTAATGAGAATCTCCAAAGCTAAGGAAACGAAAACGAAAAATAAAAGTCTTAAAAGTTTGAGTGAAGAAGGTACCTATAAGTGCCTAAAATAATAATTGCATAACTTATATATATACAAACGTTACAGCTGTTTACTTCTAAAATATTATTTCTCCCTTAGGTTGTGGCTGGTTTTGTTTTCTTCCTTTTCACCTACCTATACATTTGCAAAAAAGGGAAATAATTTGCATTTGCTTATGATTTTGTGATATATTTTACTGGTGGTTATGATACATTATTTTTTTTTTTAAATATATTTTTAAAGGAAACAATATAATGCGTGGGATAAGATCGATAGGCTTATAAAACGTTCTTTTTTTTGTTCAAAACATAATTATTTAAAATACCTATCAGGAAACCATCATGTCCTCCAAGTTAAAAAGCTTCTTTGAATATTCTTCAACTCCACGTGTAAGAAAGTGGGCTGTTATTGATTATTATTATTTCAGTAAAATACATAGCTTCTCAATTCCAAATTATTTCTACTTCCTTGACCTTTTAACCTTGAGCCCACAAAGACGACTTACGTCAAACATCCCACTATATACATACATAATAATCGATATGAAGGACTAGGATAACTTTCAAAAACTATCCTTAAAGATGCAAGAGATTGAAAGCTAAATGTCAAAGGTTAATAGCAAAAATTATTCAAAAGTTCTTTGTGGGTAGGTATGAAGGTATACGAAGTTCCATTACATATACCTACACATGATAATTTATATAAGTAAAGTGCACAAACATAAATAAAATTGATAAATTTATCTTACCTGTATATCGGAGTCTTTGATCCCACTTTGTACCAAATTACTAAAGCTACTCTGTCTTCAGGCACCGGTGGTGTTACATTACACGGCAGCCGACCCATTGAACCTTGAATGGCTTCGGAAAGGACAAGTGGCCCTGTAAATAAAGTAAAATAAGTTTTATTATGTGTACAGAAAGTTTTCTTTAAGAGAATGTTGGTTTTCAAATAATAATTTATTGACTTGAAGGAATTTCCAGCACCAAAAACAAAAATAAAAAAAAATATAGCCTTGAAATTTATTGTATGATTTTTGTATAAAATATAGAACAATAAGGAAGGTGTAGGTTGAATTTGATGAAAACAAGCCTTGGCATAATTTATGACAGGTCAGACGATAACGTTCGAGGTTGGAAAGATTTGCTCAGGGAGAGATATTTTTGAGCGACGACGCCCTAGCTATAGTGAGTTGAGTGGCAGCAGTTTTATTCTTGGAATATTTCGTTACCTAGATCCTTATTTCTGATATTGCGTTCCAGGGTATACTTTGAAAGATAAAATACTAAAATATATTTTAATGATGTGAAAATTTAATGTTAAAACCAAAATTGATTCTACCATCATAATGAAGATGCTAGGCACGAATAGGAACCTTATTCCCTGTTTCCTGGAGAGTAAAATTTTTGTTCATGATTCAAATTCCCAGCAGTTTCGTCAAATAATAAATAATAAATGTTGATCCCGATGATACGACAAAAAAAGGACTTCCCAATTCTATCTGTCTGTTTTTAAAAAAATTAATTTTGAACAATTTTTAAAACATTTGAGAATGCAAACTGTAAGGAATTTTTCAATTAATAAACAAAATTTAAATTTCAAACAAACCGGTTTTTGAGAGTTTGAATTAAAAAAAATTGTTTGATCATGAAAATGTTTTTGAAAATATTATTTGCAATATTATTTAAACTCTTAGAGAGAATTTCATACATCCACAAAAACAACATCAAAAATTTTAATTCTTTTATTGCTTGCATTTTTCTTTTTTATGATAGAATACGAAGAAATTTTGAGAAGAAAATTCTTCTGTTTGGAACGACTGAATATTATTCAAGTTAAAAATTCAAATGAGCTCAAGTCTATAGTGCGTGTCGCTCATTTGGATTTTTAACTTGAATAGTTATTTAGTCGGTCTACATGAAGTTTTTTTCTTCTTATTTTTTTAAAAATCCAAAAACTATTTTTTTGGAATATTTTGTTATGAAATACAAGATATCTTAATTTTTTGAAAACTTAAAAAAAGAAAATAGTCAAAATCAGTTTTAGCGATTTCAAGTTAATCGAAAATCAAAAAATTAATTTAGTGTGAGGTATTGGCATAGTTAATAACCATTGTACGAAAATGGAGGTTTCTTTCCCAAAGGTGGCCTTCAGCGTTGCTTCCCAAACAAAATAATGGTGCCACATTTTTTGAAATACCATGCCTTTTCCGTGTTAGTGTACAACACAATTAGGTATATTTTACGGGGTGTAGTAAAACAAAAGATGAAAAAAAACATCGCTTGCTCTATTTGTGTACTGTTCAAAAAAATTTTTTTTTATTTGGGATAATTCTCATCAAATTTGTTAAAATTGAATAAGTTTTCGTAAATATTGGAAATAAGAAAAGCGTGCCACATTGAATTTTTTCGTGCCAGCGTGATGTACCTAACGATGAAATTGCCATATCAAAAAAGCACGATCATGCCAAATCGACATGGGCAATACGCTGGTGGCCTTAACTTAAAGCAATTAAGGTATTTTTTTTAATATGTGGATCCGTTTTTAAGAAAAATAGATTTTGTAAAATTGCTTAACAAATTATATGGGAGGTATCTACAGTTATTTCTGGTGGGAAAAAATGTAGGAAACGATTCAGTGGGATAAACAAAAATCACTAAGCAATAATTAGAAGGAAAATGGATTAAACCATTTAGGCTCAGGCAGACCGATCTAAAGAATTGCGTTATCCACTTTTGTTGTCTTTTTCTATATCATCATAGTGTCAGATTTGATCCAAATCTCCAGTTCGATTTTTTTAGAAATAATAGTTGGTCATATACAGGGAGGTGTAAGTTGGGTTGAGGTTGAAAAAGATCGTATAGTAGGGGGTCTATACTCCCCCCATTTAGCCAGGAAGGGTAATTTCTTTAAAACAAAATACTAAAAACAGACTGTCCACTGGTGATCTGACGGTAGGTATATCTTACCGAATACGGAAACAAATCTTTACATTGTTTTGGAGAAAGTGAGATAATTGCACTTGATATTTCAAAAGCATTTGATAGAGTTTGGCACCAAGCTCTCTTATTGGAAATGAGTGGTGCATTTGGTTTCGATCAATATCTTCTTCGTTGGATTAGAAATGACCTCTCTGGCCGTTCAATACAAGTTATATTGGATGGTTTCGAGTCAGATATTCATAAAATAAATACTGGTGTGCCCAGGGCTCCATTTTGTCTCCAACTATCTTCCTGATTTTCATTTATGATCTTTTGTCTGAAACTTCTTGTTCATTAAATTGATTTGTAGTTGAGAGTACAGCTTTTCACATTCGATTGAAGATTCATTTCGGATGTGGGACTTGAACGGTAGCGTATGATAACCTCATTAAATTCTGATCTTGATAGCATTGTCCAGTGGGAAATTAAAAATCGTGTAGATTTTAATGCTTCTATAACCCAATGCTGCCACTAAAGCAAAACCCACCCCCAATGCCGCTATCCATGAGCGGAACTTGAATCGAAGAAACTGAACAACTTTCAGTTCTGGGTATGTGTATCACAGATCACCTCCTATGGATTGACCACATATTCGAAGTCGCCAAGGGAGCTACTAAGGCAAGTTTCACACATATTCGGTTTAGTTCGGTTCGGTCTGTATTCGGTTCATGTTCGGTTTCAGTTTTGAATTTTCACATATACGGTTCCTTTAAAGTTTTTATTCAAATATCAATTTTTAATTCCAAAAATATCAACAAACTTCAGGACTAGTTGTCAATTCCAAATATAAGAAAACTAGTATGTGTGATGTGAACGCTATGATTAGTTTGTGTGCCCTAGACCCGAATACGAGTAGTTTTGAAACCGAATGAAACCGATTCGTGTCGAGGGGACGTTCAGTGCTATTCGGTTTCTATTAGGTTTTTATTCTTGTCGTTTTCATCGCTTCACACTTATCAGGTCCGACCGAAAATTAACCGAATACAGACCAAACCGAATGAAACCGAATATGTGTGAAATAAGCCTAAGTGCCTAGGTTTTTTTCGACGATGATGTAAGAAATGTTTATACTTTCTGAACTGTTATTTATAAGGCTTTAATCCGGCCAAAGCTTGGGTATAACTCTCACATCTGGGCAGGTGCCCCTACAACTCACTTGAATCTTTAAGATATAATATTAAACAGAGCCTTAAAAATTATAGGTGATAGAACTATTACGCAAACAATTACATCTCTGAAACACCGCCACTGTGTTTTTGTCTCAAATTATTTTATCGCATTTTTATAAACAGTGTTTTAGTGAAATAGCCAGTTGCATTCCTCGCCTTAAAAAATCAATCGCTTATTGGAATGCTCATCAGTTTACCCTTGAGTGCAACTTCGGACATACTGTCAAGTATAGAAATTATTTCCTTAGCAAACGCATGTGGAGTTTTTTACGAAGATTAAAACCCTTTTAGTGCACTCTCACTATAAAATAAGACAAAAAGATATCAAAAAACATTAGTTACACTTAAAATGCCCTGCTAGCTATACCTTTTTTTTAAGACATTTAATTTGTTTTTAATTGAAGTTGTTTTCGTTGGCAGATTTTTACTCAAAATTTTGAAAACAAAAATTGAAAAAGAATAATTTCAAACTTTGTGTTTTTTTTTCAAAATTGTTAGTAATAACACTAGTACTTAATCTTTTTACTTTCCAGATTCAATGCTCTAAAAAAAGGTTTTGATTCGGAAAAAGTGGTTTTCGTAACTTTTAATTTTCTCATACAGTACAAGGTATTTGAACACCGGTTGACCGGTTGAAAATTTATAAGAAATTTAGATATATAATTATAAAATGATTCAAAATCAAGAAAAGCCTTCGTTGAGAGGTAGGTATCTACTGTTAATAGTTCCTTAAGTAATTTTGTGTAATTAATTAGTGCAATTTTGTTTTTATTTTATTTAAGTATTTTTTTTTTATAAAATTGCCCCTTCTGTCCAAGCATGGGGAAATTTACCCCATTTTGTAGGATTTTTTCTTGTATACTTTCAATCTTCATGTCCTGAATTTTTTGTCAGATTTTGCGCGAAAAAAATAGGCAATTAAGTACATAAATTAAACCCAACTATTATTCTTTTCATATACAACATCGAGTATTGGGAATAAAATATATTAGTTTGGCGCTGATTTAGGCCCATCCAAATAACTCATATAACGACCACCCTTACATACATAAATCACAAGTTCCTAACAATGTTAATGAAATATTTCAAATTGTTAATTTATGAAGAAAACATTAAACTTTTTCATTTTTAAATAAACTCACTCTAATACTAAGTATTAAAGCTATGTATTATGAAATCATAGACAGATGTAATGTTTTACGTGCAGAAAAGTTAAAATAGAATTGATGAGGATTACTTGTGGAATGTTGAGTTCTCTTCATGCAATATTCCTTAACTGTGTGCTTTTTGTACGTGTAATGTCATCAAAAAGTTACCATTTTTGCATAATATTCTTACATTTTCGACAAACATCACCACGATGAATATAGATAATACATTTAGTAGAAATGAGGACACTCCTAAGCATTCACCAATTTTTGCCAAACACCTCATAAAGATTGGTTCTTTGTTTGACCTTTTTTTTGTTTGAAACAATGATATCAGAAAACTACTGAAAATATAAATGAATATTTTTGCCAGCCAGTTATAGTACAAGTAAAATAGTACGAAAAGTCTTTCGAATAAGAAAAAGAAATTAGTACTATTATGAAACTTGGTGAAAACGTAAAAAAAATAGAAGGAGTGTCTATCGCGTAGAGCTTTCGATTTCAGTCGGACGATTAATTACACGGGTATCCGTGATACGGGTACACTTGTTTTAAGGAATTGATACCCGTGTACCCGCGTTTGTTTTAAATGCACGTGTAAATAAAAATACACATGTATTTAAAGAACGTTGCTTCTTTTTGATGATTGACCGACCGGACGACGCACGACGTGACGGCAACGACGACGATGACGATGATGACGGCGATGACGAATTTCTTGCCGTGGTTTTCAGTATCGTGGTCATTAAGCTCGTCTCGCTGTGGTATCGTTGTATTCATTTCCACGGAAATCTGCGTCGTGGCTTTCTCGCTACATAGTCTCGCTTTGGTCTCGCCATGACATTTGCAAGTGGTTTTTGGCAATTGGCGTATTTTGCGTCATCTCGCTTTGGTTTTAGCATTTCGAATGTTTTGCTGTCATCTCGCTTTCGTCTCGCTAAAGTCTCACCAAAGTTCTTATTTTCATTAACATACATTTTTGAAAAAGTTTAAATAAGCTCAAATTGGGATTTCAAAATGCATAACCTGATTTCTGTATCGTGATCATTGTGTTCGTCTAGCTGTGTTCTCGCCGAGCTCATTTACACGGCTATCTGTGTCTTGGTTTCCTCGCCTTAGTCTCGCTTTGATCTTCGCGATTGTTTCATCTGCAATTAGTTTTATCATTGTGCACATCTTATCCTCGTCTCGCTTTAGTTTCGTTTTAGTCTCGCCAAGGATCGACAGTCATTAAAGTTTTTCTTAGCTTTGCAGCAAATCCCACCCCTCCCCCCCTAAAAAAAAAAAAACACCCTACCATGTGAAATATTTTTATAGACTCTTTTGAATTTTCATTCTCATAATAAGTTTTCACCAAGTTTTCTGATGGTACTAATTTTTTGGTTTTATTTATCCCATTTTACTTGTACTATTAGTCAACTTAAAAGTGTTGAGTAGAATACGATTATAACATGAGTTTGAGTTTAAATAAGATTTATTCGTTTTTTTTTTAATTTGTTGGGACAATTTATGTACCTATTATTGGTTGAATACTTAAAGGCAAGTAGGTACTTTTACACAATTTTGGAATTTTGTTTGAAAATAAGGAATAAATATTAAAAAAATATAAAACATAATGTTAGTAGCGGTGGCGATATTTTTGCGATATTACTATAAGACAAGTTTTGGATTCATGCAAAAGCAATTTTGAGATAACAGTAAAACATGATACTACGATGATAGGGAACTCCAAAAAAGTGGGTGGCATAATTTTGTCTGTCTGTCTGTCTGTTCGTCTACAGCCTAAACGGCTCGATCAATTTTCTTCAAACATAGTGCAAGTGGTTTTTGGTGATTATGCTCACACGGTTTTTTCTTTTTTTTTTTTAGAACCCTAAATAACGGTTTCTGTCATTCAATTTTTTTTCAGCAATTTTACATAATCGTATTTTTTCAAAAACGGCTCAACAACTTTTCTTGAAAACTTCAAAACAGTATATAACCAATTTCAATTATTTTTTTAAACAGAAGCTTCAAAAAAATATAAATAGTTTTGTGTACCAAAACTTTTAAAAAAATATTTTTTTGGACTTTTTAAAAATGTTTCAAAATTTTTTTTGGAAAATCAGATATTTCGAAAATGACATGATCGATTTTTTAGTACCCTCTAAAATATTTTTAGAAAAAATTTTACATTTATTAAAAATAACGGTACCTTCCATACAAAAATTAAAAAACCGCAAAGGAAAATAAACGGATTTAGATGAATTTTCTTATATACAAATTTCAGATAATATTTAATAATATTGCATATCAGAATTTGCAAAAGAAAAGTTTTTCGATTTAAAAAAAAAAGTTTCAATTTTTTTTTGTGAAAATTCGATATCTCAAAAACGAGTTGACAATTTTTTTGTCAAATTTTGTTTTTATATACACATAAATATATACTTCAGATTTGCATACCAAAATTTGTTCCTATAAATGTTTTAAGAATTTTATATACAAAAAATTAATTTTTTAAAAAATCGCTCCAACAATTTTCATTTATTTTTTTCCTTATACAATCATGTTCCATCGAGAATTAAGGTGGCATTCATTTTTTTAACCTCAAACTGTCAAAAGAGTTGTTTAAGCCAATTTAAATGACGTATTTCATGCTTCTCTACATTTTTCTCTCATTATTTCCATGTTTTTATACATAATTTTCTTAAACCCGCAGTGTCTTGAACATAAGAGCAAGTAGGTGCGACCCAGTCGTGTATTTTATTACTTCTGTTCCAATATATTTTTACCAATCGTTTACTTCTTTTTGTGGGCTAAGAAAATAAAAAAATAACTCAGAACTAGTAACAACGCTTTTGATGAACATTTCAAGACTTTTGTTCATCAAAAAATTAGGGATGTAGTTTCAACCTAGATATTTTCAAAATTTGTTTAAATATTCACTTGAAACTTACAAGTCTCTTTTGGATTGGGTATGTATGTGGAATTTTAATGTTGTATAGGCTTAAAAATTATTTTTCATTTTAAGACTATTTAAAAAATACTCTGCCATCTAAACAAGGATATACTAACCTATACTCGCTCCTAGATAGGTACTCTTTTCTTGTTTTAACTCGTGATCCAATCTATACGCTCTGTACTTTGTCGCGTCTTACGCAAATACATATAATCAAAAGTTACCAAAATGCTCCATCTCCCCAGTACATAAAATCATTCTAATTTTAGACACTTCCCTGGCTCGCTGGTCCATCAAACTTCACTCTGCAGTCTTCAGAGAAAAGTGAAGGAAAATATTTTTTCTTCAGTGTCAAAACTGAAAGACTCATACCTACAATGTACTACATTCATTCTGAGACTGTTTCTACGGACTTAAATCAAATTATTTCAATACAAAATATTTCATGTTGTGAAATGTAATAAAGAAAATATTTACCGTGCAATCATACATGAAGGTATTGAGCAAAACTGAAATTTATGTGACACATTCTATTATTTTCATTTCAATTCTTACGATCAATAACTCTCCGCATTCCTTTCTTTACTGAAAGGGTAAACTCTACTTATTCTGTAACAATTTTACTCTTTCTTAATTCAATATGATATGAAATGATGTCCTTTCAAAAATAGCAGCGGGTGTACGGTGTACCAAAAGTACCTACCTATACCTATACCTCCCTCTATACTAACACTCTACCATCCAAAAAGACCATCAAACGAAAAAGCAGCAAAGTATAAAGTAAAATTCAAAAAGGAGTTGAAATTTATTTGAAAGTATATTTTCCAATTCTCATTTACGGATGCTTGTCAACAGATGGTGTTCATTCAATTTCTTAAAAAGAAAAGAAAAAAGGTTAAACGCGCGTAGAGGTATAGTATAATAATATTAAAGGACCATCAAGGACAAAAGATGGAGTTGAAGGAGATTTAGAGTAAAAGAGTGCCTGCCAAACGTCGTCGTCGTCGCTGTCGTCGGACTTTATGTTTATAATACACTTTTGTGTAACATTTTATCAGCAGACTTATACAAAAATACCTATGTATACAAGGTAGTATGTATGTATAGATATACCTATATACCTAACCTACATAGCATAGAAGGTCGAATAATATTTCATTGAAATTGTTTTAAGCTGGAAAAGTGTTGATCTAATGGTTAAAGGAGTGCGATAAAATAGATGGAGAAGCTGCCAGGAATTTTGTGGATACTTTAAGAGAAGCTAGATTTTTTGTTTTTTTCTTTTAAGTTTAATCTTAAAAGATGAATAATTACATTTAAATTTCGAAAGATTTTCAGCTGATTGTTGATTCAATTTTAAGGTTTTTGATTAATTTTGTTTGTCACAGGGGCATTGTCTTAATATATTTTGCTAAAATAATATTATGTAAATCCGATGATAAATTTTTTATTCCATTTGGGTTTTCTTCATTTAAAAAGATTTACAATTCAAAATAATTCTGCGGGTTGCATTGCAAATAAGAAATTTTAACTAAATAGTCCCTTTTAGAATAATAGGTTAAAAGTTCAATAGTGAACCAGTTTTTTTTTGTAGCATGATATTTTTTTTTAATTATTATTGGTTGACATTTCGAGGGATCTATTAACAGTGCGACCTGCATCGAGCCTGTTCGGAAAACTATTGATTACTCAGAACTTGGTCTGGGCCAGTAGCGCAACAATCAGTCACGGTGTTTGTTCTACCTCCCTATATGCGTAAATAGGCTAAAATTATAAGGGTGAAAAGTCTAGGAGGTTAGCATTCTTCGTAACTGAAGTCAATTCTGCTAAAAAAACCGACAATACGCCTTGGATAAGAAATGACACGTTGATGACTTTTGGCTATTGTAATTCCGGACAAAGATGGATTTCTGGAATGTGAAGATGCTTCTTGACAACGGAAGTGAAGGTCCTCAGAATACCAAATTCTTTAAATTAGAGAAACAATTCATCCATCTTATTTGGACATCTTAGGGATAAGTGTGCTTTCGGCACGAGTACGATAACTCAGGCGCCAAGAAATAATAACGGTTTTTTGTAGAACAGTTTAATACAAGCATTTTTTACTATGGGAGGGGGGTCTATCTCACCCCGTTTGGGCGGGAGGGTCAATTTCATAAAAACAGTATCAAAAATGTAAAACAAATATGAAAAAATAACGGTAATACTTAAAACAAAGTATTATACAGGGTGGCGCACGAATCGTGCTACAAAAATAAAACGTAATAACTTTTTTTCTGTGTGAGTAATCGGCTTATTTTTTTTTTTATTTTGTAAGTTACTATTTTAGATTTATAAAAATGGATGCTTGGGATACCGAGAAAAGAATTTGGATAGTGCAACGGTACCATGCTTTGCAGTCCGTCATTTCCGTCCAAAGGGAATTTAGGCAGGAGTTTGGCGGTAATCCCCCGAGTAGATGGACCATTATGAGGTTTGTAAACATGTTTGCCGAATCTGGAAGCATCGCACGAAGGCCGTACCATCGAGATGCCAATGTTCGGGTTCAGGATACAATCGCAGCAGTAGCATCTGCAATACAGACCAATCCGAGCGTTTCGACCCGAAACTTATCGGGGCAAATTGGAGTTAGTAGACGGTCATTACAACGGATACTTCATGACGATTTAAACTTGTTTCCGTACAAAGTCCAAATTACTAGCAAGTTAAACCCTCAGGATTTGCCTGTTCGCCTGGAATTTTGCCAAAAAATGATATCAATGGCCGAAGAAGACAACACATTGATCAATTGTTTGTTCATGTCTGATGAGGCCCATTTTGATCTTAACGGCAATGTAAACAAGCAAAATTGCCGTATATGGAATGAGTCTAATCCAGAAATGCTCCATGAGACGGAACTGCACCCAGAACGAGTCACTGTGTGGTGCGCAGTTTCATCAAGGTGTATTGTCGGGCCGTACTTCTTTGAAGAAAACGGTGTAACCGTTACTGTCAATGGGGACCGTTATTTAAAGATGTTGAAGGAGTTTTTTTTACCCAGAACTGCGCCGAAGACGTATACCATTCAACAGCGTTTGGTTTCAGCAAGATGGAGCAACTGCACATATAGCCAGACCAGTTATGGCGGAGCTAAACAAAAAATTCGCAAACAAATTAATTTCTAGGAACTCCACTCTTCGCTGGCCCCCAAGGTCACCTGACCTGACTGCACCAGACTTCTTTTTATAGGGTTATGTCAAACAAGAGGTGTATAAAACGAAGCCCAGGAATTTAACTGAATTAAAGCAGTCCATAACGACAATAATTGAGGCAATCCCAACTTCAACTCTTCAGGCCGCAATGAATAATTTTTTGATCAGGTGCCGCATATGCGTGGGAGAGCGTGGAGGTCATTTGCGGTCTATAATCTTTAAAAACAACTAACTATTTAAAATAAAATTTAATTTTCTAACCAATAAAAAAAAAAAAAATGAAATACATCGATTAAAAAAAAGTAATTTGAATTTCTTATTGTAGCACAATTGGTGCGCCACCCTGTACTTTTATTTAAAGCCAATACTCTGTTCTACTAGCCAGTTTTTGAATCAAGTGAAATCTATGCATGGTTTTTGAAAAAATGAATTTTAAACTCAAGATTTGCGAGAAAAAAGCATACAAAATAGGTTTAAAGTGTAATTTCGCAAAACTGTAAAATTATATATCATTTTTTTTCTGAAATTCGTTGACAGAACTTATAGATTAGATTCAGATGAAAAAAAAATCGTATTGGAGGGGGGGTCTATTTCCCCCCGTTCAGGCGGGAGGGGTAATTTTCTAAAAATTTGACCAAAAATAGAAAAAAATTATTAAAAAAACAACGGGATCAATTACAATGGCATGCTATAGGTTTTTTTAAAGCCATGAATCCAGTCTCTAATAAATTATTTAAATCAACTTTTTATTGTAAATAGTTTCTGAAAAAAAATAATTTTCAAACGTAAGAAACTATTATTTTTGTTTTTATTTTTAAGGTTTGAAAATTATTTTTTCAAAAATTCTTTACAATAAAAACTTGATTTAAGAAATATATTAGAGACTGGATTCATGGAAGCTATAGCATGCCATTGTAAGTGGTCCCGTTGTTTTTTAATACTTTTTTTTCTATTTTTGGTAAAATTTTTAGAAAATTAACCCTCCTGTCTGAACGGGGGGGAATAGACCCCCCCTCCAATACGATTTTTTTTCGTCTGAATCTAATCTATAAGTTCCGACTTTTTGTTTGCGTGTTATAAGAATCACCCTAACTCCATTACTTGTACCTTGAAGTGAAAAAAGGGAGACCAGGGGGGTGAAATAAAAATCTGAAAAAATTAGGGAAATTGTTTTTCAATGTTTTGAATCGAACGAGGGCTATCCAAGACAATGTCCAATTTAAGGACCACCCTAATGTACATACATATGAATGTATTGTATATACTGCAACGTTTTGATGTAATGCTGCCCCATGTCTCTTAGGTCATACCTTTTCCATACAAATTTGTATGGATATTTTACACTTTTCTCAGTTTCTATTTTTTAAGAATTAGAAGTTTCTAGATAGAAGAAAGCAGATGCGTGATGTATTTTCATTTAATCTAGACAATAGGCTGAATCCAAATATGTATAGTTAAGTAGAAAAGAAAGTAGTAGCCTATACTGCCGTGTTAAGAAGAAAAAACGTAAGTGTATTTTTGACATTTCGAGATAAACACGTTTTTCTGTTTTTATCTCTATCTTTTTTGTTTTGTTGTTGGGTGTTTTTCTGTCGTATTTACAAGTAAATAATTTTTTTTGCCTTGATTATTTATCAGATGTACAAATGCTTGTATGGTAGTCACTTTTTTTTCTTAAATTGAGTGCTAAAGCGTCAATTTTTCATAAAAAAAGCATGGTTCTTTGATAGAACGTCATTTTTCTTAAGCGTTTTGAGCCATTACAAAAGCAAGTAAGGGCTTTTATTTTTAAGGAATAAAATAGCAAACATATCGAAGATGTCAAAACTGGCCCTAACTCAAAACAGCCAAAATGTCAGTTACGTTTTTTCTTCTTAACACGGCAGTATAGTCCTATACTGATATGTTTGCTGAATTCATATCAGACAGAAATACATTATGAATAAAAAACGAAGTTGGAAATGTTATAACAACATTCTAAGAAAATTTACTGAGAATGGCTCTCATTACATTGGATTTTGTTTTCGATTGAAATTTATTCCAAAGGAGATTTAAAAGAGCGAATAAAATATTGTGAAATGGAATTTTTCAAAGGAGTTCTTCTCAAAGTATTTTGCCGTAATTCACATGAAAAGTATATGTATAAAGAGGTTTAATGTTCGGGGAAAGATATTCATCTCATTGTTGGTAAATAAATAATCTGCAGAAATGAATAATCTTTTTTATTAGTATGAAACGTTGTGAATATCTTCGGTGAAATCTGAAAAGTGTGTTACTCCAAATTTGCATATTTTTTTTTATAGTTTTTTGCATTTTTACAATTTTTTATTTGTCATGGAGACCAAGAAATTTTATTTTATTTAAGAAACAAGTAGTTAATATATCGAATCATAAATAAGTATTTTTCTACTTAATTGTTTCTTACCATTTTTTGGAAATACGTCATCCAAGACACTGATCAAATACAACAATGACAAACAATTATATCACACGATATCGTTTCCAACATTGCTATCTCTACAATATCTTTAGGGAATAATAAAGACAGCTATCTTCAAAACTTTCGTCTTATGTGATTAGGCTCCAGCATTGAGATATTTCTGATCTCGTGATTTCTGAAAAGCGATATTCAGTGCATTTACTTCTGAATTCTGTTAAAGGTTATGATCTTAAGTACGATCCGCCGTGAAAAACAAAAGTTCTTCAATTAAATACGAACATACTATTAATAAGCATCATTCAAAAGAATTGATCCCCATACAACCGCATTAAAAAATTTTAAAGTAATACAAATGGTAATGCTCAAACACAGTACACATATTAAAGGTAATATCATAAGAGTTTTGATTTTTGTTTCTTCTGCGCATCTATCAAAATTTGTGTCAAATGTCAGTAATTGTTGTTGTTTTTACGTGTATTTAAGTCCTCACACTCCCAGCCATTTTTATTTCTGACAATTTCAATTTTAATTTGTAGTTGTTTTTACGTGTGTTTTCTTCCTCACGCTCACAGTCATTTTTTATTTTTGACTGACAACCTGCGCAGTATAATACCTTAGATTTGTGTACTGTGATGCTCAAATATATATTCAATTTTTGAACAAAAATTAAAAGAACCTGTGATTAAGGGAAACAGCTTCTAAGCGGTAACATTTTGTATGAATATTCATAGGTATGCTGGATCTAATGGTGCTATTATACGTTTTATGAACTTAGTTTTGGGAAGTTTTAGCATTTTCATAATATTGGAATATTTGGTATCAATAAGTAGGTAGTCAGGTGAAAATTAAAAGCAAATAACGATTTCTTGAAGAAGAAAAAGTGAATATTGGATTGCTTCAGTTATATTTTTGAAAGAGAAAAGTAGAATTTTCATATTATCATTTCAAGTGTTGTTAAAAAAAATCACTTTTATATTGAACCATTTATATTTAATAAGAAACATTATCTTATATCTTAAATTGATCTTTATTCACTGATCCCAAAACTGCTGGAATCTGGCAATGAAATTTTAATAAGACTTCATTAAAACCAAGAATACAAGAGAAGTCTTGAGACAGATCCTATAGGAAGGTGTAGCTTTTTGTGACTGAAAAGTACTCGAGTTCCAAATATTGGCTATATTTTCGGTGTTATCTAAAAAAAATGGGATAAACTATTTCTTTATTTTACTTTAAGGGACAATTTTAAATAATAATTCATGGGATGAAGGTAGGTATTATACAAAACATCAGTATAAGGGCTTAAAATTGCAAATTGTCCGGTTAACTCCTTATTTCGGCTGAAAATATATTTTTTACCTCAAAACTTATTATAAAAACCAGATTGCTAATGCAATATGCTGAAAGAAAAGTATAAACAAAATACTAAATTAAATACTTTTATAATGAGGGTTTTTGTACCCTGATGTGTGGTGGGCGTCCAGTTAAGCTGGGGGAAAATAAAAAAGTATGCTGCCTAGAGTGGGGCTCTAGCACATACCTCTAAGTTTGCAGTAAATCACTATTGCACCATTGCCACACTTTGAAGGATCAGCGAGCCGTTCTTGCCAGATTTAAGTCTGAAAGGTGGAGAATAGAATAGATTTCATTATGTTGAAATTCACTTCAACTTAAAGCCTTCTTTTCAGCTGTTAGTTCACATGGGCGAGCAATCACTGGCTATACTAATACAACGAAGCTCTAGCAACTTGCTCGGCTACTGACCTACCTTTTTCAAAGCCAGTTGAGAAGCGAATAGCAGCGTGTGATTTGAAAAGTAATAATTAATTTACCCAACTCGCTTTCCAGTTTTCACTGGATTGGCCTCAGGTCAGCTTCAGAATAGATATCTTTTGGGATCGTGCTTTTTATCTAGCTCGATATGCAAAATGGAGCAGATCTCACTTAAACTTTAAATGGAACTCAATTTATATACGCTCCAATAGAAGGGAAGATACGAATTTTATTTTCTAATTTTCTTCAGATTCATAAATTTTACCAGAAGCCTTACTTCAGAGGTATAAAATTCTTGCTTACAGTTTTCTCTACACTATTCAAGATTGTTTGCACTTGTGGTGATATCTGTTCATTTAAAAATTGAAAGGCGATTGATCTAAGGGCTCAAAAAAAAAAAAGGCAATTATGTAATAAATGACCAATAAAAAATTTGACATGTAATTTTATGTTTTTTTTTATCAACACCATTGGCCTATAAACTTTACCCCCCCCCAACAAAGTCCTGTATACGGCGCTGTTCGTCACAACCTTGTTCTGCATTAAATTAAATTTGATTCAACTCCAGTTAATCCTTCCTTAAAATCTCTATTCAACTACTCTTCCTCATAAGCACTTGTACTTCTAGTTTACACTTGTATTATTGTTAGATCTAATATAGCCATATAGGTGATATCCTTGGGAATCCCTATCCTAGCTTGAGGTTAACAAAGCCGACTAAACAATTGCATTCGATAAGGTTTAATTTGTCTTATCAAAATAAGCTCCATTTCTGTCAAAAAGTTAAATAATTCTTCCTTTTTGTATCTAAAAAAAAATGATTATAAATAACAATAATATACATAAATAAAATCTGTCAACAATAAAATGAATATCAAATAAAAAAATATAGAGAAGATACTCTGTTTTCAACCAACAAAACCTTTCAAAACGTTTTTCTAAGAAAAACAAGTACCTATACAAAATGATTCACATAAAAAATACATTTAATAAATTCAACGAATTTCATAATTTTTGTTTTGTTATTCCAAGAAAGAAATCGTGACTTCTAAAATTATATATTAAAAATTTAACCACCACTGCCGTAGGACATTTTTGGTTTCCTGTTGTGGAGAATAAATTGCATAAGTAAAAAAAAAACATCAAATCAAATCAACAAGACACAAAAACAGAAATTAAAAAAATAAAATAAAATACAAAATAAGCTAACATAACAGTCCAATCTTAGTGACACAAATTTGTCTCAAAAAAAAAAAAAAAAAACAACAAAAAATGAAAGAATGCTATTGACAGCTGAGTCCTCAAAAGCCAAACGACACACAGTACATAGGCCAGGCCATACCAGGCCAGACCCACTAAACCCAACCAAGACAACATAAAAAAAAATGGTAAGCTTAATGGAAGTTGGAGCGGAAAAAATCACATTATCCCTAACTTGATCTTTAAGGATTCTCTGATGCTGCCTCTTTCGCTGTTTGCATTGAAGTTATTTTCTTTCATCGGCTTTTGTGTTTTTTGACGTGAGGTTGCCTTTAGGCAACTGCAAGGGAAATATTGAATTTTTATTTCAAAAGGAGCAACGAGCGGCAATCATCACAAGCAGAGCATCAGCAACAGCAGCAGTAGCAGCAAGGACGATATGATGGCAAAGATATCAATGGAGATATTTGTGCAGCAAATACTCTAACTTCTAAGTTTCCCGAATGAGCATCATTGTATAGGAATAGCGACAGGACAAAAATAATAACGATGCTAGTTTGCTCTGTCAACTATGTATTTAATTCTCCTTTTTTTTTCAAAAATATTTTATTGAACTTATTTATCCAAGGAAAAAATATACAGTTACCTACAGAAAGCGAAATTCCTTGAAAAATCATTGAAAAAAAGAGGAAGAAATATAACTCCTGTCTTTCCATTTTAAAGTCTTTTATAAAGTTTCATTCATCTATACTTTGCTATTTGTCTTGTTGCTCCATGTCCAGTCCTAGCTCCAAACCATGACTCCCATTTAATTTTCCTCATTCACGGACTTGCCACATGCCATTATTCATTTCTTTATATACAAATACCTCTAAAAAAAAAGAATACCACAGATGTATATATATGTATATGTGCTTATACATATATTTAGATATTTATATATCTATAAAAAAAAATACACGACTTCAAAATTAACTTTTCCTTCTTCCTTGACTAAACAAGACGAATTTATGAGAGTTAGAGTGTGTATAGAAGACTTGGTGGGTAGAGGAAAGGAAGGGGTTATATCCGTTGGTATTCTACCCACAAAAAAAGGGGGTCACTGCCCAAGTCATAAATATTTTTTTGTTAACATTTCATTTTGTAACTTAACCCAAAATTAGTCAACATGTCTGGAGGCGGACTTGAAATTTTGTCTGGTTGAACTTTCTCTTATATTATATTATTATTATATTATATTATATTTTTTTTTTAGCTCAACTGGATTGTTTGTATAAAATTGGAAAGGGTTCCGTCGGGATGGTTAATTATGTATATATTGTTTTTTTTTTTTTTTGTGGCAAAAAAAAATGAAAATGTTTTCTGTGTTTTGTTATTTCTTTTAAATTTTTGTTGGTCTTGTGAAAATTTTGGTGGAATATTTTTAAGAAGAAAAGGGTTTTTGCTTGAGGATTGACATAATAGATATTTTACAAACACCATCCGTCAGAATGTTGTTTATGCTTAATTAATATCCAATTTCCGGTTTTAAATGAACCTTTCCAGAGAAGTTGATTTCTCATTGTGTTTGTGTAAGAAGTAAATTAAATTTTTTTTTTATTTTTTCTTTGAAGGTATATTATATAGCTTAAAGTCTCAATTTAATTTTATGAAAGTTTTTATCTTTTGGTTATATTAATAAAGATCTTAAGAGATATTGAGATAAAGTTTAAGATTATATTTTGTGAATTTTCTATTTTTGATTTAATTATAAAATTGAAAAAAATATTGTCTGTGTTTGTGAAGTCTTACATAATCCTAGCACTTCATAATAGTCTATAGGGGAGAAATTGTTTTTTTTTTTTTTTAATGTAGCAACCTGATACAAATTTTTTAGCTGAAAGTTAGCAAAAGTTTTTTGTTTTCAACAGCAAAAATTTTAATCCACTTGAGACTGTGGCTAATATTTGTAATGGAATTCTTACAAAAGCTAAAAATTTAAACAATGTAAAAATATCGTCACCTCACTTTAAAAATTAACTCGATTTAAAAATGTATGCAATGAAATGAACCTCTAGACGCCCTTAGAAAGGGTTGTCAGAGGCTAAATAAATCATGATGCAGAAACGAGGCATTTTCAATTGGTGATTTTTGGTATCTTAAAAAATTTAAATTTATTTTTTTTTATTAAATTTTGTTTAGCTTGATTTTAAATTATTTATATATTTAAAACACTGAAATACATATTTTCCATGAAATTAATAACTATAACAGATTATTGGGAAAAGTCTCCACTCTTTTTATCACAGATTTAACTGCTTGGACCATTTATTGTATGTGGCAAAGTCACACTTGAGTTCTTTTGTGTTTTGTTTTTGGCTTTCTTTAATTGCAGAATTATTGTTTCTTGATTAGTTTGCAATTTTTAAAACTCTCCATGAATATTTGAATTTTCTACGTGTTCAGAAGCATTTCGTCGTCCAATTGGAGACCCCAGGAAAAATTGATTTAGCATCAGCAGCGTTTAAGGCAACAGTCTTGTCTTTGAAAAGATTAGAAGAGTTCAACGAAAAATATTTGTGGAGAGTTTTGCAAATCCTTAATAGAAACAAACATACATAATTTGCTGTAGTGAAATTAACAACAAAAATGAACACAAATTATCCTAGAAAGTCATTTTTCATAACAAATATTTTCCAGGAAATTAATTTTGTGTGAAAAAAGAGTGGAGACTTCTTGTACTTATGTTTATAGAATAGGAATAGTAGGTGGGTGCTTTTTTTTTTTTTTTATTTCTTTCGTTTCTCCTTCCCCCAAGATTGATCAAGACAGTAAAACAAAATAATTCTGTTTAAAATTCCATTGAAATCGATTTTTTTAATCTAATTCCACACTTTTACCGGAATTTTGAATAAAAGACTAAGAAATACTAATAATTGGTAGCATAATGGGTAGTACGTTGGACTATTATGCTGAAGGTATGGGTTCGATTCCGAGCCTAGTTCAAAGGTAAAACTCACTAACTAACATTTTAAAATTTTAAAAGAAATAAGACTGAAACTTTTTGAAGCTGAAAAATCAATTTCCGAAGATTTTTAAAATAAAGTTCCCGGGTAAACCTTTCAATTTTCTTATAAAAAACATGCAAAATGTGGCTTTTTGCATAGAAAAATGCATTTCATTGTCATTTTCTTGAACTTTTTTTCTGCTCTTACAGAATTTTACCTTCTAACCGACGATATGTTGTCATGAATATGTTGTGCTTCTCATCAATCGTTCGGACTCGGCATAAAATTGTAGATCTCCTACATTCCTGCCTACAAAACACAAACAGGAATATAGTGGAGAGTTGAAAGTCACTAGGCCCTGGTTTCCCAAAAACTGTTGCGCCACTAAAATGTATTAAGTACGCTGCAGATGCGTTACGAAAAATCCCATACAAAAATGACGCAACAAAATCATCATCTAAAAATTTTAGTTTTACTTTTCTTTCTGCAGTACACTGTTCGACGAGCGATAATTATAGCAGATTTGAAAAAGTCTACACTCTTTTTTCCCACATAAACACAATTAATAATTGAGCCCATTTATTGTGTGCAGAAAAGTGATATTTGTGTGTTTTCGTGCTTAATTCAGCTGTTTCTTTCAATACAACATGGCTGCCTGTGATTTTTTTGCATTTACATTAGTTTTAATTTTTTGATTTTGTGCAACTGTCAATGAGCATTTCGTTTTCATTTACCTACTAAAATTTCGTTTTGCATCAGCAGCTTACTAGGTTTCAGCACCCTGTTGGATGAGTGAAATTAATAATTGTAGCAGATTATTTGGAGAAGTCTCCACTTTTTTGTTTGCATAATTAAATACCCACAAAATTCCTGAAAATGCGATACTAGCTTTTTTTATGTTTGTTTTTTGTTTCTTTTACTACAACATCACTAAATTTTGGAGACTTCTCCAAAAAAAATTTCTTAAAATTACCAATTTAACTTTTTTGAGTTTTCTTTATAACAATCATTCAGTTTGAATATTTTTGATTCCACATGACAGCAGTATGTTTGCCTTGGAAGACGTTAAACAGTTTTCAGAAGTAGTTTCTCCAAATTCTCAACACTGACTATGTGGCTTCTTAACAATATTTTTTGTATCTTCTCTCTCTGCTGGTTTCTGTTCAAGCTTTATCACCATGAGACATATTCTTTTAACCTTTTGATGAGACTTGCAAAATTATTTCTGGAGCTGCAGCATTTCTGTTTCTCCTACCAATTCTTTTTTTTTTTTTGAGAATCCGATGAATCTCCCGTAATTCTCTCTTTTTTTGAAGCAACATTGAATGCATATTTTTGGCTGCATGTACTTTTTGGCGTTTCTCATAATAACCAGTTTTTTCTTGGTGGTGGTTGGAGAAGCACACAGCACATCAGTTTCTGCATTCTTGACAGCTTATTGGCAGCTTGCATTCATGATATATGTATGCAATATTCCGGGTTGTGGTGGTATGTTGCAGATACACATTTTCAAAGTCTTTATTTTTACAGAAACTCTTCATAGTTCATGAGTTTGAGACAATAGAACTCCTACCTTAGCTTCAAACAGGAAAGTGATTTGAGTCAATGTTGGTATTTCTGAATGTTCGAACATCCAGAATACTGATGGTATCCCTTTAGGCTGAAAGCAGGGGAGAAAATTTAGTTTAAGAATTTAATGATATTTCTACCTATCAACTATATCAATCAACAGGCACAGTAAATTCCGAGATATTAAATTCTTTTTAAGACAATTTTGATTTGATTTTCAATATTATTCCACTTCTGACACTTTGTAGCTATAGGTTTTAATGTGGAAAATCACTTGGTACAGTAAATACATTTAGTTTTCAAATTGGTAGTTTTGAAATAAATATGTTTAATAATTTCTTCAATCAATAATGGATGCATTTCAAGTATTTTTAATGGTTCTCTACATTTAACTGAGGTTAATATTGCTTAACTTGAAGTAACAAGAAGAATTTATTCAAGCCTTATCTATATAAATTATTATTACCTACTTTTCCCATAAAAGCAGTAACATAACCCCCAATTAAAATCAAAATATCCACTTTCTTCTTGACAATCAAGATTTCCAAACAATAATATGGTTGGATTACACATATTCCTCTATGAAATGTAGGTAAAAAAAAGTTTTTAATGAACCAAATAAGTATTATCTATATAAACTACACCCGGTGTTAAAGGATAGCTGTTATGGTATAAAACATTGTGTTTAATGCCCCCAAACTATATGGTAAAAGTTACTACATATATTTACGACCCCACCCATTAAATCTGACAGCCATATTTTCCATAAACGCCTGCGGACCACAATAGCGAAAGCGTAAGGGTTGTATTATATTATTAATATTTATCCATACAGTGGGTGGGGGGGTGGTAGCACCACACTCACACATTCACACACTAAAATGTAATTGCATGAGCGAAAGCAACTAATGTATGTGAATACAAATAGACAACCGAAAATTATGATCATTCTATCTAATGATAATTGCTTCTTTATGAGTTCCTTTCTTCGTGTACCCATATACTCGTCGTCGTCGTTTCATGTGACACAGAAAAAGTTACGTACTTACAAAAAACTACTATATTCACTATCGTACTGTTCTCGTATATGGAGGAAAAATGCGTTGTAAGTATTGTTGATATAAAATTGGAGAGATATGGAGGAAATAAGAAAAGTTTTAACATAACAAACTTATTTTTTTTTTTTTTTTGGTTTTGTGATAATGAACCTTTTAGGTGTTCACCAAGAAAGGTGTAATGTACATTAGGTAGAAGTTGGTGTTGTGTTAAGACATAAATTAAGATGTGTATCGACATTATTTTAAGTAAACTATCATCTTTCATGAATTTGGATACCTTCATCTAATTGGATGTGATTTAATAATCTTAATATAAAGTAATTATAACAAAAGTCATCTCAATTTCTCGGTGTAGAAATCAGACTCTAATTTTCTGAAACTTTCTAATGCACTGGGATCAAATCCAACCTCAAAGTTTTTTATTCCAGAAACGAAGTAAATACAAGCTCCGAAAAATAATAACGGATTCTTCTAGAGGAGTAAAATAAGAGCACTTCATACCATGGGAGGGGTATATGTATTTACCCCCTTTTAATTGAAATGGTACAATATTCTAACAAATCGGTTAGAATTAGAAAGTAAAATATATTTAAAAAAAAAACGAAAGATTTGCAATAAAGTTGGTATAGGTGGTATACCTGTTTTGGTAGCAAGAAGTCTATTCTTTTATTTTACTTTCACATCAAATAATTTCCATCGATGGTTTTTAAAAAAGAAATTCATACTTTGAGTAGATTCTGCAATCTATCAAAATGAAAGCAACACTTTTTAAAAGCAATTATTGTACGAAAAACGTACGCAACCATATACAATATGGTTTTTGGTAGAAATGACCTATTCCATCCCCCCTCCCCAACTCTTATATTTTGAATTTATCTTTCAGAGTTAATAATCACAAAGTCACTTACAGTGCTATTTATAAACCCATTCTAAGCAATGGGTGATATGCATAAAACGGAAGTATTTACTACAAGTAAGAGATAATAGTAAATACTATAACTTTAAGCAAATGGTTAAATTTAAAGTATTTACTTCATTCCATATGCATAAAGTTTAGTACTTACTAACTGGCAAATACTTTCAGTATATACTAAATTCATCCAAGTAAATACTAGAATTCATCGGAAATTGATAGTAAATACTTTTTTTTTCTTATCGGGTTAGTAAGCAATTAATTTTTTTCAATTCATAAATATTTAAATTGGAATGGAAGCAGAATTGCAACCTCTATAACATATCCAAAGTCCCCGAAATCCCCGCATTGGGTTTTTGTGTAGATGCAGTTGAAGAAGTGCAGACGAGAGAATTTGGAGGTCTATTAAACTAAAATATTTGCTTTGGTACAACTTAGTCATATGATACATGCTTTAAGGGTTGTTTTTAACGCTGAATCTAATGAAACAAATTAAAAATGATACAACTACCAACAAAAAAGTTATAGTCCTTTTTATGTAATGATGACTTTTTTTCAGGTACAACAGGTAAAATATTACCGAAAACCCTTTGAAAATAACGGTATGTTAATGAAACTTGGAATAAATGTTCAATTTGTCATACGAACTAGGAATCAAGAGAGTCCCTAAAAATATCCATTGTGAAAGGATGTTTTTTTAAGGGGGAGGGGCAAGTGTAGAATGTTAACCATTACACCCACAAAAAAACTCCTACACTCATGAAACTCGCCAAAAATATTAAACTTGTCATCAACCAAGAATCGAAATAGGCATACAAATATCTTTGTTCTGTTCTACGGAAAAAACGATTTCAAAAATAAATGTTTGCTTGAAAAGAATCATAACTTTGTTAATTAGATTCAGCGTTAAAAAATGTCCTTAAATCATATACCATACTTTGGGTACCATATATGTACCTACCTCAATTACACCAAATCGGAATTTGGGCTCAAATCTTCCAACTTCTTCCCAGATTTTCCCTCTCTTTAATAAACAAACCCCCAGAACATATATATATATGAGAACTATTTTGATTCTCGGTTGCCATGACAAGTTTAATATTTTTGGCGAGTTTCATGAGTGTAGGAGTTTTTTCGTGGGCGAACTAACGCGTACAAATTCCGCCATTTCAGTACTGTCAACACTAACTTAATTTTAATTTATATCAGCGACGTGAATCTCTTGAGAATAGAGTTAAGGCTGTAAGTCCAGTGGCGTAGCGTGAGTTTCTGCCGCCCGGGGAGTTGGGAAATTTTGCCGCCCCCTTCCCCCCCAACAAATTTGTAAATATTCAAATCCCAAAAATTTTGGATTACATAAACAAACAAATTCTATGAAATTTTTATTTATTGGTTTATTCATTCTATCGACTGCAATACGCTGTTCAATGAATATTTTCCGCTTCGTTTTCGTAAGTATTTCGTTGTCTTGTTAGAGACCAACTAAAAATTTCGTTTCGCATCAGCAGCGTATTAGGCTTTCATTTTTCATTTCATTTTTCATTTAACTTCTTTCAAACTCAGTCAACTCGCTTGCGTCAACGTGTAATAGTGGGCATAACAGAGTTGTAGATCTTACGATTCTCTAGAAAAAAGCTTAAGATCATATCAAGATAAAATCAACAAAAGAAACTACTTTTTGCAGCACTAGCTACCTACATTTTCTTTCAAAACATTTTAGTAGGAATTAGTATTTTCTTTTTATTGAAAGGTTATTCTGTTAAAGACAAAACTTTTGGTTTCAGTACCGCCCCAGACAGAATATTATAGGGACGCCAAAATTTAATTATTATGTAAACTGCTGAGCACTTTCGATAATGAGCAAGGTAGTATTATTGCGTATTAGTATATTTCAATTCATGGATTCGTGGATTCGGTCATTGAAATTCAATGCGTAGCCTTTCTGATCACGTAGACTCCCACCTAAATTGCAAAACCAGTAATTCGCATGAAAACATTTGCTGAGGGCGTTCAAATTTTACAGTTGATACCTATGGTTTTTAAATTTCTCCACTCCGTAAATAGTGTGGCAAAGTTTGCCGCCTCCTCGTAAAGTGCCGCCCAGGGCGGACGGCCCCCTCCGCCCCCCCTACGCTATGCCACTGTGTAAGTCCTTATGTTTTTGAGGCTACAAAGTTATGTGTTTAAAGCAAAAAAAGTAGGTACTTTGAAATTTTCATGTTGCTTTTCTTTGACTTTGAAAAAAAGAAGTAATTCCTTCAGAAAAAAAGTACTTGCTAGTTTTTATGCATACAGAATAAAGTATTTACTCAAAAAGTTCATCCGAAAACAGTAAGTACTGTGGCCAAAAGTAAATACTTTATTTTCAGCATTTACTGCATTTTTATGCATATCAAAAAAAGTAAATACTTAGAAATTCTCAAGTAAAAGCATTTACTATCTTTTATGCATATCACCAGATGTCTAACTTTAGACACCTGTCCAACTCCAAAATGTTATTTATAAATACTTAGCACCGACTGACTAACTTATCCACTGAAATTGGTTGTCCAAATCTTATTTCAAAGTAGACACGTTTAATGAATGAGGTGGGCAAATATTTCTGGTTTTCTAATTTTCTAGTTTTGAAATGAATGAAAAGCTAGTTGAACGTGCCCCAAAGCGTACTAAAATTCATTATTTCATTCAAAAATGAATAAATACAGGCATGTCAGTGAATAAATGAGGCCACATTTAGGCAATTGTTGGAATGCGTTTATAAATATCAAGTTGCCTAAACTATTTAGGCATTGACTAGCTGGACAACTGCCCAAGGGTGTTCTTAGAAAATCTAATAGATATGACTGTTAGTATCTAGTCATCCGCCCAAGCGAAATGGAAATAAAAATCGAAACTTAAAAAAATATTGTATTTACAATCCAACTTATTTTATCGAAATAACCAGTTCAGTATCACCTACTTTAACAATAAAAAGAAATTAATAGTTGTCCCTTATTTTTGTTGCAAGCAATTTGAAATCTAATTCAATTTGGAATCGATTATTAAATGTTCTATTCATTCGCAATACCAGTGTTCTGCTTAAAATCTTCTCAAACATTATACTTATATGAATGTATGTATATAGAAATCTCAAAGCACTATTAACACTAATTGAACTCAGACATCATAATTGGGTATTATAGGCCTTTTCTACATTAAAATTAATATCAGCATTATTATAACAACCCTAATGTGTTTGACTTCCATATTCATATATAAAAACAGAAAAGTCCTCTTACAAGCGTGGACATTTAAATAGGTATGTACCTACTTGAATTGTTTTTATTTTTTTCTTTTTTTTGTATGCCAAAAATTAATACCATTCATGTGTAGGCCAATAAAATTATTGGCTAATTAACATTTATTAAATTACCACATAAATTGAATTAGCATTGTTTATCACTGCGTTATACTAAGGGCGGTTTTAATATAGTGGAACTATAGAGGATGGTGGTTATGGTGGTGAACGACAAAGCGTTTAGATACCCTTGAATTGCTAAGTGATAAAGGTATATATTATAAAATATATAATGAGAATTTAATTTATAATGCTATATTTACAAGTTAATGTAAGGTTCCCTATGTGACTTTTTTTCTCTCTGAATTTGAAGAATATTGAACATTGTATAACATGTGTGCCTTGGTTGATGATAGAATCACAGAAACAATATTATGTATGCCACCATTTTTCCTTATAATGCAATGCCTTAGGGGTGTTTATAAATACATAATGGAAATGTTAAATTTAATAATGAACTTTCAATGATATTAAATAAATAAATTAGTTTTTTACTTAAATGGGACATTCAAAAAAAAAATACAAACAAATTCTCAATAGGTTTGGGTAAAAATTATTATTTTTTGAAGATTCTGGTTTTAAAAGTGGTTAGTGAACTCATGTGGAAATTATCTGGTATTCATCTATAAAAACGATATACTTAGTTTTAAACAAAACCTCTGAAAGGTTTACATTGACAAGAGACTAACAAGGGTAGTAATAGAAATTGTCGCCTCGCTAAAAATCGCACGTGACCTTTTTCGAAAAAAATGTATAAAAACAAATTTTACTTAAAGAAAAATTTTATTTTGGCAAATGTCAGTGACATTTCTTGCGCGAAAATAACTTTGTCGTTAAAAAGCCTAGTTTACAGTTCCCGTGCGAAAATCTATGCAAATATTTTCGCATGACTAAAATTATTGAGAGGAAATACAAAATTACTCTTTTGCATGATGGTTTTACACTTTTATAAAAAAAGAACCATTGCTGTCACAGAACTACAAAACAATTGTAAAATTCTTTCGCCCATGTAAAGTTTGGTGAATAAATAATATTTACACTTCCAAAAAAAAAAAAAAAATATATTCACCTCACAGCAGTATTTGCATACAAATTGTTTTTGGATCCAAAATTTATTGTTTTCCATTTTAAGGCCTAATTAATTCATAAAGGGTTGATTAATGACTCAATGGGTGGCAAACATTTTTTGCCTAAAATTTTTTTACAAAATTAAGAACAGAATAGCTGGAAAAACTCGCAAAAGTCACTCCTATGAGAAATAGATTCTTCCCATATGGATATGATCTCTCAGCTAAGTTTTTAGACGTTTCACTGTCGAAAAATTTCTTTCCAGTGTGCATGTTAAAACCATTCTAATTGCCAACATTTTAAGAAGCTATGTGTATGCGAATCATGTTGTGTATATGGCATTTTGTCTACCATATCTTGCCTTCAGCCTTTAAACTTTGAAGTGTCACAATCCCAAATTTGTTAAAAAATTGAAGTTTTCTTCTTTAAATTTTTGTTCATTTTGAATACACGAATCTCATTTTAAGCTGACTTAAGAAATCATCAAGGTATAAAAGAACTTTACTATATTCATTGGAAATTATGTAGTAGGTGAGCTAAATTAAATAAAATCAATTAATAACTATCGCCGAAATTTGAATAGATACAAATTTCATACTAAAATGGAAAAGTATGATTTACAAATAATGCCTTTCTCAAAAATTTGAGGCGTGGAGGATCAAACCCCTGTGATCCACCACAACGACCTTGTACATGAGGTGCCAAAGGTCGAGAGTCCTATAATTGAGCGTTCATTTTGATTTTGGAACTAAAATAAGGGGACCTTAAGTAGTTTTCTCTTCAAAATAATCAGACACTTACCCCCAGTTTCACAGTGAGAGTTTAAACTCCACTTTTGGTTTAAACTTCAGTTCAGTAGAACAATTGAACTCAGTTTAAAGTTTAAACGAGACTGTGAAAGGGTTAAAGTTTTTTTTTTCAGAGATTAAAATATATCATATCTCAATAAATTTGTCTGGCTATGCAGAAATTGATTAAATTCAAAGTTATGAAAAAATCAGATTGAAAATTTAAACGATTTTAAAAATATCTATGGAGCTGTCGAAAATTTCATCGTTCAAAGAACCACCCACGTATACTTTTAAAAGTTGTCTAGTTTTAGATGGTCTTAGATTTAAAAATAGGCCGTACTAATTTTACCGGTTTTTTTATCAAAGTAATTGGTATCAAAGTAATTTTTGTTTTTAATTTTTTAGTGTGGTTTGGTACAATGGTAGAAAAATTAATCGTGTCGAGATGAAATACGTATTGGGCTTTCAATTAAGAAAATTAAATATTTTTTTAATAATTCAAATATTTACATGTATACCTACAAATACATATGAATAATGTGTGCAAAAAAAATAAAATATTTTTTATATACAATCGTTAAACAAATCAACAATCCGTTTTTGGAATATTGAATTAAAAAAAAAATAAATTTAACTTTTTTTTAAAGAGTTTTATTGTTTTAGTTTTAGTTTCAAAAAGACGTTACCTGGTAGGTAGGTACCATTAATAACAATTTCTTGAAAAAATAAAAGGCACGACTGGGTCGCACGTACTTGCTCTTATGCTCAAGAGGCTAAGGGTTTAAAAGAGACGTTCAATGAGAGAAAAATGTTTAAAAGCATCAAATACGTTATATAAACTAGCTAAAAAAAACTCTTTTGATAGTTTGGGGTGACAAAAAAAAGAACGTTATTCTAATTCTTGATTATATTGATTGTATGGAAAAACAAATATTTTAAATCGTAAGAACGTTTTTTTTTAATAATTTTTTACCTATATTTAAAATTCTTAAATCATTTTTAAGGACACATTTTGGAATACAAATCTTAAGTGTGCATATAAAAATTAAATTTCAAAAAAACTTTTCACCTAGTTTTTGAGATCCAATTAAAAAAAAAAAAACTAAAACTTTTTTTAAAAAATCATACATATTTCTTTTTTTTTAATTTGATATGATATTTGATATTTAAAATTTTTGTTAAATATGTATAGAAAAAAACTAAGCAAAATCCATTCGGCTGATAATAAGAAAATTCAAAAACATTCTATGAGAGATTACTTGTGTTAAATTTTATAAGTTTTGGTAGTAGATCGCACTATTTCTATAGGCTTTTCACACCAAACCCCAAAACCGGTTTTCGGCAAAAACTTTTCAAAACCTCACACTGAACATAAAACGTTTTCGTTTGACATTACAGTTTTCTTTTACTCAAACCCACGCACAATTTTCTTTTTTATATTTGATATGACAAAATTTCCTCAGCTGTTTTCAATTTCTTTTGAAAGCATCCCATTAGTTTCCTTTTTGACACTTCAATAGGCGCTGAACTTATAAAAAAGGTATGTTTGTTTTGTTCATCTCTTAATTCCAACATGTTTTAGACTGGTTTTATATAAAACTTGTGTTTTACGAAAACCTGAAGCTACAAAAAATGTATGAGAAAACTTGTGTTTTCCATTGGGTTTTTCTCCAAAACCAATATTTTCGCGAAAACTGCATTTCGGGTTCGGTGTGAAAAGGCTATTAGCATACAGACAAACTTTAATCATAATCGTAGGCTCCATTTTTGAAAAAAAAAAAAATAATATTGTCCTTAACAGTTTTTAAACTTTTGTTTAGTTTTGCATAAAAGTACAATTTTTTTTTCAAATATTTTAGAAAATGTAAAAAAAAAACTCTTAAGAGTTTCAAAACAATCGATAATGTGGTTTCAAAATATTTGATTTTCAAAAAATTTTTTTTAAATATTTTTAAAATATTCAAAAACTATTTTTTTTTTAAGATTTTGGTACACAATACTATTTATATTTCTTGGAAGCTTGTGTATAAAAAAAAAATATTGAAATCAGTCATATCGTATTGAATAAAATTGAAAATTAAAAAAAATGATTTTTTGGGAGGTACCATTAATATCTATTTTTTTTTTAAATGGTTTTCCACCCAAAGGTAGCCTTTACTAAATATAATTTATATTTTTTTTCTTAAGTTGTGGAGCCGTTTTTGAGAAAAAAAAATGATTATGTTAAATTGAAAACAAAAATTATGATAGGTTTTATTTTAAGTTTTTAAAAAAAATGAAAAAAAAAACTGTCGGCAGAATCACCAAAAACCATAATGTACAAAGATTTAAAAAAACCAGGCATATAAACTGTAGACGAACAGACAGACAGAGAGAATTGTGAGACCCACTGTTTTCATCGTCTCTATCATCTTAGTGACAAGCCTGATCAAAATGTCTAGTTCAATTTTGTTTACCAATGCATAACTTACCATAGGTACCTAAACCTATACTATATCGCAGGTAAGAATATCAAAAGGTACAATTTTTTAAAGTAATTCACTGATTTTTTATCAAAATCGTTGAAGGCAGTTTTAAGATAAATAAACTTTTCTCTACCGGTTGTATGGCAAGTACCGTTATGTTTGGGATTGAAAAAAATCAATTTGCCTCTCTACAGAATCACCAAAAAACCTTAATTCGAAAATGTGGAGAAAATACCCTCAGGTGGTTTAGGCTGTAAAAGTAGATCAAGGTTTATTGTACTTCCCAAGACAACTAATTTCCAGTCTCAACATTTTGATAGTCTTTTCTCATAAAATTGATTGATAAAATTTGGCTCTTTATTGCATACGGAAATCTCACAAATAAGAAAGATCTCTAAATCGAGAGAGATCACTTTTCTGAAAGATTTATCTTAAGTTTACGGGTAATCTTAACGAACGGGTGATCGGACAATCGGACAAACGGACGAGCGTAGGTACAGACATAGACATTTCGCTAAAACCGATGGGTTCCGGTTCTCAGGAGTTCAAAACTTGATGATTTGGTAAGAAAAATTTAATTTGATAAATCAGACTAATTTCAATAACTTCCAATGGGAAGTTTAAAATCAGAAACATTTGAGAGACTTTAGCAAAGCATTCGCGATAAAAAAAACCACCGCTACCTAACTACCGGATATTGTTAATATTTTTTTTAGAAATAAATTCCCGCTTCTGTAAACATTTTTCCCCCTATTCTCTGCACGAGACACCTATGCTTTTCGATAATCAAAAATGGATCTAACTCACGTTACAGAGATATTGAATCTTACAAGTTGATCAGAAGCTTCGGTAAATCACTACTATTTATAAATTTTCATATTTTGTAGAAGCTTTACGGAAGCTTATATGAAAATATTATCAATAAGCACGCTTAAAAATAATTCTATGAGAAAAAAAATGTATTATACGGAGTGATGAAAATGTTAAATTGCCTTTCACACTGAACAAAGACGAAGTAACAAAAACATCTCCTGATAGAATATCATCCAATTCAAATGATATGATTATGCCTTCCTACATAATAATCTTATTTTATCTTTAATCACTCTCAAGCTTATGATAATTACAAAAAAGCTAATCCAAATAATAAAATGTGTATATTTCGTGATTTATGATTTGAATTACCAACCCTCAGTCAACCCAACATCAAAAATCTCAAGTTGATTATCGTTAATATACTTTTACCTACCTAAGGTATACGATTACAACGACTTGATATAACATTCGTTCGTTGGTAGGTTAGGTATACTCCTCCATGTTGGTAAGCCAAGTTATTCTTTTTGGGTCGATTTCGCCTCACACGTCTATAACTAATGTATAAACTTTCATATCCCAGAAGGTAGCTATATAGCTACATGTGGCTTCCACAGTTAACATTGAAAATCATCTCAAATTACTCTCCACCTCCCATATCCCATATGGATCCAACATAATCGAGTGGCTAGAGGGGTAGGTATAGAAGAAAGTATACATTGTCACAAAAAAGTAATTTCTTTTATCGTTATTGGCATTGCACGGCACACATGTTGCCCGCGCTCAGATACCAATAAAAAAAAACAACATTTCCAAAGCAATTCAATATAAGGATGCGAAAAATCCCAACACATTTGCGTGTCCTTTTCCGTTGTAATTTTTTTTTTGTTCTGTTTTACTTTCGAGGAAACAAAAAATAAACAAACTTTTATTCTGAAAGAAAGTAAACCGAGGTATCGGTGTGTATGTTAGCTTTACCCACTTTTTTTTTCTTAATGAAATGTTCTTATACGAACAAAGTACCAAACATACTAACTTATGTATGACTAAAAATATCCTTACCAACATGCTATCCATTCAAACTTCCAAGTTCTGGCAATATACCTGCCAAGCCAACAGAAAAAAAAATCTATTCCTAAGTTCTCACCCTCCTCCCAGGGTCCTGATGGGAGAAGGAAGTTGTATAAAAAGTTAACACAGTAGGAGATGACAAAAAAAAAGGGGGAAAAGGACATTATGGTATGATTTTGTCAAAAACCATCATCAACCGTTGATTGTAAGTTCTTACATGAGCAGCTGACTCAGCTATTAAGATACTATTTTGCAGATATCTAAGAGGTACATTGGTAATAGGAATGACAAAACTTCTTGTGTGAAATGAGGGATATTATCTTGCTGACTTTCTCCTGCATATACATATGACTTTGCCTCTGCGAAGTGCCCAAAGCAAACACCAGCCCCTACACCACCTACTTCTTCCTCCTTGTCATCATTGTGTACTCGTATAGTAATGGAATAGGTAGGTACTTCTTTTTTGAAGTAACATGATGAACAGAATATCCTTCAGCACTTGGTTCACCTACCAGAAGGTTTTCTAATAAAATTATACCTCCTTTTTGTGGATGTGCGAGTGCGAGTTTGTTCGGCTTCAGCTCTTCTCTGAATAAATGCTCACGAAACTTTCGATACGAATGGGTTGTGAGAATGTGAGGCTGAGGACTGAGGAGATAAAAGGTTTAATAAAGAACTACAATTCGTTGTCATTTTTTGATGACGCAGTGATGTAGGGATATACCATATACCTTTTATCCTTAGTTCGAATAAAAGGATATACTAAATATACATACAGGTGGATATGTATGTACCTATACCTTTCGAAACATGAGAAAAGCTGAATTTGTTCTTCTTTCAGATTTTACGATTATTGCAAAATAAAAGAGTGAGTGCTTCAATTTCGGTCATGCGTTAAGTTTTCTTTACTATGGGAATTTACCTTTGAATACAGTTTTTGCTTAAGGTGTTTATTCGAACCCCAAACCGGAAAATACTCAAGCAATTTTCAACTCATATATGTATACAAAAAGCAGTAGCAGAGATATGGATAGATATATGTAGAGTAAATGGATAAAACATCATGTTTGTGGTTAAATGTTTATCACGCGTGTTCCTTGTGCTCGGTTATCTATTGAACTATTATAACAAAACTTTGTTCAACCTACCTTGACTCTGTAAAACGTGAGTAAATCTATATAGCTACACCTGCTTTGAGCAAAAAAATAAAGGAAAATATAGTTATTAGTGTTTTCTGTAGATAGGTGTTATTTTATCTATAGAGCTACATATACACTTATGGGTACGATACTTTATATTGTGATAGTAAAGATAGAGATATACGAATTGGTGTGGAGTTTGGGAACAAATAAGGGATTAATACCCAGAGAGTATAGAAGTTTTTTGTTTGTTCTTTTTTGTAATTCAAAATGCTTTCGATAAAGAAGTTTAACAAAATGGCCGTCATCAAAAAACTACAGATAAGTATCAACATTATTTTAAAAGTTCAAGTTTTAGCAAATAGATAGATAGGGGCTTCAAATAATATAATATCCAAGGAAGATTTTGATATATTTTTGGAAATTTGTTTGGAAATTGAAAAAGTTTAGCAAAGCTCATTGGGTAGATTGAATTGCTTAATTAAAAAAAGTTTAAATTGAATAGTCCTTGGGATACTGTTACTTAAAATAATGTTCTACCGACGACGTTTGTTTTATTTCCTGCACTCAAATATGACAGAAAGGATCTACATCCAGAAAAAGAGAACAAAAATCAAGATTAACAATGTTATATAATAAGCCTCTTCGTTGCATTTATTGAACAATTTCGTCAATTGCTATCCATTTGAATCGGGTTGCGTTTGGGTCAACAAATGTTGATTTCCATTGTCGATCAACATGTCTACACAACATTCAACATAATGTGGACGCGGCCTTATAAATAAAGGTGTTTATGTGAGAGGTCAAACAAAATTTTTTTCAAACTAATTTTGTTCAAATTAGGACACAAGAAGAAGGACAAAATGCTGAAAATCTGAATCCAGAAAAGCCAAAATCTTGACATCGAATTCTCGATAAGATAAAGTATTTTAAAATATGAAACAATGAGTACCTACTCTTACATATTCACATAATCGGTACCTGATACGCTTTCGCTCCTTTCAGCTTTTTTTAGTTTTAGTTTTAAGTTTTATTTATTAATGAATTGCTTACTTGCTTGATATAAAATCTTATTTTTAGTGAAGCATTATAAATCATACCAAAGCTACGTTAATGTTTACAAAATGGCAAGTTTACAAATTACATATTTTGAAAGATACAAATTATTTTACTATTTTCTATATATTATTTAAATGAAGTTTAAGTTTTTGTTTTAATAGTACTATGCTATCTATACTTCTAACTTCTCGTGGTAGTGTATTCCAACGACGTGTTGCGTTGACAAAAACTGGCGCTCAGAGGTAAGACAAATAAAACGAGGATTCACTAAGAGGCTTGATCTATTTGAATTGAAAAAAGTTATTTCTCTGAAGAGATCGGCAGGTTGGTGGGTTAGAAGAATATCCGAGAACAAAATTAAGGCCCGAAAATTGAGCAGATTTTCAAATGACATCCCAAGAAAGTTGTATGCGTGTTGTGAAATTCTTTCAAATCGTCGTAGTCCATGAACATATCGTATTGCACTATTGAACGCAACAGTGAGCTTTCGTTTACTTTCATAGTCAAGTTTGCAGAATATTTCACAACCGTAAGTGACCAAGGGTATTATAAGTGTTTTTACAAGTAATGCACGGATTTTTAAAGGGGTGTTCTACTGTGTAGATCGTATATGTTTTACCAAGAATATAAGAAACGTGGTTTTTCCAAGTCAGCGTTTGGTTAAATATATGTAACTCCAAAATTTTTCGCTGAATCTACATATTTGATGGGGTAGCCATTTAACAAAATTAATGGGAAGTAAGTAAGATATGTCTTTATTATTCTTCGACAACACTAAACATTTAGATTTTTTAGGATTGAGCACTTAGCTATTTTGGTGTGGCCAACGTTGAATTTCTAACAAATCTTCATTTATACAGGTAGCAAAGTGTTAAATTAATCCCAATGGACAACTAAGATATAACTGAGCTTCATCAGCGTATAGCCGAATGGAGCAATGCTTAATAGTTAATGGAAGCTCATTAACAGAGAGGGAGAACAACAAAGGTCCAAGTATGGACCCTTGGGGGACACCGCTTTTGTTGAAGAGAAAATTGGAGAGGACTTTTTGAAGTTCAACAGCTTGTGTTCTTCCAGTTAAATAAGAAAAAATCAATTTGATTGCATCAGAAGAAAAATAATAAAATAGGGAGAGCTTTTGGCAAACTGTAGAATGATTCACCATGTCGAATGCTTTAGAAAAGTCAAGAAGTATCAAAAAAGTAGCATAATCCTTATCGATAGATTTTCTTATGTCCTCTGAAACACTTATTATGGCAGTAATGCAGGTATTTTTCTTGCGGAATCCGAAATGTTTTGATGTAAATATATTTTCGTGATCAAAAAACGTACTAATTTGCCTTTGAATCATTTTTTCAAACACCTTGTAATGAAATTGGTCTAAACTCGTCTGCTCTTGAGGATTTAGGAACAGGTATTACTTTCGCCTTTTTCCATTGCGTAGGAAATTCATTTGTTGATATGATTGAATTGAATAAGTGGGTAATATACAGCAAAAAAAGTTTCAAGAACGATGGATGCATTTCATCCAACCCAATAGCATTTGATTTAATAGACAGGCCACCTTCAACCACATCCTCAGGAGATATAATAGAAAAGGAAAATGAATTATTAGTTGAGGAAAGGCTATTGAAAACATTGGATATAACGGGACCTGGAGGTATATTAGTGGTAGCAAAATTATTAAACAATATGAAACTTTAATTCAGACCATTGACGTTAATATCTACAGTTGAGCCACTACGAGATTTCATAATACCTATCCTCTTAAGATTTTGCCATGTTTGTTTACAACTTAATGTATCATTAAAACGGCTGGAATATAAGGCAACTCTTGCACTGCGAATAGCTAATACAGTTCTGTTTCGAAGAGCACAAAATTGTTGATGAAAACTGTCAAAACGAAAAGTTTTCCAGCGTTTAGCGTTTCTAATGTAAAAATATTTTATTATAGCGATACCGATACGCTATCGGCAAAGTATGGTGGATCTGGCCAAATAGTTTTAACAAATAACTGCTATGTATCACAAATCTGAATTTTAAATGAATTTTAATAATTCAATCGATTTTAAATCCTCTTCCGAATTTCATTATGCTGTTTTGTATTCAATATTCTGAATTTAAAAAATGGCAGAAATTTAGGTAGGTATCTACCTACATACAAAATCTAAAAATACTTTTCCCGAAATTTAAATCCCGAAAAATTTTATAAAATGAAAAATTTGCGCACATTTTCGGGATTTTGGATTTTCGGGATTTGGAGTTTTCGGGATTGTGGGTTTCTTTTTTTTTTAATATGCTCCTCTAACCTTAAATTTTATTTAAAAGCTTAAAACATTTAAAAGCTATGATATACATACACACAATTTTATCTCTCTGTTCGCGTACATCTTAAAACTACGAATTCCTACGAATTTTTCCCAAAGTTCTGTCAAAGTTCATATAAAAAAAATTGAACTAAAAGTCGTAGATTCATTTAGTACGCGAACAGACATAATATATGTATCTTAAATTTTAGAATTGGTTGTACAATTTTTTTTTTTTTAATTTGTTGATTTAGAAATGAAAAAACATTCTGTGGGAGGTAGGTAGGTGAAAAGGGCTGGCCACGATACCAAACCGAACGATACTTTTATAAAGTATCTTCTCAGTATCGTTTAAATCAAAACATTTCAGTATCGTATCGGTATCGGTCTCGGTCTCGCATACGTCAGTATTGTCTCGGTCTCGTATAGCGAGGTCTCGTCTCGGTATCGGTCTCGTCTGGTTTCGGTCTGGTGTCAGTCGAAAAAAAATGCACGACTTGGTTACATGTCCAAGGTTTTGTAGTTTGAAATGCTTGGTATTTTTAAGATTTAATAAATAATTCTCTATAACAAAATATGCATAATGAATGGAAGAACTTTTTTTTATCTCAATTTTTCTTATGGCTAAATAATTTTTGAGGAGTTATTTCACAATGTCTAAGTAGAGTCCCGAATATGATCCCACACAATAAATAATATTTACGTAGGGCCATAAGCTAACAGGAAAACAATTAACAAACTTTAATATGGCCCATTTGAATGGGTTGTAAATCCCAAAAGTATTTTTTTTTGTTGACTTGACTACGTTAAAATGTATACAATATGTTAGATAACTAATCAGAACTAAGCTCAGACATTGTATAATAAGCGTTAGCCGTTTTAAAAGATTGATTCGTATCAGTTAAGCAATTAATGAACAAATTTAAAAAAAAAAAATGTTTTATTGGTGGTACTGGTTACTAAAAAATGGGTTTGGTAAAAATGTTAGGTTGGAACCCACAAGCGTGGCTCGTGGGTGGCTTTTACTAAAGTTACTTAACCCAGGTAAAAGTCCTGATATTTTATCCGAAACATAAAGCATGATAAAAATGGACGTAGCACTAGGTGATTTTCACTAAAAATTATTTTCTATACCTCTTTGCTTAAAAAAACAAAAACCGTCGCACAGTGGCCTCAAAAGCGAATCTAGCGGGTCAAAAGTCCAAAAAATATGTATTTTATATCAGGGCAGGTAATACATAGGTTGATTGTTAATATGTCAGAGATAATGAATAGAGTCAAATTAACTGAAAGAAGTCTTTAGTTTTTAAGCAATAATACCGTTAATTGCAGACAAATCATTCAGTCATTGTTCCTTCAATATTAATGACGGTAGGATTTTGTGTACCTCTTATTTGTTTGAAAAGTTATGAATTTTTTTGTTATTATTCCCAAATGGACTATATTTCAGAATGTTATTAGTTTTATTTGTGTATGATTTACCGTGTTTTAGCTAAACGAACCGTGGGATTGACTTTTTTAGTAAGAAAAAATTGATATAAAATTTATTCTGTAGGCTGCAACTTTTTCTGTACAAGTATGTACAAAAAGATTGAACTAAAATTGAGTTTCAGGATTAATATAGATAACATATTTTTATTTTTCATCTGCCCGTTTTTTCCCGTTTGGAAAATGTAAAACATAACATTTTACAGGTTATTTGACAACAGTGGTCCACATTTTTCGACTAAAAAGTGAAAAATTATCAGTGGCAAACATTTCAGAGGTCAACATAATATTACCTTATATAGTTTTAACTATGCTCAAACCATAAATAATTTAGTCCAAAAACTGGCATTGAGACACCATTTCATCATTATTTCTGTGTCTTTGTTGTCTTTGAAAAATAATTATTTGTCCACATAACCATGAAATGAATATTCTCTTTAATTGGCACTTGCTAGGCTAATTAGGTGTTGAAATAAGATTAGGACACTCACACCTCTCGTAAACAAAGATTTTGATTTTTGACCCGCTAGATTTGCTTTTGAGCCCACTGTGCGTCGGCTTCCTTAGAGTGTAAAGCGGCTAACTCCACATTTTTTTTGTCATTATAGATCACTTCAAAAGTGCTTAAAAATACAAAAATCTATCAAATCTTTTTAATTTTAGCGAATTTGGCAAAAACGAGTGATGAAAAATAATTAATGTAATTTTGGTTTTATTCAAATAATGCGAACACTTTTATTTATATAATTGTTTGTAAAAAAAAATCAAAATAGGAGTTAGCTGCTTTCCACTCTAAGCCGACGAAACTATGAAAATTTCATCCAAATCGTTAGAGCCGTTTCCAGGATTGTTTACTTGTAATAATAAATAATAATATTCAAAAATTAATTTTTTTTCTGCCGATACCAAACAATACTACCGAGAGTCTCGGCATATTTCGGTCCCAAAAGTATGGTATCGGTTCGGTATCATCTCAGTATCGTTTCGGGTGGTATCGTTTGGGCTTCCGATACCGATACCGAACGATACCATAACAAGACTTATTTCTGGTATCGTCTCAAAATCGTTTGGTTCTCCGATACCGATACCAAACGATACCGAGACTTTTCTGGTATCGTGACCAGCCCTATAGGTGAATTGAAGAGCTTAGGAACAAAGGGTGATATATTTACTTTTTCATTTTTTTTCAGAAATGTGGAGAGAAAAATTTAGTAATAATGGATGAAAAATGTCATACCTTTTGTCCTGAAAGTACTATTCTAAGTTGAATTTTCATTGATGCATGTTCTTATTCTTGAATAAATTTTCTAGGGAATAGAACAAATTTAGGGTTCTGAACCTATATAGCCTATATTTATATATTTTTATTAAAATATGTCACCCGTATTTTTCAAATTTTGTATTTTACCTTTATTTTTAGTGTAGTGAATTTTTGAAATTTGCACATTTATAATAATACAAAACAAGAGCCGACGGCATATTTTGAGAGCGGATGTATAACCAAAAGTCTGGGTAGGAGGAAATACAGGTTGGTACAGCTATAAAATAAATGTGCAAAATATTATTATTTTGCAATTCTTGACTTTCAAATGCTCATATCACGATTTTCAGATTTTTAATTTTTTGTTTACATGTAGAATGATTTTCTTGTGTTTTAAAAAATCTATAAAATGCACGACTGGATCGCACGTACTTGCTCTTATGTTCAAGTTGTGTGGAACTTAAGAACTTTAAAAAATATTCAAGTTATTATAGAAAAAGTATAAAAAGCATTTAAATCGTTCTTTTGATTGTATAAACAGTCTGATAAATAATTTAGAGCTCAAAAAAAGTATGCCATTGTATTACTTGAAAAAATGTGAATATATGCAAAAAAAATTTAAAATCGTTGGAGCCGTTTTCTTAAAAATTAATTTTTATATATAAAATTTTTGTAACATTTTTCAAAAAAAAAATCAGGTAAGCCAATTTTGAGTGTATATTAATATACATTTAAAACTGAAATTTCAAAACAATTCATCAACCCGTTTTTGAAATATTGAATTTTCTAAAAAAAAATTTGAATCTTTTTTTAAAAATCCAAAATTTATTTTTTCCAAAATGTTTGGTATGCAGTATTATTAATACTCTTACAAAGCTTTTGTGCAAAAAATTTTATTGAAATCGGATGAGCGGTTAATGATAAAACCAAATATCAAAAAAACCGTTATATGGCAAGTACCGTTAATAAATGTTTTTGATGATTTTTTTTTACTAAAAGATACATTATATCTATAATAATACACTGATTTTTTTGTATCAAAATCGTTGGAGCCGTTTTTAAGATAAATAAGCTTTTCCTTAACGGTTGTATGGCAAGTACCGTTATTTTTTGAGCTAAAAAAACATTTCAGTTTCCCCTCTGAAGAGTTACAAAAAAACCTGAAGTTCAAAATTTGAAGAAAATTGCTTCAGTGGCTGAGGCTGTTGGTTGAGGTACGGACAGACAGACAGACAGAATTGTGCCACCCACTTTTTTCGTGTTCTCTATCATCGTAATGTCATGTTTGATTGTTATCTCGAAATTTTTTTCGCAAGTAAAAAAGAAGTTTAAGTGAGCTCTACTCCATATATTTCGTTTTACCTAGCTACATCAGTTAGATGCTGTTGTTCCCTTCTGATGAGACTAAATGTTGTACCTGGGCCTAACGCAATATATGGAGTAGAGCTCACTTTAGACTTCTTTATTTGAACTTAATCATTCGCTCCACTTAAACAGAAGAATATTATTTTTAATTTTCTTCAAAATCATAGAAAAAAACTTTATATATTTTTTCGTTTGGAAATTAGATTCTAGACTTTATATTGTTCACCCTCATTTACCCCACAGTACACATATTAAAAGTTATATCATTAGAGTTTTGATGTTTTTTCAGTTCAGTTTAGATTTGCGTACTATGCATGTACCCTACTGAAATTTCGAATTTAAAAAAACCACGTATAGTTTATAATTTTCAAATGAAATTTACTTAAGGTATATGGTATTTTTTATATCTTTAAGGCTTACCATCTAAGTGGGCAGATAATTGAAAAATTCCAAAAATTGAGAATAATTGCTTGGCAACCCTATGCCTTGACCACATTTCGACAGGCAACTCAAGATTGAGGGATTTATTTCCAATTTCCTTGTAAATATCAATGGCAGTCGTGAAGAACAAGGTAAGTCAAACTCTTAAAAAATTTTACTAGCATTCACAAAACCTTACTAATTTCCGGAAAAAGTTTTCACCAAGTATTTTTGGATGTGTTAGGAAAGTGTTACACAAGGGCTAAATTTCGTTAAATATTGTTAACTACTTATATATATATTTAAGAATTATAAATTTAATACAGTAGACGCTCGATTTAATGAATCTCGAAATAGTGAACTATCCACAATAGTGAACACACAAAATTTTATATAAAAACTTATTTTGTATACAATTTTTGCACTGGCATTTTACACAGTTTGAGAGCTCTGAGGAATTGTTTCCGTTTTTTGTTTAAACCTGAGTGAAAGCCTTGTTTAATGCTTAATTAAAATTAGAAACATTCACAGCGAACAAATGTGCATTTTGGATCAAATTCGCCTTTAGACAGTCTTACCCCCAGTTTCACAGTGGAAGTTTAAACTCCACTTTTGGTTTAAACTTTAGTTCAGCAGAACAATTGAGCTTAGTTCAAGGTTTAAACGAGACTGTGAAACTGGGGGTTAGAAAACTCCTGCTCGAAAAAGTGAACAATCTCGAAATACTGAAAAGGCCTGGTTTTTATAACTTCACTATATCGAGCGTCTACTGTATAGTAATTCACTTCAAGTATCTCGACATACTTTGTTTCTTCACCACCACGGATATTTTTTTGTTGTTAGTTACAAGGTGAGCAGAAAGGATGGACTTCTCTTTTAAACGAATTTCTAAGTAAGTTAGGTTTATCGTTTATTTTGCTTAAACAAAATGTATGTACCTATCTATACAGAATAAGCATCACGTATAATGTTGCCATTTTATATAAAATGAATGAAGAAAAATAATATTTCCCAGATGCTGGCCGTATTCAAGGATATACACCTCTCAAGCCACTCTATATGAAGTTGACTATACCATTTTCTCCAACATCTCTCTGTCAATTTGAGCCATCACTTCCCCTCGAATTGTTTCAGTCGGTTGTTTCTGTGTATACATGACTTATTAAGCTCATTATACCTACATACACGTGCCTTGATTTGAACCCACAAGAAAAAGTCACACGTGTAAAGGTCAGGAGAATGAGGAAGACAATTAATGTCTCGAAACCGCAAAATAACAAAAAGTAAAAAAAAAGAGGATGAAAAGCTGCCATTTTTGTAATGTAAATAAAATGCACGACTGGGTCGCACGTACTTGCTCTTATGTTCAAGACACTGCGAGTTTAAGAAAATTGTATATACAAACATGGAAATTATGAGAGAAAAATGTAGAGAAGCATGAAATACGACATTTAAATTAGCTAAAACAACTCTTTTGACAGTTTGAGGTGAAAAAAAAGTATGCCATCTTAATTCATGATGGAATATGATTGTTTGGGAAAAAAAATTTTAAAATCGTTGGAGCGGTTTTTTTTAAAATTAATTTTTTATATATAAAATTCTTAAAACATTTTTAAGAACAAATTTTGGTATGCAGATTTAAATTATATATTAATGTGTATATAAAAACAAAATTTGAAAAAAAATTGTCAACCCGTTTTTGAGATATCGAATTTTCAAAAAAAAAATTTGAAACTTTTTTTAAAAATCCAAAAACTTTTTTTTTGAAAATTTTGATATGCAATATTATTTAATTTTATCTGAAATTTTTATATAAAAAAATTCATTTAAATCCGTTAAGCTGATAACGAAAAAACTCAAAATAAAAAAATACGTTCTATGACAGGTACTACTAATAGTTGCTATGTGTAAAATTTTATAATTTTTGATGGTAGATCATACTAATTTTAGTATATGAAAAAAGTTTAATCAAAATCGTAGGAGTCGTTTTCAAGCAAAAAAATATTTTCCTTTGCGGTTTTTTCACTTTTGTATGGAAGGTACCGTTATTTTTTTATAAATGTGAAATTTTTTCTAAAAATATTTTAGAGAGTACTAAAAAAGTTTTAAATATCGAGTTTCAAAAAAAAACTATGATGCCGTTTTCGAAATATTTGATTTTCCAAAAAAAATTTTGAAATATTTTTTAAAAATCCAAAAAATATTTTTTCAAAAATGTTGGTACAAAAAATTATTTACATTTCTTGGAAGATTTTTGTATAAAAAAAATAATTGAAATCGGTCATACCATTTTGAAGAAAATCAAAAATAAAAAAAATGGTTCCTTGGGAGGTACCATTAATAACCGTTTTTGAAAAATGGTTTTCCACCCAAAGAAAGCCTTTACTAAGATAAATTTATTGAATTTTTTTTAAGAAAAGTTGTCGAGCCGTTTTTGAGAAAAATACGATTATGTAAATTTGCCAAAAAAAAATGTATGACAGGTACCGTTATTTTTGGTTCTAAAAAAAAAATGAAAAAACGTGTCGGCAGAATCACCAAAAACCACTAAGTACCAAGTTTGAAGAAAATCGCTCGAGCCGTTTAGGCTGTAGACGAACAGACAGACAGACAGACAGAATTTTGCCACCCACTTTTTTGGTGTTCTCTATCATCGTAATATCATGTTTGATTGTTATCTCAAAATTTTTTTTTTGCACGAATCCAAAACTTGCCTTATAGTACCTATAATCGCAAGTAAAAATGTGACATTTCTATACTTTCATCATATTTTGTTCAAGTAACGTTCATTTTCCAACTCATAGATAATTAAATACATATGTACATACTGTGTAATTCGCGTAAATTGCCACAAAAAGCTAGGGGGAGTTGGTTGGGTCGAGGTAAGAAAAACAGGGTGATTTATTTTCAGTCGTATAGACATAGACAGACAATTTTCTATTTAATGCCAGTTATGGTTTTATATTATTAGAAGAAAATTTAAAACTATGACAGCAATCAATTTCCAGTTTGGCAAGTTTTGGACTCGTGCAAAAAAAAAAATTTGAGATAGCAATCAAATATGATATTACGATGGTAGAGAACACCAAAAAAGTGGGTGGCACAATTCTGTCTGTCTGTCTGTTCGCATATAGCCTAAACAGTGCGATTGATTTTCTTCAAACTTGAAACACAGTGATTTGGTGATTATGCCCACAAGTTTTTTTAGAACCAAAAATAACGTTTTGTTAGCAATTTTACAAAATCGTACTTTTCTCAAAAACGGCTTGACCACTTTTCTTAAAAAAATTCAATACATTTATTTTGGTAAAGGCTTTCTTTGGGTGGAAAATCATTTTTCAAAAATGGTTATTAATGGTACCTCCCAAAAAAACATTTTTTTAATTCTTGATTTTCTTCAAAACAGTACGACTGATTTCAATTGTTTTTTTTAAACAGAAGCTTCCAAAAAATATACATAAATACTTTTGTGTACAGAAATTTTTGAAAAAATTATTTTTGGATTCTTAAAAAATATTTCAAAGTTTTTTTTGGAAAATCAAATATGTATTTCGAAAACAACATGATCGATTTATTGAAACTCGATATTTAAGAGTTTTTTAGTACTCTCTAAAATATTTTTAGAAAAAATTTTACATTTATGAAAAAATAATGGTACCTACCTTCCATACAAAAGCTAAAAACCGCAAAGGAAAATATTTTTTTCTCAAAAACGACTCCTACGATTTTGATTAAACTTTTTTCATACACTAAAATTAGTACGATCTACTACCAAAAATTATAAAATTTTACACTTAGCAACTATTAATAGTACCTGTCATTGAACGTTTTTTTTTATTTTGAGTTTTCTCGTTATCCGCTCAACGGATTTTGATGAATTTTTTTGCATACAAATTTCAGATAAGATCAAATAATGATGCATATCAAAATTTTCTTAAAAAAAGTTTTTGGATTTTTAAAAAATTTTCAATTTTTTTTTTTTAAAAATCGATATCTCAAAAACGGGTTGACAATTTTTTTAAATTTTGTTTTTGTATACACATAAATGTAAATATATTTGCACACCAAAATTTGTTCTTAAAAATGTTTTAAGAATTTTATATGTATATAAAAATAGTTTTTTAAAAACGGCTCCAACGATTTTAATTTTTGTCCCATACAATCATATTTATTCAAGAATTAAGATGGCATTCTTTTTTTCACCTCAAACTGTCAAAAGAGTTGTTTTAGCCAATTTAATGTCGAATTTTTTCGCTTCTTTACATTTTTCTCTCATAATTTCCATGTTTGTATATACAATTTTCTTAAACCCGCATTGTCTTGAACATAAGAGCAAGTACGCGTGACCCAGTCGGGCATTTTATTTAAAAATATTCCTGAAATAATTTGTTTTTTATAAAAAAAATAATAGATCTGTGTTTTTAAAATTTTTAATTGCATAACATTGAAGGAACTAACAATAAAACTGCTGTTTTCAAATTTTTTGTTTCCTTCTAAGTCTATTTAAAAAACATCTTAACAAAAGAAAAATAATTGTTTTTGAATTCCAAAAATAGTGTGAACCACTCATTTCAAAAGTTGAAGGTACATATAAGAGTGATGTCTATTGTTCAGATATGCCCTTGGCTCTATATATGTAGGTCCACCATACATCGAACAAGAAAGTTCGCCATTTTGAATGAAGAATTCTTAACAAAATCTACTTTCAAACTGCCATACATTTCCTTTATGGGGAATATATATTTTGTTCACGTGACTATTTTGTTGCTCCGAATTAAAAAGCTATAAAAGTAAAATAAAATTTATTTTCCATCTAAGTTTAAATAGCCTTTTTAACCAAACTACTCAATAAATTCAATCCCTTATTTAAACCGAATAAAAAAATAAGGAAAAAGATACATACCTATTATAGAAAGGCCTTTGTATGTGTGTGTGTTTTTCTTAGTCCATGAATAAATTTGAATAAAGTGTATTTTATTCAAACGTAAGTATATTTTGTATATAATTAACCAACACCTGCCTCTCACACTCATGTCAAAGTGAATGACCCTTTTAAATTTTCTTTCTTAAAATATACTTTCAACCTATAGCTATATACACACACATATACTATAATAAAAAAGGATAGCCTTTTAGGAATCGTTACCATATTTTTTTAACCATTTTAACCATGTTAGAGATGTAAACGTTAATCAAATGCGTTCCTTTCAGAAAGAGATAATGTTTAAATGCTTGACCCTTCTTCAGAAAGCAATAAAATAAAAAACCCTTTATAGTGGATAGATATACTCTCGTAGTACAACAATTCAGTTAAAATAGAATTTGATATCCTTTCAGCTTCATTTCACACCAACAATCGTATGTCCTCTCGTCGTCGTTGTCTTTGTTGTCCTTTTGCCCTTTTCAACGGCTATATTCTTACTCAACAATGTAGAAAAATAAATAGGGCAAAACTAGTGACATTTCACGTAAAATTTCACAAATACAAATGGACTAAGGAATATACAAAATACACATGTAGATAGCTACCTTCTATTCGATATAAATGAATATATGTAGTTGTATATGAAAAGAACAACAAATCCTTACATAAAAACGAATATAGATACAAAATAGAATTGTGTGCTCATCCACTTTAAGTCCACACTTCTAATTCAACTTTAATTATTTGGAACCGGAAAAATCTTACCAACGACCGAGGACCGACGACGGACGGTACGATATCGCCTTCAGTTTTCCCCCCATTTTTTTTTTTTAAGTAATTTCAAAGTTCAAAAAATGCTTTTCGAGGGGAGTGCGTGTGGCCCGTTCTTTTGTATTCTACGTTCATTGACGCCAAGTGGACCGTAGAAATGGACTTACAATTCCAACCCCTACTCTGTCTTTCATTTTACTGAAGAACAGAGATGTTCTGGCTCTCCAATTTGAAGGTGGAAATGTAAGAGTAAGCCACCACACCACCCAAGCTATAGGGTCTTGACAAAAGGTACATTGTGAAAAAGGCACAAAAGAATAAGGGCGCACAAATCAGACAAAAGACAAGTTCAAGTCTTAATACGTTAAACAAAAATGGTTTAGGAGTGTAAGATTACAAAGAAAAGGAGGGGAATGAAGAAGATCCCAGTGGTGTAGGTTTTTGAAGCCATCGTTAAAGTTAACATGACAAATTAAGAAACAAAATTACTTTAGACTTATAAATTGCTGAATTTATAAATAAATTCAGTACAACAACACCTCGTGGGGAATAAGACCCTTAATAAGTAACAACTCCTAACCGTTCCTGGTTTGCGAGTTCTGATATTTTGTAAAAAAAAAAAAAGAAGAGCAGCACCCCTGGGAATTGATCCCAGTCCTGCGGCCAGCGTGACTGTCCAACGCACTAGCGATTGTAGCAAGAGGTACTACGAAATTGGTAAATAATAGAATATTCCATGAAAAAATTACCACTCTTTTGGTTTTCTTACAAAAAAAAAAAAAACAGACTTTAAAAGGGGCTGTCATTCTTACTTTTTATATAGATACAGCTATCAAGTAGGAAAAATAAAGTTTTGGCATTACAAAATTTTTGATTTAAAGAAAAAAAAAGTCGTGGTTCGATTTTAAGAAATGGTAAAAAATCCCAAGGACACACACAAGCAAAAAATTAAATCTCTTCTTATCGAAAAATTAAAGGTCTTTGTAGATAACAAGTTATTCATCGTTAAACAAACCCACGTTTAATTGAGAAGAAGCATTAATTCATGGCGAACATAATTTTTTATTTGTTGGAAATGTCATAACTGATTTCTATTTCTAGTGAAATTCCGTGTTGAAATATTTTCAATCAAAACTCACAATTTCACTCTTATGATTTGATTTTTGATCCGTTTTAACAAAAAGTGTTTAAGGTTAAATGTTTGACCCCATCTATTACTAAAAATCAAAATTCTTATTTTGATATGATTAATACCAAAACCGTTCAATAATCTGATCAAACAAAAAGCTTATAACCTAAAATATTATTTTAATTAAAACAAAAAAATCGTCAGGTCCTAATTGCACATAAAATGTTTGATTTTTCAACGGTAACAGTTGTATTTTCAATACACACACATGTATGTTTAAAAAACCGCTTTTTCTTAAAATCGGCTCGTACCATTTGTATACAACATTTACTGTATTAGTGCGATATCCTACCAAAAATTATAAAAATTTACACCTTGCAACTATAAATACTCGTATAACTTTTTTATATCAAGGGGCACGGTAGTGTCCTGCCAAGTTCGCGGCACTACACCCTTTTTACAGGTACAAACTCAGGTGATTTTCAGCCGCCCTCTAACTTCAGTACCAATAAAGTCAGAAACTTAAGATACGCAGAATTTGCTGAACTGATCAAACACAGGTGGCTCGTCAAATTTCAACTCTTTAGCATAAGTAATTCCCGAGGAAAAAATCGAAAATCTGCAATTTTCTATTCAGGGGCATGGCATCCACCCACTTTCTTAAATATTCTTATAAATTATATGGAGCACTTCCGATTGTTGTAGAAGGATGAAAATTGGTAGGTCGGTAGGGCTTGAAGTTCTTAGAAAGAAAAAACTCGAAAAATTGGAAGTTTTAGTTCAGGGGGCGTGGCATCCACCCACATTCTTAAAAATTCTTATAAATTCTATGGAGCAATTCCGATTGTTGTAGAGCAATGAAAATTGGATGGTCGTTAGGGCTTGAAGTACATAGATACTTAGAAAGAAAAAAATCGAAAAATTGGAAGTTTCAGTTCAGGGCGCGTTGCATCCACCCACATTCTCAAAAATTCTTATAAACCATATGAAGCACTTCCGATTGTTGTACAACGATGAAAATTGGAAGGACGGTAGGACTTGCAGTACTAAGAAAGTAAAAATCGAAAAATTGGAAGTTTCAGTTCAGGGGGTGTGACATCCACCCACATACTTAGAAATTCTTATAAGTTCTATGGATCACTTCCGATTGTTGTAGAACGATGAAAATTGGTAGGTCGGTAGGGCTTGAAGTAGCCAGAAAGATAAAAATTTAAAAATTGGAGTTTTCCATTCAGGGGGCGTGCCATCCACCCACTTTATCAGAAGTGCTATTATTTATATGGAGTACTTTCGGTTGTCGTAGAATTATGAAACTTTGTAGAACGGTAGGGCTTGATTTTCACCTGCCGAAAAAAATCTTTGCAAAAAGGAGTGAATTCACAACAAAAAGTAAACGTTAAAAAAAACAGCCAAGTTCTTATATGTACGAGAAACCTGTGCGTAAAAAGTCAGCCAAAAAAAGGAATGAGATCTAAAAATATATGCCAAGCTTTAAGATCATGATGTTTAATATCAAATATATTATATAGAGTAATATCGAAACAAACTGACTAAAATTTGGTGGATTTACTTGGAAAGTTTCCTCTTAAATACTTACTTAATCACAAATTTTAAATGTATGACCAGTGAACCCACCAAATTTTAATCAGTAATCATTAAATACCAAATTTCAGTCATGATTTGGAATTGTTTCGATATTACTCTACTTAAGATATTTAATATTAAACTTCATGAACTTAAAACTTGGCATATATTTTTAGATCTCATTACTTTTTTTGGCTGACTTTTTACGCTTGTCATTTTTTTTTTTAATTTAAGTTTTATGTGCATAGGAATAAAAACATAAGATATGCATACAAATGTTTTAAGAATTTGATATAGGTCTACAAAATTATTATTTATTATTTTAAAAGAGTTGGATTAGCAAATTTAATTATTGTATTTCATGCAAGGTTCGGAGAACGATCAAATATATGACTCGTTCTTTCATGAAAAATTCAAAAGGGAATTTTATTTTTGATCCGATCGCGAATCTAATTTTTTGGATCTTTAAAAATAAAATTCGTTATCACGAACGAATTTAATTTGCTGTGATCTGAAAAATATGGTTCGATCCTGAGTATATCACGCGAGAACTATTGAAGATCCATTCAGGAATTCACGATCCGTTCAAATAAAAAAAAATATTTAGAAAAAAATATTTTCAGCTGGGTTTTTTTAAAAACATGCAAACTTCGTGTTTCTTCAGTGATTTCAATAAAATTGGCAAAGGTGATAGCTGAGATAGAATTTCAACAGAAAAAATATTTCCATAACAGGGTGTTTCCAAAAAATTTCAACATTTTGCAATTTTGTTGCTCCTTGAGCAATTTCAATGAAATTGAAGCAGGTGATACGTGAGACAGAATACAAAATGAAAAAAATATTTTCTAAGCAGGGTGTTTCAAGAAAATGTCAATATTTTGCTGCTTCACTGGAAGGAGCTGACATAAAATTAGGAAAAAAAATATTTCTACAGGGTGTTTCAAAAGAATGTCAACATTTTGCAACTTAGTTGTTCCTTGATCAAAAATAATTTTTTCTCCTTAAATTCTGTATCAGCCATCACATGTGTCAATATTATTAAGATCCTCAAAGAAAATCAAGGTTGGAAAATGTTGTTATTTTTTTGAAACACACTGTTTTGAAATTATGTTGTTTTCTTTTTTGTACGAACTTTATTTTGATGATGTACCAACTTCTTCATCATAAGACAAATGACTTTATTTTTCCCCATTAAAAAATAATTCAAAAAATAAATCACTTCACAAAGTGAATGGATACTATGAAAGATTCTTTTTAAGGATCTTTTCAGATCTTTATCGTGAGATAACTACATATATACTACCTGAATTTTATTTTTTCCGATTTCTCACTAACAGAAAAAAGTATTAATTTTGTTTGTAAGAACTATAAATTTTTATAGATCGAAAATTTAATCGTTCGCGAACTATATTTTTTGGTTCGTGAGAAGATCGATAAAGATCCGTATATTATGATTCGTGAACGATATTTAACGAGCTCTGATTTCATGCTTTTAAACAATTTGTTTAAACTCTCAGGCGATTGAGCACGGAGCAAGCACGTGCGACCAGGCGCGGATCCAGGATTTCGTTCAGGGGGGGGCAATTTTCGTGATTTTCCAGAAAATTTGAGTACACTTCATACCGCTCTACACGTCTGGTCACACAAAGCAATGTGAGTTGATGAGTTCGAAATTTGAAGAAAGCAAATAAACTCTTTCATAACTGCCACAGTTCTCGAACAGAGGGTACTCTGAACTTTGTGAAATGAATTTTTGCGGCTTGTAGCTATAGCATGGTGTCTTTACAGCGTTTTTGAGTTCCATCTGGATCTGCGTAACTCTACAATTATGTTCGGAAAACATAATGGTACAGTGGTATGTTCAGACACATGACGTTTGAGTTGGAGTGAAATTTCCAGCCTCTTCTTTAGCTGGCAACCTAACCTAACCTTGCTTGTGTTGTTAAAGGCCGTTTTCATCAGCGTCAAAAATGCATTTTGCAGAATATTCTTAAACGCAAACTGCAAAAGTCTGCTGTTAGAAAAGACAAACTCAAATTTTACTGCATAAGCATTGTGTTCGATAATGCAGTTAGCTAAAGTCACATGTTCAAAACATCATGCGTGGTGCAATTCTGCAGTCAAAAATCGACTTAGAAACAAAAATATTGAGAAGGCGGAGAACTTGCTGATAAACGTCAAATGCGTTTGCAAGAAAATTCAAGGATGTTGATAAAAAAGATTTTGTGCATTAATTTGACAATATCTGTATTTTAGTTGAACTAAAATTATAGATCGAAACCGAGATGAACCGTATCGTTTGCTCAGGTGCCTTCGTCCATCGATACAAAACCAAACTTTCGGATATTGAAATAAAACACAATGATTATAGTGGAAAATACAAAGAAAATACCACTCTTTATTAAAACCTTCCATCCGACCTTCTCAATTGTGACTAACTTTTGTTATACATTTCATTAACGATATACTTAGCATTCGTTAAGTTTTAATATTAATGTTTCATATAAGCTCAAAGCATCGACTACAGAGTTTCTAGACTCATGTAGTTCGATACAATAGCAATATTGCGTCGAAAATGGCAATCATTTGACAATCGAATCGACGAAACAACTATTCTTTCCTTATAAAAGTTCCATCCAACTTCTCTTCGGCAGTGACTGCTGTAATTGTTTCCTGGTTTTTCTCCAATCTTTTTTGTTGGATTCGCACTCTCCGGTAGTTTAATAATATGGAACATGGAAGTTCCCAAATCCATAAAAGTGACAAACTTCTCGCATCAAAAACGCTGCGTGCAGCGCCGAACTCGAAACACATGTGCATACTCTAAAGGTGCGTATCCATTTCAGAGTACCAAGGCGGTGAAAGTGGACACAGACACAGTCATGAAATTTAAGCTCACCAGAGGGGTAGACAGATATCCGAGAGTCGCTCTCGAGAGTTTTCTAGTGAAAGTACTCCCTCAAGGAAACACACATTTTAATATTTATCACAAAAAGAACTCTATCACCCATTTAGTATGAAATTTGTTGGTATTTCTCAATAACCTTTATACATAAATGCAGTTTATTATTTTAACTTTAATGAGATATCTTTATCCTGTAGATCATTTGAAGCAAAATTAGAAATGTTTGAAGGTAATTACTCGTAAATCGACATATTTTATATAGTATTTTTTTTTAAATTAAAATCAACTTCAAGGTTGAAAATTTAGATGAGTGTCCCTGTCGCCTTTGCCGTTACATTTAAATATAAGAAAACCACTTACTAATTTGTAGAGTAGGGTTGGAGGTTGAGCAATACCTTTTTAAAACACTATTTTCCAAATTGTGAAATTTTTCGTTCAAAGCATATTGAAAAGTGAAAGTGAAATCGATTTGGGATTCAACCTGCTCCCTAGTATGAAATAAATTGACTTTTCTCACAAAATGTTATATATTAATGTAGCCTGACATTTAGGCCTATTCTGCCACATCTGTTATTCTGCTATGAATTTTTTGTTATCAACCATAAAAGATTTTCAACATAAAAGATCTTTTATAATTGGTATTCAGGACTTCGACCTTTTATGCCTTTCTGTTATGAAACTTCGAAAACGAAATCTGTTACCAAATAGACCTAAAATCTGTTGTCAAAATCAGCTGATCTGCTATGAATAAAAATTTCGTTTGACAAAATAATTAGATTGGAGAACATTTATTTACATTTAATTTGTTATTATTTAACCTTTTCCTGCATTTGAAATTGAATTGTAGTATTTTTGGCACGCGTAAACTTTGCAAGTATTGCGAATTAGATTTAAGTGACTAGAAGATGAAAGTGACTACTTTTTTTTAACTTATAGTTCCATCCAGTGATCTGTGTTTTCGTCTTCAAAATTGTTTTTGTTTTTATTTTCTTATTTGTTAAATTATTCGGTATTTCAATTTATGAATAAATTCGTCTGGAAAATAAAAAAATAGTTGACCAACATTTGTTTGCATTTATTTTTTTTAAGATTTAACATGTGTATCTGAAACCAAATTATCATATTTGTGTTTCGCGTGAATTGTTGCATTTTCCTTATTAGAATGCTTTCCTCTAATATATCCAATTTGAAAAGCTGTATGAGATGTAAATCAGGAACATCAAGGGGATTACTTTTTTATCTTGGTTCCATTAAGTGTTCTTAGCTTTCATAAACAAAAATAATTTAGTTTCAATTTTCTTATTTGTTTTATAATATACATATGTGATATGTACATAATGTACATACAACATACGTATCTCAATATATTTTCTTACATTTTTCACCTCTTAAAAACATCTATTTGACGAAATAAATGATAAATTTTCCATTTTTACTTCATATTCTTGCGTACTGCTGAAATCTTTTATGATAAAAGTCAGAAAAGTTTGTCTTTTATTCTTTTATGATTTATAACAGATTTAATAACAGATCTTGGCATGCTGAATACCAAAAGAGCTATTCATAAAAGATTTTTTCAGAGTTCGAAAATTTGACAAGTCATAACAGATTTCTTAGCAGATTTCATAACAGATTGGGCATGCCGAATACCAAAATGATTATTGATAAAAGATTTGTTGACAGCTCAATCTTTTGTATGGAAATTCATAACAAAATAGCAGAATAAAAGATCTCGCCGAATAGGCCCAATTGATCTTTTAATTTAAGACCAATTTGATCGAGATCAAAAGCCGAAGTTATAAGCTTTCCACTCAGTCCATTTGACCTGGTCAGCCAGCGGCCAACAAACAACCACTCATTGATGCAATGCTCCGCTTCCAAACATATAACGAAATAACCTTTCTTTTTGATTAAATTTTATTTAAGTCATATTTTATGCTTCGTTCGTTCTTGCTCAGGGGGGGGCAATTGCACCCATTGCCCCCCCCTTGTATCCGCGCCTGCGTGCGACCCAGTCGTGCATTTTAATTTGTTCCTTATAATGTTTTAAAATATTGTAAACTTTAAAGATATAAACTGATTTTCCTTCAAAACGTCTCAAATTAAAAATAAATAGATGCTGGATGCAACCCATGCTGCTAACTTCCCATTTGTGCATTCGGAAGCTAGAATGCCAATTTTATTTTGTTTGAAAAAAATCGTAGATTGCTGATCTTTGAAATTGTTATCAATATGCACAACGGCGTATAAAGGGGGGGGGGAGTCACGGGGTTATGATAACGAAAATTGAATCATTCATTAGTATTGGGGGGTTTAATTGGTAAAATTTATATATTTATTTTCGATTAAGATCTATCAAAAAGACGGTTTTCACCATTTCTGCATTCCCTTAGATTTTTTGATTTAAAATCATTTTATAGATCTACATTTTTGGCAGATATAACCTCTCTAGTGCAAAAACAAATTTAAACATTTGTTTTGATCGGTTTAACTTAATCCTCCAATGTCTCCAATAAAAAAAGAATAAGTTAAAATGAATCGGTAGTGGATTTTCGTAAACAGTAAAAATACGTCAATTTTCGATTAGCGGTTGAGTCCAAATGGGTTGTCGCAAGGAAAAACCTTAAATAGGGATTTATTGGAAATTGTTTATACTTTTAATAGTACTTTAATGTAACTTTCGAATAGTTGGTTGTTTTCGAGCCATTAGTGAAAAACTCTCAAAAAATGCATTTTGGCATCATTTGTTGCATTTTTTTTCCATGTTACGTCACGAAATTTTGTTGGCAAACCTAAGATTCGGATTCAGCACCCCCTAAAACATAAAGGAGGGAACAAATCAAAACTACCCCATAATTTGCATGGTAAAAAAACAATTTGACTGGACTAAAAGGCAATTAAATAATTTTCCTACTCGGTTAACAAATAAAATTATTTCGTATTTTAATTTTAAGACGAGGCGCCGGTAATTGAAAAGGGAAGAAACAAGAACGCCCTTTTAACTTTTTCCAAACCTTCTTTTTATTATTGTCAGAATTATTTAAGCAGAATTTGGAGAATCAAAATTTTGAGAAGTGGAATTTCAAAAGTAAATTTAGCAAAACGAATTTTGACGTTGCCAAAATTTCGACCCCAACACTTTAAAATCTAAAAAAAAAATGGTATAATTTGTGGGACCAGCAGAACTTAATTGCAACAAAAGCCCAAAATCGAAAAAGATAAAACTCTTTTAGTTAATACTAATTTGGGTAATTTTTTGTGGGTGTGAAAAAAGGAGTGGAGCTGTATACGCTGCTAAATATGCAATCAAGCAAAGACCAACAATTTATTTGCTTTCGAGATCGGAGACAAAAACATTGTTTAATTGTTTGTAGTCTTTTTTATGAAAAACGCATTTTTTAATAATATTAATTACTAACCTTTAAACGTGGCTCCGCTCGCGATAATGTTATTTTGTCAACCAACTCAGGCTGTCAATCGATACAAAAATACTAATTAAAAAAACACCCATTTACCTACATATTTCTTGGTTATTATTATAATGCAGTTATAGATTAAAAAGTTACAGAAAGAAAAATATTAAGAAAAGAGTCATAGGTTTCTACCTTCCTGTGAACTGAAGATCCGACTCGTTCTTACATTTAGTATCTTATTGGCTCCGCTTGTCCCTAGAAGTTACAATCATGAGGACAGGATAGAGCATTATGTTAGAATGCTTTTGTATAGTATGTTGTATGCCCTTCCATTTGGCGCAAATACATACAGATTCTGGGCACTAGACACACGCAAACATGGCCATGGGAAAAATATGGCTCTTCTAAATGCACCTTTGCAACCTGCCATGCAAAAGTTCACAAACTTTTTTTCTGTAATAAAATCTTCATTGGAGCACGCTGGAGTAAAGTAGATATTATGGAGCGCGTTTTTGCACTTTTTTTCTCAAAATGTGTTGCTTCTAAGAAAAAAAGTTATAAAATATTTTTGTGTGGGATTTTATGAGAAGGAATATGAACAAACTCATTTTAAAAAAGTGGCTTTTGAGATACATACTAACAAAAAACTCTAAACTTTGTCCATTTTACAGTACAAAATGAAAAGACTTATTTTGACCCAATAAATACAACTTAGAGAAAATTTTACTGTTAAAGTTTTTTTTTCGTCAACTTTCGAAATTCGAATACGAATAATTTATTTAATGAAGACAAAAGCAAACTCTTTCTTTTCTTTCTCGAGTACCCAAAAAATAAGTTTTATAATGAGAAAATGTACGCAACTACAAATTGTATAAAAAGTGATGCGCATCGATTATAACAATTTTAATAAGTTTTTTTACTTAACATACAGTTCTTGGATTTATATAATTTTTACTTTCACATTTTTTGTTTGTAACTGACGGTTTTCGAGAAACTAGCAAAAAGTCAATTTTTCCTCGTTTCACCCCCCCCTAAAAATTTTGCGCAGACCTAAAGTTAGGATACTCTTTAGGAAATGCTTAAATAGTCAAAATAAAGTTCTGCACCAAATTTCAACTTTGTTGGAATTTTTTCGAAGTATGAGTAATTAAGACGTTTTCACAAAACTCAGTTTAAGCTTATGGCAGAAAAATATGTTTTTTCTTCTTTTCCAGAAAAAAATCTAGGTGACTTTTTGTTCGAATCCTTGGAATTCAAATTACATAAACATCCCTTATAACTGTTATGAAGGTTTTGTTTTAAAAAAAGCAACCGTCGCAGTCAGTGGTGTAATTTCGACTCACATTGGTTCCAGAGACCAACCTTCAACTTCTTGGTGAACTTCCAAGTGCATTACTCAGTTTTGACCTACTCGAGTTTCATTGTACATGTTGGCTTGGCCCCACTTCATCATTGTGTCACATTAAGTGAAACACCAAACTGCTGCTCTGCATAATTGGTATCCATTGCAGTGGGTAAGGTATGGTTAGGTAATATGGGCATGTACATTACATCGCCTTAACCCAGAAAAATTAAACTTTTACTCCAAAAAAATCCTGAAAGAACAAAGCCACATTTTCGTAGAGAGCTTTGTTTCGATGCCGACATCTTAAGCTTGTCTTTCACAAACAAATCTTTAATTTTGGCAAGGACTTTTAATTTTGTACGAAAAAGGGACAAATTTCAGTTTGTTTGTAAATATGTACCTAAGTATCTTTTGATAACCATTTTACAAACCAAAAAAAATTTGCTCGTAAATATTTTAACATTTTTTGTTAATCGTGAGAGCAACTGATTTTGAGAAAAATATGCTCTGTGAGACTTCTCACCTGAAGTATCAGGAAATATAGCATCAAAATATAAAAAGATTTGTTCGTCCTTGAATTTCCTATCGGGAATGTGGGGTTCCATAATAAAGCGGCTTTATTCTTCTAATTCTCTGACTACTCAAGTCAATATTGTAACACTTTATATAATTTACATGGTCACTGAAGCAAACCAAAATAAATCTAAACAAAAAAGTATCAAAAACACTTGAAATTAAAAGAGAGCCCAAGTTCAGATCTTATTCAGAGGCGCACAAGTTTAAAGATACGTCTCTGGCTAAGCATGTGTGTATTTTGTGTCATTTCACCGTTACGACAGTATATACACTTTTTGTGTTTTAATCGAATTCTCTAGGGTTGAGTGTCGAATGGTAATTGTGAACGCGTCGCCCCATTGGTGCGTGTGAATGTTTTAATTAAAGGACATCATTATCCTTTCTCTCAATAACAATTACAGTCAACTACCAAAATGCTAATCAGATTAAAATTAATTGAATTTCGAGCTCAGCACAATGAAAAGTGTAGAGAGAGAGAGACGATAGTATGCGGACTATACTATAGGTATGAACTTGGACAATAGAGCAAGACCATGAGCCAATACCATTATCAAGGACATAGGGAGTATAGAGAATAAGACAAAAAGAACAAGCGGCAAGAGGCCATCTTTTCATTAAGTCTTTTTTTTCCATTTACTCGGTTCTTTGCCATTAAGCAAAAGTCTTTTGCTTTTGTTTGGTTAGCAGATAACATTTACGACTTCATTTATACTTTGTGTTATTAATTTTTTAGGAGTTTGTTGTTTGTTGGATTTGGACTTGGATTTGGATTTGGAGTCATGCAAAAGCTTAAGCCAAACAATGCCCAACGGAAATTGAGATCTTAAATAAATATCTAAGTCCGCTAAAAGAACAGCAAAAACAAAAAAAGCATCGAGAGTAGATAATATGTATAATGAAAGTAAGATAGGAAGTCACATTGATGTCAGTATACCTATAATTGGAATAAGCCAATCCGGAAAAGTTTATTCCTGTCAAAGGATCATCCATAGAACATTATGACTTTTCCACAAAAAACCAGATACAATACCTAAACTCTCAAAGAAATGTATCTTCCTAACAAATTTTTGTACCTGTTACCAGTGCCTTCAGGAGTGATATCTGGCTTCATATTCCTGTATTGTGCTGAGCTTATATTATTTTTTTTTTTTTGCTCATCTCTTATGGTATGGAAAAACCGTTACTCCATTGGGAAAACACTATATAAATGTCTTCCTATACAACAGCATCCATGGTACATAAGGCTGAGGTGCGAAGTATAGAGGTGAGGTAGGCAGTAGGCATAGAACCAATTAGGTGAGCCCCGTGTTCAACTATCTGATTGAGGGCATCCGAACGTGTATAGGGTGGAACTTGGAAGGTAATCGGTTTCTAGAGTTTATATATGGATGGATATGGCATTCAAACGTGAAAGCGCTATTCAATGCGATGATGGTGTGTATGGTGGCGGCGGTGTGGTAAAGTACTTTTGATCCCACTCTATAGGGTTGGGATTTTCCATGTCAGTGATTATTAGACGTTGGTTTAATATAATGATGGTTTAATATAATGGATTTGTGGAAGTTGTAGGTTTATGGAGAGAAGAAATAACGTTATCACAGTTAAATTGTATTAAGTTTTATTAAGGGATACAAAAACCTGGATACACATACGTAGTGGGTAATCAATATTTTAAAAAAGTTTATGTGGTTGTTTTTGTATTAATATAAAATGATATTGTACCTTAGTTTATTGATTTTCATTTATGCAAGAGAAGATTATTGAAAGTTCAAGAACAGAAAGTAAATTAATCGAGGGAATATGATGATGGGGTTAAATGGGGTTGGCATATAATGGAATGGATAGGATATAACGCTTAATGATACTTGATTTTGATTTATCAACGTGTGCTATTTCTTCGATGAGGGTAAAAAGGTATAGACTTATTTAATATTCACTTCATTAGGGTTAACATTTTGTATCAGTTTTTTTTTTTCAGTGCGTATACGTTTTTATTATCATAATGATTATTTCACCACACAAATGCCTTGATCCTTTGTTAACTTGAGAGGGTTTTCTATATAACTGTTGCCACAATTAAGGTATGTGGACTGGGCAACCTTGTAATAAGAAATACCATTATGTTGGTTTGCGGTTATAACAACAACTCGTATCAACAATATTGAATCTTCTCTTTCGCTCATGATTTTACGACGCACATAAGAGCCTACAAAAACCGGACCAAAGTTGATTTCTGAAATGTCAAAATAGAAAAGTAATTTTTTCCAGACAAAAGCTAAATGCTTATAGGCTAAAATATTTTTGTTCTTTATTGATCAACACATTTGGCTATTATATTTCATAATTCAAAAGTCATGGATTAAAAATTAATCACGCAGTTTTTGTTATCAAAATTCGATATATTTGATACATTTTATTAAATTATTTGTTAAAAATGTTGTGTACCTAGTGTTCCCAAAGTTTTAATATTTAAGAACCCTTTTTACGAAAAAAATGGCTTGATTGAACAAACCATTGGACTTCTTGTTCAAAAAAAAAGTTCGTATTCCCACTTTCATGCACATATATAGTGACTATTTGTTCTGTTATTTTTTGTTTCGGAGTGCATTTTGTCTTATTTTTCAGAATTATTTGGCTATTATTTGTATACGCAATGGTGAAACAAATCTTTAAGCAGGGGGTATACAACTTCAGTCGTTGGTCGGGGGGGTCATATCGACAAAAATTCACCCAAATCAGTACTAATAAATTTATCAATTAAAAGATGCTCTATAAAATGCTACTTCCAAGATGGTGGCTGACGCTTGCGTTTCCCAGTGCCACCAACTTGGATGTACCTTCAAGGAAAACCCCTGAACATATTCCATCAAGAAAATCAGAAAAAAAGTACCCGGCTATTAGCTTATATAGTCAATTCCAAAACTAAAAACAGAAAATTTATGAAATCATATTCTAAAATTGTTAACATTTCTTGCTTCTCTTAGAATTTCTTGCGTGGCTTTTTGAGTTCTCGGGGGGGTAATGACTCCCTGCAAGTGCAACTTCAAGTACGTGTTTTAACCTACACTTTACTTTATTATTAACTAGCTGGCCCGCCCCGGCTTTGCTCGGTTAGGCCAAATTTTCGAATGATATCCTCTACATATAACCTTTCAAATACAAAAATGACATTTAAAATCATATTCCATATTTTACAAACTCCATTTCACACTATAAGTATTTAAATTTTGGAATATCTTCAGTCCTTAAGCCTTTAAGAATAACCTTCCCAACTCAAAATTTTTTTAAAATCTTATACTCATTTTTAATTTCTACCCCATTGTATGAAGACAACATCCTCTTAGGAAACTCTATAAAACAGAAAAAGAATTTTTGTTATCTCATACCATTTTTGTTTTTACCCCATTTATCCCTACAAATTTAATTTTTTAACCTTTCAAACTCAAATAGAAATTTTGAAATTTCAAAACATAAAAATCAAAAACTCGCAAATACCCCAAAAAAAAGTACAAAAATTTAGATTTTAACGTTGCAATTAATTAGTATTCAAATAAAATTTAGCCTATGTTACTCAGGGACATTATATCTTTCCATTTATCAAAGGAATTTAAGGATCGGTTGAATATTTCCAGAGATTACCCCCTACATAGTTACAAACAAACAAATAAGTGTTTCATCTTTATAATATAGTATAGATAATGATGAATCAACTGAAACTTATATTGGAACTACAGTTTCTTTTTTATAAAATGGTACTCCTAGGCGTATACGTAATATTTCACAAGTAACTTGAAAACAGGTAAATCGCTGGAAAAAGAAGAATAATTAAAATTTTTCATTAATAAAATTTGATAAGTAAAATATTTAAAATTCTAAAACTGTGTCTAGGATCATCTTTCTAAGGAGCATACCAATGTGCAATGTGATTAACAATAAGTTATGATTGTCGGTCGTCATAGAAAAAAATGCGCGCGAGTGTGGAAGGGGGGTGTTGCTTCTCCATTTAGACGAGGGGTACGATTTTCTAAAAAAATTACTTATAATAGGAAAATATTTATAAAAAATTTCAGTTCCCAGGAACACCTGTTTTCAAAAAATTGCCATAAAATCGTTATTTTTTATTTTTTTGACTGGCCGCTTTCAGTCATGTGAAAGAACGTTCCAAAGTTCAACTGTAGTTAGATTTTAAGTTCATTTGCTTCAAAAAATGTTTTGCATCATTTTCTTCCACTTTTTGTAGAGTCACCCATATAGCTATCTTATGTGGAATTCCTTACAACCATTTCAAATCGATTTTTTTTTGTTGGTTGTAAGGAACACACAAATAATCAAATTTTTCGTGTGGGATTGTGTGTGCCATTTGACAGTAGCTTTGAGGCAAAAAGTAAAAAAACTATGTGCATACAAATTTGTTACAAATATTCAAAAGTGTATTCAGTTTTTCGCGTCATTTTGTTATATTAAAAACATATACATTTCCAAGAAAAGTTGCATAAATAAACAAAAAATAGTTGTGTGGCCATTAAAGTAAAAAAAACAACCCAAATTCATCAACAAACACATCATTCGAGAAACACATCGGCGAGCGCGTGATTTATATCTTTAATCGACTTTGGGCACTTTGAATTAAGTTAGTTGATATTTTGATAACTTCTTATTGACTATTCACTATTTTTCGATGAATTAAAATTAGTTTTAATAATTTATTTGCTTTTAATCTATTTAAATGAACGACGAATACTTTAGAATATTTGATAAGCCCGCCGCAAAATACTTTCAACTCAAGAGAAATGTCAAATCTTGTTAGTGTGTGTGAAATCGATTTGAAATCTTGCTGAAAATGGAAGATTTGTTTTGACAGAATAAAATAGATTTTGTTTAGAAAAAAATCGATTCTGCTTAGAAAAAAAATCGAATATTTGGTTGTAAGGAATTCGACATTAATTATTCAAGTTTACTATTCATTTTCTAGTCAAATGTGCTCCAAAGAAGTGATATTTCTATTCATTTGATTAGTCATAATTTTTTTTTTAATTGATATTCTTGTTATATGACTCACTGAGTTGATACGGTTCTATGTGAAGAGAAGTAGGGTAGAGTGGGGCTAGTTTGACCACGGGGCTAGTTGGACCACGCCAATAACTCAGAAACTGCAAGTTCTAAATGAAGACAATCATACACGAATGGATGATTTCTACTGCCAAAGGAAAAACACGCGCTTATTGTGTTTTTTGGGCACAAAAGTAAAAAAAAAAACAAATTTGTTTCTTTTTGTGATGAAAACGTGCGAATTTTTCAACAAAGTACAATAATTTTGGGAGTTCTGTTATTGAATTTTTATATTCCATTTTTGAAATTTTAGAATTCAAAGTGTTTAATTTCAAAGTGACAGAATATATTTATCAAGGTAGGTGTGGGGTTAGTTAGACCAACTTGCCCCGCTGCACTAAGGAGCATTTTACCTCAAAAACCGGACAAAATTGAAAAAATAAAACTATTTTGAAAGCCAAATTGGTTTTGCTCGTAGCTGATTAACCGTATTATCATAAACCAGTCTCAAAGTTGACCCCCACCACACCACCTCTTCAGACAGCAAGTCAGAATCTAGACCAATTTAGTAGGCACGCCTGCATTTGCAATGCGCTCTATTTTCACCAATTTGAAGTTGGTGTTTTATGTTTTTTGAAGTGAGTTGAAAAAATTTTTATTAATGAATGTTAGAGACAATGGTGTATACTTAATTTCAACGTTTGATTTATTTGATTTCATCGACTAATATCTATGTTCTTGGGCAAACATTGATTCATCAAAAAGTCAAGAAGTTTATGTATTTTTTTTTACAGTTAAGTGTTTTTGTTATACTGCCGGGTGCTGTCGGGTTGTAAATTTTTTTTTAAAGCAAACTATTAGGTCTCAGTGTTTTGTACAATCCAAAACATTTTCCTCATATTTCCTCCTTTTTGAGAAAAAAAATATTTAAAATTGCCGTTTTTTCCAAAGGTATTATTTTTGAACAATTTTTTGTTTTATTATTCGAAATTATTCGAAAGTTTTTTGTATGCAATATGGCAAACCAAACCTTCAACCTTCGATTAAAAAAAATTGATTTGTTTTATTACCTTTTTTGGTCAAAAATGTAATAGAAGTTTCACACATATCCATAAGCCCATGGGTAGACAAAATTAAAAAAACCCACAATTATTTATTTCTGTTTTAAAGAATGGAAATACTTTAAAACGGTATAAATTTAAGTTTCAGATGAAAATTAGGTCACTAAGACAAAAAAATAATTTTGACCAGTTTTTTCATGCAAATGCTCCTATGTGCGCTGTTTATTTTATATTGGAAAATAGTATGAAACATTTTGGACACATAAGGTTTCAAAGAGGAAGAAGAATATTATTGCTTTATGGTGTTATCGATGTGTATGGAAGCAAATTCTGAGACTTTACCCGACGAGGAGTGGGTGCAATACCATTCTTGCTGAAATCCAGGCCCATACAAAATTCCCTATTACTGGCCATGGCACCATGGGATCATTTACGTTATCTTAAGTTTTAGTTGTATGATCAAATTTAGTTCAAATTTAGCTATAACATATTTTTCTTTCTATAGATTCCAATTTCATTGTTATGTTATGAATAAGTAAAAAGTTATTGGTTATTAGTTAAGACTTCAAGAAAAAAGTGGTCCAACTAGCCTCGCTCTACCCTACCGAAGCTATAAGCCATCCGAAGAGCTTATGCATGATTTTTTAAATTTCGAATTTTAACGTCCAATAGGCTATTATTTTGTAAAATTTATTGTTTACATATTTATTAACTAAAATAAATGAATCGGTTATTTTGAAAAGGGGGTAAGTCCACTTTTTTGACAAATTGAGTTATTAATGGTTTCGTGTAGTCTTTTGTGTTCTACACACTCCTTCTAAGTTTCACCCATGTCCATCACCTATTCCGTTAAGAGTTATGAAAATATTTATTTTTAAAAATGTGGTAAGTCCCTGAACTTATACCCTTTTCAAAATAAACTAATTAAAGATAAAGTACACTCAACGCTTATAGAGTTAGCCTGTTTTAGAAAAATTGTTGTTTGTGGATATTTTGAATGGATGTTGGATAAATTTGACTTAAAAAAGCGTTAAATTAAATTTAATTTTTAAGTAATTGATTGATTTTTATATTTTAATTCAGAATTGTCCCAAATAAAGTACTAATGAGGAATAAGACTTAAAAATTTAGCAAAACAGTTTAATATTACAAAATTATATAAACAATAGATAAAAGTCAGTAATAACCTAAAAATATCAACTTACGAGACGTATTTCATGAATTTTGAAAAAGGGATAGGTTCACTACAAAAAATTAATAATATTTCTATGTTAATGTTAATAATATATGTGACTTACTTATAAAATGATTTATAAACCAAAATAATTCATTATTAACCAAAATTATTATAAAATTAAAACATAAATTTATAAGAGCAAGGTTTTACATTCCAAAATGTTTGTTAGGATTTTAAAAATAATTTTGTTTTTAAATTGATCCATTTTGTCGGCATGATGCACCAAATTTACTTATACGAGGATCAATTTAGCAGTTTTTTAATACAAGACTATTTCAAAAACGCACTGTTTTTATTCATATTTAAATTGAGGTAGAAAATATTTATTTCAGAGTTCCTAAAAAAAATATTAAATCCCAATTTAATTATAATTTACTTTCTTAATTTTGAAGTAGTCTATCGGTTTTTCAGGTTAATGTGCTCAAAAGGTTATAAATTTGGTTGTACTTTCCAAGTTTATCGTCGTAGAAAAATTTCTTTTAATTTTTACTATTTGCATACAAATAATTTCAATCGTTATTAGATATCTTTTACTTGACACCTCATTTGCAAATATTCCAAACACAATTTATGATGTTATATGTCGATTTTTTAAACAATTTTAAACATTTTCATTTGGAAAACGTAATGGCAATATTTGCTTTTAACAATTTTTTAATTTCAAAGTAAGACATTGTATTGTATAGTTTTTAAAGGGGAGAAGGAAAATAAACATGAGGTTTTAGTTTTTCAAAATTGTAAAATTTTTCATCATCTTTTGAATTAAGAAATAAGAATACCGCTAATCGAGTTAAAGGGGGACTTTGCCACCGTTTTAGTACACAAATTTTTCCTTTTTCTCAAAGATCCTGTCAGTAAAACGAGATTTATGATTTCTTAAAGCCAGTGCCATATCAAGTTCAAATTAAAAAAAAATATTCTGATAACGGGTTCCCCACTGATGGATACTGATTTTCGGCAATGGTCCAATTAGGTACTTTCAATGCACAGTACACAAATCTAAGGTATTATACTGCGCAGGTTGTCAGTCGAAAATAAAAAATGGCTGTGCGAGTGAGGAAGAAAACACACGTAAAAACAACAACAAATTAAAATTGAAATTGTCAGAAATAAAAATGGCTGGGAGTGTGATGACTTAAACACACGTAAAAACAACAACAAATACTGACATTTGACACAAATTTTGATATATGCGCAGAAGAAACAAAAATCAAAACTCTAATGATATTACCTTTAATATGTGTACTGTGCTTTCAATGCATTTTTTGTATTCTTCTATGATTTAGGATTCTTATTTTGCGAGTACATATTTAAATCAATAATTTCTTTCTTCTGTCAAAATTTCAGCCTACTAGCTTTACTCTTTTAAAATATAAAATTAAAATACTACACAAATTCAAATAACCATTGCTTAGTTTTCAAATAGGATCGATCTTTTTTCTTTAACCGAAAGAAATTTGTTAGACAAAAATTGGGTTTCTTTTATGTACCCTAAACCGAGTCAATAGATGTTGCGCATCAAAAATAAGGTCCCCCCAAAAAAATCTCAGGCATTTCGGTATCATGAACGGACTATATAGACTGGGTACCATTTTTTTCAAAATGGCGTCTAATCAACAGGATTACAAAAATGACTACGAAAACTTTCACTTTTGACAAAGCTGAATTTTGGTAGAGAGCCTTATTTTGACAAAAATGATTGCGACAATTTTGTTCATAGGGAGCAACAGATTTTGAAAGAAAATTTTATTGTTAAAATTAATGTAACTTTGATATGATTTTAGCCGTTTTCCTTTGGTGGTGGCAAAGTACTTATGAGTAGTTGAAAACCCTATACTACCAACTGCACATGCTCTCATGTGCAAGTAGATACATTTTACATGGGAAAGCAGTTTGATGTGTTTCATTGAAAAAAGCTAGGAAAGTACTTGCCAGTACTTCGCCACCTCCAAAGGAAAACACCTTTTGTTGTAATTAAGGAAATTCAATGAAGTTGTTGAATAAAACGAAATCATCTTTCTTTCACGATGGTGGCGCTATCCCTTTACTCCGGACACCCAAAACATTTTTGTTCTAAAATGAGGAGATGAAGCCAAACATAAATCGTAAAATCTTCAGCAAAATCTACTAAATCATAAAGTTTTTATACGATTCCCTCTGACTCTATTGATTGCATGAAAAACACGTACTTTCTACCTCCACATTTTTCACAAAAAAAACTTACGGCTTTCGATAAATTAAGAAAAAACTGAATTTCACCTATCTTACTCCCCTACAAAACTTTCCCTCGGCCCAAATTAAGGGCAGTTTCAAGGAAACTTTAAATATTACAAATAGAAGTACAGGAAAAAAACCGTACTAAAATATAATATTCTTCCATCTATATCCTATTATTTTAACCAAATAATATTGAAATATAATAATTAGCTTTTTTTAATATTTGTGAATTAAAAATATTCTTGTTATTTATAACATTAATAAATTTTGTTTTTTACTAGATAGATAAATAAAGGAATAAATATTCGTACATTTTTATTTTTTCAAAAATTTCCTACTCTGTTTATATTTTCAATTATTATCTTCTTGATTTATGTTAATTTTCCAATTCCATTTATTGTGCTTCTCAATAAAGTGACCAAACAAAAAAACATGAAAATCATCAATTCAAAGTTATACCCCTAACAGCAAAAACAACAACAAAAATAATGATAAAAGCTTCATTCTCCCTTGTGTTCTGTTACCAATCATTGAAAATTTTTGCTAATTGTTTCCATTTGCCCTAATATGAAACAATTATGAACAATAACGCCCGCCACAAAATGGTCTAATTTTATCTTTTTGGTTCTTATGGACATTCACCGAACCAATACTGCTTTGATGCCACTGCTGGCTACTGGTACTGCTGTGGCTATACCTATATTTATATACCACCACCCCAATATTTTGCCACATAAAATGTGTTGAACAGTAGTTATAGTATGTACGTAGAAGTATAGAATTGTGTATGCTTTTGTGAAAAATATTATCTAACCTTCAGCATTCAACTTTTGCCTTCATTTTGCTTCTTCCCAAAGGACGAACATTTCTTCAACAAAGTTCAACACATTCGGTTTATACACTGTGTTCGAGAAGAAGAATGGAAGGATAAGGGAATATATATATATAGGGTGAGTGTGGGCGGTCTAGCTATGTCCATCGACTGAAAGGAAATTAAGTGTCATCTTTTCGTCGCATGGCAGGGACATTAATTTATTGTTATTTGGTTAAGTGGTTCTGCTTGCTGCCATCGATAAGAAACCACGAACAAAGGCATAAGAAGGACAACAACAGCATTTTCAACCATCTAACTAACCAACACACTAAAATAAAAGGATCCAAAGCTACAAAAAAAAAACAAAATGACACAGAAATAAGAGAGAAGAAATATAAACTTGCATCTTAGACCATCAGGGCTGTCAACTTTGATTAATTAAAATAAATGCACTAAATTGAGTTTGAATAGAATTCCAGGGATGACAATGAAGAAGTCTTTAAAAAACTTAGTTTGCAAATGAAGGAATGCATTTTTTTCTTTGAATTCAATTCAAATCCTTCGTTAATGAAGCTCTAAACTCTTTTTATTTGTTTCTTGAGATTTGATTTCTTTATCAAAACGACAGCACTGTATTGTATCACTCTAGTACTTTTTTAATTCCTAAAGAAGTCAGTCCATATTCAGGTCCATTCATCTAATAGCTAGGTGTACAGCATTTGGGTAAAGGACCCTAACCCAAATCACACTAACACACACACACACATGCATGCTAGTACCAAGACACCTTCCACTTGTCGAAGACACTCTCTCTCTTTTTCTCCCTTCTTCTGTAAACTTATTGGTCGATAGCCGAACCCAAATGTGTAGGTATCCTTAAAGACATTCATCTCTAACTCGAGGATATAAACTGAAAGGCAAAAACAGAGAAAGCACACACACAAAAAAAAGTTATAATCGAGTTTGGTCCCTGTGCCAAGGATGAAAATTAAATTCAGATTTTGTCATAAATTTTATATTGCTCTCGTTCCACATGGGGCACTCTCTGTATTTTCCTCCGTTCAGCGCCGATTTTGGATAGATGTCCTATTGCTTCATACAACTCCGTGATATACTACAAAAAAAAAAAAAGTCCCTTTCGGCTAAAGTGCTTTTTTGTAGGTTGGTCTAAGGATGTGGGTTCAAAATATATACTTGAAGCACTACCAATTGCTGTGCATTAGAGCAGATATTTGGGTATTCTTTCGAGTATAATGAGGTTGTTATTAAAATTATGATGATTATTACTACAATGGTTTTTTTTTCAACAAACACATATACACTTGAACACACAAACCTTTCAAGAGAACAAAAATAAAAAAAAAACGACTTAGCACCAAAGCAATTCTTGTCAGTTAGTGCTTAAAATTGGTACTTACAAAAATAGGGCAACGTTAAAAAGTAAAAAGAAAAAAATTATGTGAAATGAAACGAAGAGAATTGGAAAATATTTTGTATTAATTATAAAGGGCAGTGTTTTTTTTATGGGAATGTCGCAAGCAACGGACGTGTCTGTCTTACGTTAAATTTAGGTCATGGTGTTGGAAGAGTATTTATTTCAAGAAGTTTGCTGTTTGCATTAGAATATTCCCTAGACTGGATATAACAAATATTGATTTTTGAAAAATTTTCTGGCATAGCCTTGATAAAGGGTTTACTTACATTTATTATAATATCGCAGTCAAGTGTAGAAGAAATTTAGGGGAAAGTCATATTTGCACAATAATGTTATTTATTTATTTATTTTAGCTACTAAGCAACGGAGGTGGTTGGTAAATTATTTCAACTACAACTACAAGTATATCTACTGCAATCCATTTTGTCGGTGGAACTATGATATTTTTGAAACTCAATTTTGATGAGTTGACTGTGAAGGCAAATATATTTGATTTTCATATTATTTTTTTACTTTCGTTTGTAAGAAAAAATAAAGGTATTTCAGTTTTTAGCAAAAAACAAAATTTTATTTCTTCATTGAGTCAAGTCAAAAAGTACGTCAAGTTTGCGTTAGGTTTGCAGTCCATTGAAATTTGTACAGCTGTTAAGGGGTATGGGAACAGGGTCGAAACTCTGGTTTCAAAATTCTGTTTTCTTCAAAATAATTTTGCTTTTCAAAATTCTATTTTTTTAATTCTGTCTGACGGAATTCTGCTCTCTGGCGCTATGTTTTTCAAAATTCTGTCAATTTGTAAGAAGAAGAAAATTCTGTTAATTCTGTCTTTTGTTTAATATAACCATTTATTAACAAAAAACTCTGTTGAGCCAATTAGTCCAGTAAATAGAGAGGTTTTACCCTACAAAAGGTCGGGTAGTTCTAAATTTTTGATATGTTATATGGTATGGTTGGTAGATGAAAATTCCAAAATTCCACAACCACGCCCCCTCCGCCCCCTTCAAAATCCTGCAAAAACTACAAAAATTTGGCACTTTTTTCAGTTTTTTGCTTATAACTTCTTTCCGGTATATTTTAACGGAAAAAAGTATGAGAAATATTTGTAGACAATAAAATTTCCTACAAATATTATCTATGAAGTATTTTTTTACAACCACTACAAACAGCGCTACGGAGCTCCCAAAAAAGGCTAAAATTTCGTAATTTGTAAGATTTTCAGTTTCTTCCCTCTTTACAGCACAATAACTCCTTAACCGTCAAGTTTGGGGCAAAATGTTCACAATCAATCTCCTAGATAGTTTAATTGGCTACAAATTTCATGACTACAGTCGACGCCCTCTAAATAGAACTCCCCCTTAATCGAATTTTCCTCTAACAAAAATTTTGTTCACCATGTTTGTTGTATACTCCTCTCAAATTTCCAAACTTATTTATTTCTCTCTAAAACAACTTTTTGCAAAACTCTTGAACTTAAAACAATTTTGATATTTCGTGAGAATTCAACTTAGAGGGAGTCGACTGTATTTTCATTTTGTGACCAAGACAATCAGTAAATTTATGAAAATTATGTCCACGTTGTCTGTATACGGAGCAAGTCTTGTCATCTATCTTACTCATTGGAATTCAAACTGTAGGTAGTTATGATAAAGGACATTTAAACGAATGCCAGTAAAAGATCAAAAATCTTAACCCTGAGGAAAATTCTGGAAACGACCAATGAACTTCAAGTCGAGACACAAAGTTTCTGCATTGGCTTCAAGGCTGCTTATGGAAGCATATTCATCGTCAATAGCTCTATATGGCGATAACTGAGATCGAGATCTCGAGAACAAAGATCCAGCTGTATCTCGTGACATTATAAAACACAAGGTGCAATAAATGCCAAATGCAATGTACAACTAGAGAAAAGCTTCTCCGAACTGTTCAAAACATGTACAGTGCACTCGGCGAGGAAATGCGAAAGCATTTTTGTCTTTTTTAATTTCCTTCTGGAACAGATAGTGCAGAGAGCAGCTGTTAACACAGAATGCCCTATCTTGTGTTCCATTGTGTCTTAAAAGACTCCTTCATGGTGATTGAAGAACAGGTAAAATATATTGGTTTTGAAGTAAACGAGTAAAAGTCCAACAAAAAAAAGCATATGTTTATAACCTAGGCCAAAACATCTTTTGCAGCATTTACCTTGGAGTCAATGCTCGTATTTACTCCACGGATGACACCTATGTGTATATTCAACGAAAAAATACTCTTGGAAACCACTGCTATTAATCAGTTTGTCAAACAATTAGGTTCAACACTCTTCTTACGCTCAAGACAATCCTACTCTCGGTAAGATGAAAATCAGAAATGAAAACTGATAGTGGGCTCTTTCGCAAGTAAAACTTGTATTATTCGACGGATTTTTGGAGAAGAAGGAGTTGTTCAAAGACAGTTTAGCCCAAAAATTAAAAATACGTCGACTTGGCTAAGCTAGATTGTGCGAATGGGAAACAATGTCACAGCCTTTTGAGTTTTTGAATCCTTAGTTGAAGGCAATTATAAAGAAGATCGAACCTTTGGTTTAGAGGGTAAACCATCACCAGAGCACTTGTGGTTTCGGCCCTTAATGGGTCATCTGAACAACACCCGAATTTTTATTTTTTTTTTCCGAAAATATTATGTTTTAAAAAATTGGGAACGGCAGTGGGTGGAAATTAATTGTATTGGCTTTTCATCTCGTTAATTAGCATGTCTATAGATAAATTTCATCAAAACCAATAGCTATAGTCATTTAGTTTCTATGGAATTATGTGCACTACCTCAAATATAGCGACTAAAACAAGGGGTTCAGAATATCGTGATGTCCATCCAAGTTTTCTGACTCTCCTATGTATGGAAATTCGACTTAGGGGGATTTCGACTTAGAAGGCGTCGACTGTAGTCGTATGAAATTAGTAGCCAATTAAATTATCTACAAGATTGATTGTGAACATTTTGCCCCAAACTTGACGGTTAAGGAGTTATTGTGTTGTAAAGAGGGAAGAAACTGAAAATCTTACAAAATACGAATTTTTAGCCTTTTTTGGTAGCTCCGTAGCGCCGTTTGTAATGGTTGTAGAAAAATACTTCTCAGATAATATTTGTAGAAAATTTTATTGCCTACAAATGTTTCTCATACTTTTTTCCGTTAAAATATACCGGAAAGAAGTTATAAGCAAAAAACTGAAAAAAGTGCCAAATTTTTGTAGTTTTTGCAGGATTTTGAAGGGGGCGGAGGGGGCGTGGTTGTGGAATTTTGGAATTTTCATCTACTAACCATACCATATAACATATCAAAAATTTAGAACTACCCGACCTTTTGTAGGGTAACCCCCTTATTTTTACCTCTATTTACTGGACTAAATCACGTAAAAATTTATCGAAACCTTAAGAGCCATTTTTGAGATAAATTAGCTTTTCTTAACACCATTCTTGCCAACAACATGCGCACAGTTGTTGAGAGTTGTAAGCCACCAGGCTGTAGTTCTCACGAGTTGATGTGATTTATTTAAGATTTTCTTAACAGTTTATGGAAAAAACCGTTATTTTTAGAGTTAAAAAACAATGGTCCCTCTAGCCTAACCTTAGGACCCAAGAAGAAGTCGCTTCAGTGGTTTAAGAGAAAAATTAAATTAAAAAGCGATTTTTATTTGAAGAACAGCGTCCTTTTTTATGTTCACGTTCTCATACCCAGTCTTTTTGGGCTTATTATTTTTATTTTGTTGTTAGATAAATGCCGACGCTTACCAGCAAATGCAGTTGACATAAAACGGTCCCTTCGATCTGTAAATATGTTTTTGTTCTTATTTAATTTTTTATGTAGCAATTTGCTGTCCAGAAAGTTGGATGTAATCACATAAACAACAAAAAATGTCGCCATCAACTGCATGAATTCGAAGCACGTTAATCTTAAATCGACATTTAAACTTACATTTTAAATTCTCTTACAAGACTCTACAAATAAATAAAAAGAAGTCTTTTGGAAAATGTAACAATTTGCATTTGCATAAAATTTTCCAAAAAACTTCTTTTTTAATATTTGAAGAATTTTGTAAAATAGAATTATGAAAAACTGAATTTTGAAAAACAGAATTTTGAAAAGCAGAATTTTGAAAAACAGAATTTTGAAAGCAGAATTTTTAAAAGCAGAATTTCAAAAGCATAATTTTGAAAACAGAATTTTCACACACGCAGAATTTTGACCCCAATCCAAGGGGTATCCCAAGATCCCTCCAAATTAATTTTCCTTCCATTATTTCCACAAGGTTGCTAATTTGAAGTTTATTTAAACCTCGTTTGAAAAAAATGTTGAGGACGAAATTTCCAAAAACTTTATTAATAGCCTATTGAATAGACCGGAAAATGAGAGGTATAAAGGAACAATTACGTGCAAGGGTTCTTATTATTGAATATGTTTGTTTGGCCCATAAGCATGCTTAAAACCAAAAATGCTACTTAATTCACCCATGCGTTTCTGAGAGAATGGTCACACTGGCCACTTTTCAGTATTTTTGGTATAACTCGAAAAATAAGCGGAATTTGACAATTTTACATAGAAAACTTTTTGTTCAAAATTAAATTTTCTATTGGAATGGATAGTTCAAAAAAATTTACGAACAAAAAGCAGGAAAAGTTAACAAAAACCAACTTAAAAAAAATCAAAAAATCAAGGATATCTAAATTTTTTAATAAATTGTGCATAACTTTTTTTGAAGCAAAGATAGGGTCAATACATGCATAGACAAAACAAAGAAGAGACTAAAGGCCTTAATATGGCATGTTCAAAAATTAATATTTGTTCAAAATTGACAGAGATATTCCCATTCAAACCTTATCATTTCTTATAATTTTTCTCTGTTTTGGCCCGAAAGTCCCTTTTTCGGTACAATATGGCAAATTTCACTTTCGTAAAAATGTTCGAAATCAAAATTTTGATATAATATGACATTAGAACTATAGAGAATTTATAAAAAGGATGTAAGTTCGCAATTTCGTTTTTCGGCTGTTTTTAAATGCGTTCAGACCTACAGACCGAACGGCTGCCGGCTGGTCCGATTGACATAAGATTTGGTATTAGGTGCTAGGAACGTTAAAATTGTCATAAAGTACCAAAAAATAGGCTTTCGGGCAAAAATTGCGGAAAATGATAAGAAATGGCAAAGTTTGAATGGCGATATCTCTGTCAATTTTTAAATAATATGGCTTTTTTAACATGTCATATTAAAGCCGTAAGACTCCAGTTTACTTTGTTCATGAATGTCTTGAGCGTTTCTTTGCTCCGAAAAAAATTATGCGCAATTTAGAAATTAATTTAAAAATCTTTGATTTTTCGATTTTGTATGTTGGTTTTTGTTTACTTTTCCTGCTTAAATTTGTTTAAGAAATTTTCCTAACTAACCATTTCGATAGAAAATTTAATTTTGAACAAAAAGTATTGTATGTAAAATTGTCAAATTCAGCTTAGTTTTCGAGTTATACCAAAAATACTGAAAAGTGGCCAGTGTGACCATTCTCTCAGAAACGCATGGGTGAATTAAGTAGCATTTTTGGTTTTAAGCATGCTTATGGGCCAAATTAACATATTCAATAATAAAAACCCTTGCACGTAATTGTTCCTTTTTAAAATGTCTATTCAATAAGCTATAAAACATTTTGTTTTCAAAATTTGAAAAACTACGAAATATACTCTTTTTAACCCGGACCCGAAAAATGTACAGTATTTTTTTTTCTTTAAAAAAAGATGAATATTCGGACAGTGACAACTTTTGAACATCTATTAACTTTTTTAATCACATAAAGTTTTCGGAAATCAATTTTTAAAAAAGCAATCAATAGAGAAGGTCGCTGCCAAAAAAGCGATTTTCAAAAATTTAGTTTATGCTTTCAAAAGATCCCTTTTTGAACACTATTGAAAACCCTTTTACTTTTCTTGACCATCCCTAGAAATATTTTTTGAATTTTTGAAATTTTTCTCTTTCTTTTTAATTTTTTTTTTTTTTAAGTATCATATTTTGAAAGTTGACAATTGTGAAAAATTCAATTTTCTTGAATGGCAACCCTCAGAACTTTTTCAACTTATCAAAAGTATTTTTCTTTTTTCAAATTTGGAAAGATGGTTATTGTGAAAAACTCAATAATCGTAAATGAACACTAAGGTCATCTTTAAAAATTCAAAATTTAAAGAAAAGAAAAACAAATAAAGTGCCTTTCACATAAGCTGCGACCTGCAAATGCGAATAAATTTATTTATGCAGGAAAACAGTTAAACGAGGCTAGCTACTGTTAGGGATTGAAAGAAAAACACCACGACCTTTGTTGAGTAAAAGTTTAATTACGACTAAGAATTCAAGTACATTGTCATCATTACAATTAATTCGTTTCAATTCCATTTCATATTATTAATATTATATATGTAATAGGCAATGTAAATTATGTAGCATGTATATTTATGTAGTATGTGTGAATGTATAATGTTATACAGAAATTTAAGAGGAGTATAGATTTGATTTCAAACTAATATTAACACTTTCCCTCAAAACTATACGCATACTAATTCAAAGTAAAAGTGTTATACAATATGATATTAAATTCAAAAAAGGCCTAACTTTTTAACAAAATAACAATGTTTGGTTTTCATAAGATTTTTGGTGAAAACGTCTGCAACCATCTCACCAGTAGGTATATATTTCACAGCGATGATTTCTTTCTCTGATAGGTCTCGAACATGGTGAAACTTAATGTCAATGTGCTTTGTTCGGGAGTGGTGCACAGGGTTTTTGACGATCTGTTGTGCACTTAAATTACACTGGTCAACAAAATTTTATTATTTTTTTGTTACAGAAACCAAAATATACTTTTCCGTAGGTTTTTGGGGTGCTGAACTTGAATCTGAAGTCAGAAAAATTCTATCGGGCCACGTTTTTGAGATATTCCCGTTACAAAATCGAAAAAACCGTTTTTTTGCTGTTTTCAAAGTTGTATTGTAACGTGAAGTAAATTGTTTCAACAAAATTTTTAATGGTTTCTGAAAGAATTAATTTTCTTCTTTTAAAATCAGTTTAAATCTTTCCGATACCTCTTTTCTTCTCGGAGAAATCTTCTGTTAATTGTAGGCCTTCCATTTATGACATAAATACAATGTAAAGGAGAATGGGTATAAATTTATGGAAAATGGTCCATTTCCCAATACGAATTTGTCATATATCGATGAAAAGGTTATTTTGAGTACATAATTTCATTATATCACCGTTAATCTCTAAACCATGGGGTTCGCGGGATATTCGGCTTCAAAGCACCGAAAGAACAATAATGTGTTCCCAATCCACATTAGCTGAATATCTCGTGAGCCCCATGGTTTAGAGCTTAACGGCCATACAATGAAATGATGTACTCAAAATAACCTTTTCAACGATATATGACACATTCGTATTGGGAAATGGACAATTTCCCATAAATTTTTGCCCATTCTCCTTTACATTGTATTTAAGCCATAAATGGAAGGCCTACAATTAACAGAAGATTTCTCCGAGAAGAAAAGAGGTATCGGAAAGATTTAAACTGATTTTAAAAGAAGAAAATTAGTTCTTTCAGAAACCATTAAAAATTTTGTTGAAACAATTTACTTCACGTTACAATACAACTTTGAAAACAGCAAAAAAAACGGTTTTTTTCGATTTTGTAACGGGAATATCTCAAAAACGTGGCCCGATAGAATTTTTCTGACTTCAGATTCGAGTTCAGCACACCAAAAACCTACGGAAAAGTATATTTTTGTTTCTGTAAGAAAAACCTTGTTGACCAGTGTTATCACCGAAGAGATCTATTGGGCCGTCGCAAAGTTTTGAAAGCCGCAAGTCTTCCAAAAGAGTCTTCAGATGGATAACTTCCTTCGCAGCTGATGAGAGGGCTACATATTCAGCCTCGGTACTGCTGAGTGCGACGGATTTTTGTTTTCGGCTTTCCCAATTTATAGCTGCTCCCGCCAAGAGAAAAGTGAAGCCAGTAAACGATTTTCTATCTTCGCAACTACCAGCCCAATCTGCATCTGCAAACCCTCTAAGTCTCTCCCCACTCTGAAAATACGTTAATTTTAAATTTAAAGTAGTTTTCAAATATCTTACAATGTGCTTTGCAGCAGTTAAATGCTCCATGTGTGGATTGACATTAAATTGTGCAAGCTTGCACACTGAATGCATAATGTCAGGGCGAGTAGAAATGCCCAAGTACATCAATGAGCCGATGATTGACTGGTACTGTTTTGGATCCACTTTTTTACAGTTGGAACAATCTACACATCTTTTGAACTTGCTACCCGGGTCCAATGGAGTAGAACTTGTCCTGCATTCTTCCATACCCATATCTCGGAGCAAATTTTTAATAAATTGCATTGAAGAAATTTGCACAGAACTTCCTTTTCGGCTGATTTCCATTCCCAAGAAGTGCTCGGCTGGACCCTTGTCTACAATATCAAATTGAAGACCTATTTCATGTTTGATTGCTTCTAAATTTTCCACACTTGAGCAAGCCAGAAGGATGTCATCAACGTACACCGCAACAATATTGACAGTCTTTCCCTCGCTTTTGGTATAGACGCATGAATCTCCAATGCATCTTGAGAATCCAATCTTCTTCAACGCTCCATCTATCTCGCTGTTCCATTTGCGTCCCGACTGTTTTAATCCGTACAAGGTTTTCTTCAGCTTGCAGACCATGTGAGGATTATTTTTGTCCACAAAACCTTCAGGTTGCTGCATATACACCTCTTCTTCCAGCACGCCGTTTAAATAAGCTGAGGTTACATCTATCTGGTGAATAAAAAGATTTAACTCGGCAGCCAAGGCCAAAATTAACCGAATAGAAGAATAACGGACTACAGGAGAAAATGTCTCCTTATAGTCAATACCAAATCTCTGACTGCATCCTTTCGCAACCAGTCTTGATTTATATCGCTCTATTTCTCCGTTCTTGTTGCGCTTTATGTTGAACACCCATTTGGAATTTATAGCTCTACGATTACTAGGAAGTGCTCCCAAGTGCCATTGGACATTAGCATGTCGTACTCAACTTTCATAGAGTTCAACCACTTGTCACCATCCTCTCGATTTAAAGCTTCTTGAACTGTAATTGGGTTAAAATAGAGGTTAGTGTTATTAAAGAAAAACCTTTTCTCATTTTTCGATCGTAATATTGTATTCCGGTCTTTAGTAACAGCTTTTGGACGACCATCGTCATCGCCAACATTTAGTTCGTCAACAGGAACAGAAATGTTATCTTGAACACCATTTACAACAGCAACATCATCATTCACAGCAGCAGCGTCTTTAAACTCAAGATCAGAAGAAGTTTCATCGTTTTCGCCACCACCGCAATCGTTAACAGCAGCAGCAACATCCTCATAATCTTTCACAGCAGCAGCAGCATCCTCATCCTTGTTCACAGCAGCAACATGTTCGGTCTCAGCATCAGACAGAGTTCTATCATCTTCCTCCCGCTCGTCAACATAGCTTATGTTATGTTTGATTGTTGGTGCCTCATCTTTGTGATGAATCGGTGGTTCATGTTCTAAAAAATCAACTTCAATTGTATTTTTATTAGAGTGCTTACCAACATCTTCAATGAACTTAACATCTCGGGTTTTAAAAATTTTTCTTGACTTGGGCTCATAAGCCCGGTATGCCTTGGATTCAGACGAGTACCCCACCATAACACACTCTGTTGATTTTGATTTAAATTTAGATCTTCCAGGACGTTTTTCAAGCATAAATGCTTTGGACCCGAAAATCCTGAAATGAGAAACAGCAGGTGTGGAACCATCCCATGCCTCATAGGGCGTGACATCATTTAGGATTTTAGTCGGACATCTGTTACGAATATACACTGCAGAGTTGATTGCCTCAGCCCACAGAAATTCAGGCACACTTTCTTGGAGGAGCATACACCTAGCCATCTCGACAATGGTTCTGTTTGCCCGCTCCGCTACCCCGTTCTGTTGAGGAGTGTACTGGACGGTAAGCTGACGCTGGATTCCGGCCTCTTCCAGAAAACTGTTAAACTCGTGACTCAAATACTCGCAACCGTTATCCGTTCTGAGGGATTTTATTTTCAAAGAAGTCTCTAATTCAACCGCAGATTTAAAGCGCTTAAAGGCATCGAAAACGTCACTTTTTTGTTTTAAGAAATACACAAACATTTTTCTACTAAAATCGTCTATGAACAAAACAAAGTATCTAGCACCACCTAATGAATTAACTCGCATGGGACCACAAATGTCACTATGGACGAGCTCTAAAACACTGTGACTGCGGTATGAGGAGTTCTTAGGGAATGGGATAGAGGTTATTTTCCCCTTTAAACATGTCTCACAATTCAATGTTTCATTTTCAAAATTATTATTTTCAATTCCTCTGACCATATTATTTTTAATAAGAAAACTTAGACTCTTCGCATTTAAATGGCCGAATCTTTCATGCCACTTGATAAACAAATTATTTTTTGCGTTTAAATTAAAAAGCTTCTCATTTTCAGTTTCAAAAATATACAAATTTCCGATCTTATTAGCATGTAACAGCACAGTTCCATTTTCTTTTTGAATAGAAGCACTTTCTTTATTAAGAATAACACGATTATTGTCTTTGGTAGCTTTACTCAGAGAAATAAAATTAGTTTTTAATTTTTTAACAAAAAGAACATCACGGAGATGGATTTCGCACTCGTTTGTTTTGATTACAACATCACCGATCCCGTCAGATTGCATAACGTTATCACCCGCTAGTTCGATATTCTCTTTATGTTGGTGGAGACTTGTAAAGAGAGATTTGTCACAACACATATGACATGTTGACCCACTGTCAAATACCCACATAAATCGGTTAAGCGCTGAAACATTTGTTCCGTTGAGCATAGCAAATGATGATGTCACTTTGTTGCTTGCAACTTTTACTGCTGAAACATTAATCCGACAGTCTGAAGCCATGTGGCCTTTTTTGCCACACTTATGGCACTTACCGGTAAATCTTCTCTTCGACTTATTCCGTTGCTTCGAGAAAAAAGCTATCTCGGATGATGATGATGATGGCTCAACTTCTCGAACGATGTCTGCCTCTCGCCTCCTTCCCTCTTCTAATAGTTTCGTCTTAAGAACACTGGATTTTGGCAATTCATCTCGTGATTCAATGGCTATCACATAGTTCTCGTAACTTTTAGGCAAGCTTGACAAAATTAAAATGGACAATAACTCATCTTGTATTTTAAGGTCGATTTCTGTTAATTTTTCGAAGATTTCGAAAAAACTATTGAGATGGTTTGGCATTGACATACTTTCTGCCATTTTAAGATTGAGTAATTGCTTGAATAATGTCACTTTTCTTGCCGGGCCACTAGGGCGGTGAACTTCTTCAAGTTTTTTCCAGGCATCAGAAGAAGTCCTACAATTTTTAATATGCAAGATCTGTGACGACTTTACCGAAAGAAAAATAGTTGCCAAAGCTTTCTCATCTTTGGCACACCATGTGACCAACGCCTCTTCTTCTGTTGGTCTACTCACTGTGCCCGATACGTACGCCCATAAATCGCTATGGACCAAAACCGACCGCATTTGGACAGTCCATCCATCGTAATTATCATTATCCAGCTTTTCGATCTGGTATAAACTAGAACTCATGACTAATTTATATTTAGGTACTTTTCTTATTAATACTTAAAAAAAAAATCCGCGAACTATTTTCACGTGACTGGGCCCATAACCTTTGTTAGGGATTGAAAGAAAAACACCACGACCTTTGTTGAGTAAAAGTTTAATTACGACTAAGAATTCAAGTACATTGTCATCATTACAATTAATTCGTTTCAATTCCATTTCATATTATTAATATTATATATGTAATAGGCAATGTAAATTATGTAGCATGTATATTTATGTAGTATGTGTGAATGTATAATGTTATACAGAAATTTAAGAGGAGTATAGATTTGATTTCAAACTAATATTAACAGCTACTCTTATCGGATAGACCTCTGATGTAAATTAATTTAAAGAAGGTGCATGAAGCTGTGATTGTATAAAGATTGTATAGGGTTATTTGATTGCTGTTGCTATCAGTCGGTCTTCTAAGGGTTTCTGTTACAATTTTCTAGAAGTTTTATTGAATTCTTCGCTGTGACATGTCTGATCACGGATTGAAGCTACGGTTAGTTTTAAAAAATATTTGAAAATTCTAAAAAAGAAAAAAGCTAATTATGTTTTCGCATCTCTAAAATTATGACCGAGTGGGTAGAGCTCTGGACTCGCACATGTTCTGAGTTCGATCCCTAGAATAAATAACTCATGCCTCTATTATTCTTGTGATCTTTCTTTTATAGAAGCCTCTGAACATATCTGTCAAAACCTAAGCTTCATTAGAATTTCGAATAGCGCTCGTTTAAACTTCTGAAAGGCCTACAACGACTTACTTTGGTACTTCTATAATGTTCTCCTTTTTATGTTTAAAGACATTTTACAAATGTTTAACCGAAAAAAGAAAGCCTATTCAGTTAGGCTGAAACGAAGCTGAAATGTAAGTTAGGAACAGGCCTTAGCTTGAAGTTGAATATGCTAATTGCCACTAGGTTCATCGAAACCAGCTGATCTACCAAAACGTTTTCAGTCTGCTGCTTTAAGTGCCACCAGATGTATAGAACCTTCCAGTTTCAATCCAAACTTGATACCAGAAAACCAAAGTTTAAGAAAAAAAGCCGATCCCCGTTTCCAGTTAGAAAGACTAAAAACCTTGAGCTCAAGTCATCAAAATATACATTTGTACGCCAAAACGAATGAGCAATGTCATATTAAAATATAACAAATAAGTACCTCTACGAGTTTACTTTATTCAATTATTAAATAATTATTAAATATTAAATATTAAATATTAAATATTAAATATTAAATATTAAATATTAAATATTAAATATTAAATATTAAATATTAAATATTAAATATTAAATATTAAATATTAAATATTAAATATTAAATATTAAATATTAAATATTAAATATTAAATATTAAATATTAAATATTAAATATTAAATATTAAATATTAAATATTAAATATTAAATATTAAATATTAAATATAAAATATTAAATATTAAATATTAAATATTAAATATTAAATATTAAATATTAAATATTAAATATTAAATATTAAATATTAAATATTAAATATTAAATATTAAATATTAAATATTAAATATTAAATATTAAATATTAAATATTAAATATTAAATATTAAATATTAAATATTAAATATTAAATATTAGATATTAAATATTAAATATTAAATATTAAATATTAAATATTAAATATTAAATATTAAATATTAAATATTAAATATTAAATATTAAATATTAGATATTAAATATTAAATATTAAATATTAAATATTAAATATTAAATATTAAATATTAAATATTAAATATTAAATATTAAATATTAAATATTTTTAAATATTAAATATTAAATATTAAATATTAAATATTAAATATTAAATATTAAATATAAAATATTAAATATTAAATATTAAATATTAAATATTAAATATTAAATATTAAATATTAAATATTAAATATTAAATATTAAATATTAAATATTAAATATTAAATATTAAATATTAAATATTAAATATTAAATATTAAATATTAAATATAAAATATTAAATATTAAATATTAAATATTAAATATTAAATATTAAATATTAAATATTAAATATTAAATATTAAATATTAAATATTAAATATTAAATATTAAATATTAAATATTAAATATTAAATATTAAATATTAAATATTAAATATTAAATATTAAATATTAAATATTAAATATGTATTAAATATTAAATATTAATATTTAATTAAAATTTAAGATATTCACATCGAACGATGTGTGCATTTTAGATCACATTCGCCTTTAGAAAGCCTTAGAAAACTCCCGCTCGAAAAAGTGGAAAATCTCGAAACAGTGAACAGGCCTGGTTTTTATTACTTCACTTTATGTATTTTAAATACATATTTCATAGAATTTAGAAAAATAGAATATGGAACAAAACTCAGAATGATGAATTCTTAAAGTTAAAGTTCTGCATTTGATGGTATAAAAGAAGGAAAAAATAGAATAAAAGAATGAAGTAAATTGATGTAGCAATTCTATTTAAATTAAAATACCACATACAATACATGTGTAGGTGTACCTACCTTAAGGATGACAATAAATCTTTTTTTATGGAAAATATTATTATTTTATTTTGTAAATATAGATGGAATTGTTGGTTCTTTTTTAAATCACCATGTTCCAGTCACTGTTTCACGAAAACACTGTTATTTATGTATTTTTGGGTAGGTACATACATATGTGCATGTGCATATTTCATAAAAATATTAATTTTAATACAGACAAGAAGAACTTTATAGCTGCTGTCCTCTGTCCATTCCCGGTGTTGTATCTCTTGCTGACCCAGTTTCAAAAAACCATATTATGTACTTTAAATCTGCACACATGAAAAAAATTGGCCCCAAAATACCTCTCTTATTTTATTTCTATATCCACATATGTAAAAATTATATGTGTACCTTCGTCACGTATGAGTTTCTATATACAATATGCAGACAAAAAATTATTCAACGTGAAGAATTGAGTGGTTTCTCGTCATTCTCATGTTTGTCCACAAAAAGTTAAAAATACAAAAAAAAAACATCCCGAACAAAAAATTCACTTTTAAGGATTTAGAAAAGGATCTAAAAAATAATAATAAAAAAAAGGGAACCTATCACAACAAAAACCGGAGCACTGTTTTTACTTGCATTCAGCACAAATTTGAATTATGTATGGCTATCGGAGTTGAGAGAGGACGACGGCAACGATGACGGCCAGTATGGAATAGACACGTATTAAGAGCACAAAAAAAACAGAACGAACAAAAAAAAAATAAACAAACGGAAAAAAAAGAAGGAAAATCAAGGTAGCGAGAGGGTATGTTGATGACATCAGTTTAAGGATTTAAAGAGATTCCCCATTCCTAATACTTGTTTTTGCCCCAACAAGTGCAGGCAAGCATGAGAATTGGGGACGTTTTTTTAAAGTTTTTTTCTTTTTTTTTGGACTCCTCGTAGAAGAACTTTTTCTGGACGACACAAAGAGTGTACCCCAGTTGAATAGGACAACAACGAACAAAAAAAATATGGATCCAACATCCTCCTCCACCCTCTACTCTCACTCTCATCCTTGCTCAAATAAACGTATACATATGCAAACAGGGACACTCGTTAACATCATAGAAGGAAGGGGGGCGACGAGCGACAAGCGTGTCGCCTGCCAATTATTATCAGACGTCAGACAAATTTTTTTTCCGCTTCACTTTGTTCGTGCTGCTGTTGTTGCCCTGTTTTTGTATATAGAGATATGTCCTTTCCCGGTAATTTGTTGGGAATAAAAAATCTTTTTATGGCATAAGTTTTAGCATTTGAATTTTGATTTCACGCATTTTTTTGTTCGTTTCGTGCCTACATGAGGGTACGGTGACGGGCAAAAGGATCCCTTATTGGGGATGTTTTTCCTTTTTTTTATTTTTTGACTATATGGGGAGGAAGTAGGGTTGAAGGGCCATTTTTGGGCATGACGACGTGGGTGCTATGAGACAAATTAAAAATATCAATATATATCCGCAAAAGTGACACATTCATGCTCGAGCCTTATAGAATACAGAAATAGATAGTGATTGTACAAATATTGGTGTGTGTATAAGGGCAGAAGTCGTCGGTCGTCGTTTTCATCGTTGTTGTTGTTGTTATTGTAGATGTCCTTGTCATTCTTGTCGGCGTCGTTGACAGCAGCAAGGAAGCGAGGGAGAACTTTTTGCAATAAGATAAAGTTCGGTTGTAGTATAGCTATCACACTACCTACTTAGCTTCTGCTTCTGTTGCTTCTGGCTCTACCCCAGGGTTGGCTTTTCGGTTGATCCTGATGATTTTGGTTCTGGGTAGTGATATTATATTGTCGTCGTCGTCGTAGTCTTCTCGTTGTGTGAGGGAATTGATTGGAAGTGGATTAGGAGGCGACGCTGTGGCGACTTCCCAATAACCAACCACACGGACACGAAAACCAGAACCAGGATACGAGCATCAAGCAGCGAGAGGCAAGGAGATTATTTTCCAAACTCGATATTGGATTGAAAAAGACGAGAAACTTACTGTGGGTATAGTGTTATGTGGTATTTTGAACACGTAAATGTTATTGAACAAAGCATTAAGGATATGCTTCTTCTAGTTGTTTGCGCTGTGACCAAAATTACAGCATTAAAAGTTTTAAAGTGACAGCAGCTTAGTGTTATTTTGTACTTTTTTTTTCTTCTTTTTTTTTCCTTTTTGCGCATCATTGAAGGGAACTTAAGGGATTCAATTGATTTTTCTTCATTAAATGAGAGATAAAATAAAATACAAAACGGCAAATTCCATTTAATTTAATTTGGAAGCACCTACTAAGTGTTTATTATGTGGGGAGGGCGCTATAGGCAATACCAATAAGAGGAAAGTATTATAACAGCAAAGTGATAGCTTATAAAGTTGATCATTTTACTGAAGAAATATACAGTTCTTATGGCATCCAATGAAAAATAATGAAAGCATCAACATAATCTTTAGTTAAAGAAATACCATCTTCCATCCAGCTCGGTTTCTAGCCAGCTGTCGCCAGTAAAGCAAGTGAGGTTGGGTCTTTTTCTACTGTATCATCCTTCGGTTTTAAACTCAAATACTAGCTCTCTACACGCCTTAAACATGACCCAGCAGCCGCTTCAGTCGTTGTACTTTTTATTTATTGTAAGGTTTTTTTGTTTATCAACACCGTCTGCAGTTAGATTAAGATAATCCCCTAAATTGTCCATGCAGGCTTCGGTGAGGGCCCTGTAAACTTGAGAGGACTATCAAGGACTTGATCGAAAAGTGAGCAGACGATCCTTTGTGCCTATAGCATACGACGTTAAATTTCTTCACTACTTTGATTTGCTTTTCGTTAAGAAATTCACAGCTGTACAATTGCTTAATGGTGATGACATAAGATTTCTATACAAACTCAATTGGAAAGTAATCTGACGATCTCTTGAGACTGCAACCATCTGACGTCAAATTTCTTCTCAGTACAACTCAGATTTTCCTTCAGTCAGGATATTGTGGCAGTACCTTGGCTACTACTACGAGGTAGTGTTCCGAGTCAAAAGTAGATCTTATGAATGGGAAATCGAACAAGAACGCTGATGAGGCGTATGTTGGTGAATTAAACCTTAATGCAATTCAGGGTAAAGGGTTTGTTTAAATAATTGAAACTTAAGACGTCTTGCTAAAGTCTGCCTATAACGACAAACCCCACCCCAAAAAACACTTTTTTTGTTCTCGGTAGCAGAAACTGAAGTTAATATCGTAGTTTCGTAGCTTTCTTTTGCTCGGCTCATTCACTTCCTTTCTTGGATGGTCCTGGGTATCTACTTTGAAGCAGCCAAGGTCAGCTGCATGTGGCCTATTAAAATAAAAAACATTTTATCACGTGCAGATCCGAAGTTCGTTGTGCTTATATCATTTGCAAGGCTCGTCAACTACATACACAGTAAATTCGTTCATATCCCAGGCTTCTTGTTGCTTCCCTTTCCCGAGGAGATAGCTTAAAATGTCTGATGAAGTCACCCCGATGACATGACCCCCAATTCAGAAGATCAGACCCTTGTATAACTCAAGAAACGGGGAATCGTATCCTTATAGATCTGAGCTCCGAATAGATATGTCTTAGTAGCCCATATAAATTGTTCATTAAGGGCCAATTTTTCATTGCAAGATCATCCTAGTCTCGGAGTTTAACCTGAGCTAACTCCAGAATCGTGTATTTCAGTCAATTGAAATCCGATGTAAACTCTGAGTTAACTTTACCTTATCTGGTGAGTTTACTCAGGGAACAAATTGAGGGCTATTTCATTGAAAGCTTTTGTCAATGATGTTTTCATTGTGATGAAATTTCTATTTTGATTGTGAAAAGCATAGAAGGGGTATTTTTGACAACTGAAAGATAAAGTTAATCGTCAACCTTAACTGAAAAACTTTTCCTGAGTAAAAAAATAGTGGCACGGGCGTCATACTCGCTCGGTGCCCAATTAGCGCTCAATTGCGCCGTTTTGATACCATAACTCGTTTGACCTGTGGATGGAAGTAGATTAAAGTGAAGATTTTTAGACCTCTTTAAGGATCATCTTCAATGCTTGGAAGTTGACAACAGAGGTACCCTGATTCCTCAGGGGGTCTTCCAGGTACATGATTGGATGAGGGATTTCTTCCTGGGCCTCCGTCTGCTCACTCCGCATGACGGAGGCTTTCAGTGAAGATCAGCGTCATCTTCGATTGAAGGCCCCACTTTTTACCAAAGTTTTAACTTCAGGTGTAGAAAGCTATGTAGGCTTTCCTGACCCGTTTTTCGATATTTATTTTCCAGTTTAACTTAGGTTCCAGCATGACACCCAGATATTTTGCTCTGGTTGATAGTGAGAGTATAGTTGTCCGTTAAGTCGGGGTAGAGTGAAAGGTTGTATCTTAGTCTTGGTAGTGAAAAGCATCAGTTCGGGTTTGCTCTGGTTAACTCCTAGACCACAGCTTACAGCCCAGTTGATAAATTTTCTCAAAGCCATCTCTGTAATTTCGCTTATCATAGGAGTGAACTTTCCTGACACCAATATTACCAAGTCGGCCGCATACGCAACCGCCTTCACACCACAAATCTCTTCAGTTTAACAAGGATTTTGTTCCTGCCTTAAAGCCATATAAGCGGTGAAAGAATTTAGCATTTAGTTTTAAATTTGGGTCTACTGTCATTAAATTAGAGCATTATGTCATTTTGTACGAATTATGAAGAACAAATTATTTGGGCTTTATGTCACATTCTTGCTATGACAAATTATTATAATTTGGGTATTGTGTCACTATGAAAGAATTCTCCAATATTTGGGCGTTATGTCACCCAAATATGTCGTTAGGCTTTATGTAGTTACGCCCCTCAAATACCCCACGAATTGAGAGATTGAGACGCCATCTGAAAATTGGGATATGAGTATAGGTGTTGATGTCGATATGAAAAAATAAATAAAGCCCCTATGTAAATAAAATGCACGACTGGGTCGCACGAACTTGCTCTTATGTTTAAGACACTGCGGGTTTAGGAAAATTGCATATAAAAACATGGAAGTTATGAGAAAAAAATGTAGAGAACCATGAAATACGATATTTAAATTGGCTAAAACAACTCCTGTGATAGTTTGAGGTGAAAAAAGAATGCCATCTTAATTCTTGATTGAATATGATTGTATGGGAAAAAAATTTGAAATCTTTGGAGCGGTTTTATTAAAAAATTAATTTTGTATATATAAAATTCTTAAAACATTTTTAAGAACAAATTTTGGTATGCAAATCTAAAGCATGTATTGATGTGTATATAAAAACAAAATTTGAAAAAACCCGTTTTTGAGATATCGAATTTTCAAAAAAAAAAAAACGTTTGAATGTTTTTTTAAAAACCCATAAACTTTTTTTGAAAATTTTGATATGCAATATTATTTAATCTTATCTGAAATGGGTATATAAAAAATTCATTTAAATTCACAATAAAAAAAATACCTTCTGACAGGTACTACCAATAATTACTTTGTGTAAAATTTTATAATTTTTGGTAGTAGATCGTACTAATTTAAGTATATGAAAAAAGTTTAATCAAAATCGTAGGAGTCGTTTTTGAGAAAAAAAATATTTTCCTTTGCGGTTTTTAACTTTTGTATGGAAGTTATACCGTTATTTTTCAAAAATGTAATTTCTTTCTAAAAATATTGTAGAGAGTACTTAATAACTCTTAAATATCGAGTTTCAAAAAATTCGATCATGTCGTTTTCGAAATATTTGATTTTCAAAAAAAAACTTTTGAAACATTTTTAAAAATCCAAAAAATATTTTTTTCAGAAATTTTGGTTCACACAACTATTTATATTTTTTCGAAGCTTCTGTATGCAAAAAATAATTGAAATCGGTTCTACCTTTTTGAAGAAAATCAAAAATTAAAAAACGGTTCTTTGGGAGGTACCATTAATAACCATTTTTGAAAAATTGTTTTCCACCCAAAGGAAGCCTTACTGAAATAAATTGATCGAATTTGACTTTTTAAGAAAAGTTGTCGAGCTGTTTTTTAGAAAAATACGATTATGTAAGATTGCTAAAAAGATTGTATTGCAGGTACCGTTATTTTTGGTTCTAAAGAACTGAAAAAAAAACGTGTGGGCATAATCACCAAAAACCACTATTTACTAAGTTTGAAGAAAATAGATTGAGCCGTTTAGGCTGTAGACGAACAGACAGACAGACAGACAGAATTGTGCTACCCACTTTTTTGGTGCTCTCTTTCATCGTAATATCATGTTTGATTGTTATCTCAAACATTTTTTCTTGTACGAATCCAAAACTTGCCTTATAGTACCTATATCGCGAGTAAAAAGTGAAATAAGCCTCCAAATTTCTGTAATTTGTCATAGCGAAATGATTCCCCATTTTTTCTTTCTTTCTTTACTTCATTTTAAATTCGCAGAGCCCTGTTGGCCTCTTGAATGCATTCGTTGTTTCTTGAATACTTTGACTATAGATTTCTTCCAAACAAATGATTGCCTTAGAGAAATCAATAAAAATCGATTTTTATCACTTTCACTCCACAACAGAAAAACAGTGGTTCAAATTTAGAGAACTTGTTATAATATGCTTAAACCTTTTAACCACTCATGATATTTCCACTTCTGATACTGTGTAGGTATCTCCTCTTAAATGGCCCCACACAATTTAATGTTGACCCCATTCGGACTTAAAACAAGAAAAATACAAAACATTTTTCACATTAGATTATCTCTCACTCGTTGTTTGAATTGAAAATTTTTATTTGACATCTACAAAATAAAAATAGGAACTGTAAGAATATTTTTTTTTTTTCATCACCACACCATACCTTTGCCATGACCTTGCACCATTCTCACAATACACATCTATACTTCAGTGCAAAACACATCAAAATAAATCTTTGACCATGGCCTATGAGCATGATAAAATGCCTGCTAAATATTAAATTTAAATTCACCTACGAAGAAAGTGTGCAATTTCTCCAAGGACCACAGCTATGCATATTTTCACTCAGAGGACACAAACGACGACGAAGTTATAATGCCATATCACCAGGCCAAGTTATACTCATATCTTCTCCATGACCGAGCCTCTCTATATATTCGCACTTCTGTGTTTTCAAATTCAAAGACTTGTTCGTTGTTGTCGTTGGTCTTGTGGGTCGTGGGTCTTTGGTACCGGTATACCGTTCAGTTTCTTCATAACTGGTATATAGGCTTGTTAGAGCTATGATGTGCTTCAGTGAAGCTTCTTCTTATATGTGCACTTGAAATGTGAAGAAGTCCGCCATTGTACTTATAAAATGTAAGGTTCATACCCATAAATGCATGCATATATGCACTGCACATGTATACATAGGTATGGATATATGAAAAATCGTTTTTGCATAGAAAAAATGTGTGTACGAGCATATAATATCCTCGAATATAACTTAGGTACGGGTATATTCTGTTTCAATTTCAATCCTTTTATGAAATGTGTTTTCACACTCAATAGTTTTGCTGCTTGCCCTCTTGCAGAAAAGTGTCTCTAAGGCAAAAGTTTTATTTTCTTTTAAAATACTTCAAGAATCTCTATTCGTTCGGTACCCAAGACAACGTTTTAGAGAAGAATACTAGATTCGTTCTAGATCTCCTTTTTCTCTCTCTTTAACTCTCTGACTATTCCAAAACTCCGGTAGCTAAGTTTTTCCGTCTTCGACCAACCGGAAGCAGTGGGTAAGTTTCTTTTTTTTTTCAAAGTATTTTGCATAGGATTTGAACCAAATAGCATTGAAACTACAACAACAAATATACAAACTATCCAACACAGCAACTATACATACATAATATATAGCCAAAGCAACAAAATAATAATCGTACAAGTAGGATGCAATCTTGTGTTCCTACACTGCTGTTGCAAGCAAGAATGCGGTATTATAAGACTATAACGAGCAACCAAGACTTGTTTAAGAACAGAAGATGACCATAGAGTTCGTTTTCTCTCGGCGTGGAATTATTCATACATTCAAAAATTGAAAAGTGGATATATGTGATTTTATTCATGCAGAAAATTGCAACAAAGATGCTGAATGCAATCATGTTTTTGGACAAACTTTTCCATAAAAAAAAAAAACTAAAACTACATACATACAAATATATGTAGGTGGTAGATAAATATTATAGTCGTTTCTGAAGTTCTATCTTTTAGATATAAAACTTAAATATTAGAGATTTATTTTTTGTTTTTTTTTTTTTTTTTTGAATACGAAAGTGATTAATCAACTTATGATTACCAACAAAGTAGAAATATTCGTAATGTATGTAGCTACCTAAAGAAGTTTTAATTTAATTTGAATTTATGTAAGTTTTGGATTTTGACAAATTGGAAATGGTAGGTCCATGTAGCTATGCCAAAGTTTTGTTTTCAACATGGTTTTCATAAAATTCATATGGTCTTATACGATTTATTACTACTGTACTTATTAAAAAACTTTTACAGGTAAGAAAAGATAAGAAATAAAATACAAAGGTACTTTGAAATTTAGGGAACTTTTCTGCATAAATACAGTTAAATAATAAGTTTAGCTGTTTTAAATATTGTAGGAAATTTATTTTTATTCAAATTGAACTTTCAAGACCAAAAAGTTAATGTAATTGAAATTGTAATGATTATACTTGCCGTGTTAAATCTCTGTAAGTGTGTTGTTTTAAACTAATCAATATAATATTTTATTCATTTTCATCAGGTTTTTAATTTACTGTCATCTTTTAAATAATCTCCTTTCGAAAATAATGGCTTTCGTGAATAAAATTAGCCACGGAATTTTTCCCATCGTCGTCGAGAATTGGGAACGTGAATTGTGGTCGCAGTTTCTCACGGAATTTATTGCCATCGAAAATGAATATTCCATGGCCACTGGCCAACCATTTTGATCGACCGAATTTGAGCCTGCAAGGAACAGTGGAAAATTGTGGGAATTTCTTATTTTAGAAGGTGGGAGAAACTCCGTTGGAAATTTTATTCACGATAGCACCCAATTAAATTAATAATAGATAATAAAATTAGCAAATTTCTCGTTGCTCGTTGCGTTTTTGTCTTTGTATTAGTTAGCAGTTAGAATACCTTTTTTAAATTTGTCATTATTATTATTAGGTATATTTAATTAATAAAAACATGTTATGAATTTCAATCCAAGAAATTATTTAGATATACCTAAAATGCAATCAACACAGTGCTTTTCCTTGAATACTTCCAAACACCCATTTATATTTTCAATTACATGCAATTTGTATTTTTTTTTTTCAATTACAATATTAGAAGTAATGGAAATGTATGTTTTTTCATTACAATTATGTGTAACTGTAATTGAAAAAGCTCAATTACTATGTAATTACATGTAATTGAAATTAAAATTGAAATAAATTACAAAAATAATCATTATTTCCAAACTCTGATCGAAAACTCATCATTGAAAATTGTAATGATTGATTTTGAGACGTTTAGAAAGCGAAATAAGTGATTATTTTGATGCCAAAATAGACCTCTTGTCTTAATTATCATTTCTAGACAAAACAATTTTCAGTTTGGCCCAGCCTTTTATACAAAATTAGTTTGTTTATTGCAAGGATGGGACAACCTTACCAATGATCATTGAAATATTTAAAATCTTTTTATAAATAGATAAGTTAGGGCTCATTTGAGATTTTGTTTTTGTCCCATTGGTGCCCTGGAATTTACAGGCCCAATGTTACTTTTTTTTTTTTAATCGCCAATTCTTGGTCTTCGAAAACTTTTTTAGCTCTTCAACATGCAATCAAGTGAAAACCAAACATTATTGAATAATATATTTGCAGCCTTTTTCTCAAAAAAACTATTTTTACTTTTTTTACAAATCTTATCAACTGGTATGTATAATAAATAACTATCCCAATGTCCATATCAGATATTTGATACCAAAAAAAATGTTCAAAAATTGTAGGTAATTTTTTTGATTTTTTTTACAAATCCTATGTGTAGAATTAATTTAACCGTAGGCCAATATCATTGTTTGTTCTCAAGATATTCGAGCCAAACAACTTTTTTCTAAAATGTTTGGCAATTTTGTTTTAATAATAAAAACCTTTTGGTTGATATATATATTTTATATTTTAACCAATTCTTTTTTACGTAACTATGTGTAGAATACAATTAACCCAAGGTTGATAGCATGATTCATTCTCGAGATATTTGAGACTATAGAAATTTAACAACACTTTTTTAATTGCGATATAGGTAGGTAGGTACTATAACGCAAATTTGGGATTCCTGCAAACAAATTTTTTGAGATAACAATCAAACATAACATTACGATGATAGAGAACACGAAAAAAGTGGGTGGCACAATTCTGTCTGCCTGTCTGTCTGTCTGCCTATCTGTCTGTTTGTATCTGGATCTACAGGCTAAACCAATGTTGTGATTTTCTTCAAATTTTGAACTTAAGGTTTTTTTGTAACTCTCCAGAGATGAAATTAAAATTTTTGTTTAGCTCTAAAAATAACGGAACTTGCCATGCAACCGTTAAGGGAAAGCTAATTTATCTCAAAAACGGCTCCAACGATTTTGATAAAAAAAAATCAGTGTATTATTGTAGATATGGTGTAGTTTCTGGTAAGGAAAAAAAATTATCAAAAACATTTATTAACGGTACCTGCCAAATAACAGTTTTTTGATTTTCGGTTTTCTTATTAACCACTCATACGATTTCAATAATTTTTTTCTTCACAAAAGCTTTGTTAGAATATAAATAATACTGCATACTAAAATGTTAACAAAATTTAAATTTTGGATTTTTAAAAAAAGATTCAAATTTTTTTTTTCAAAAATAGGTTGATGAATTATTTTGAAATTTTAATTTTAAATGTATGTATATTAATATATACTAAAATTGGCATACCAATTTTTTTTTTTTAATAATACAAAATTTTATATATAAAAAATTATTTTTTAAGAAAACGGCTCCAACGGTTTAAAATTTTTGTTTGCATATATTCATATTTTTTCACGTAATCAAATGGCATATTTCTGTTTGAGCGCTTAGTTATTTATCAGGCTGTTTAAACAATTAAAAGAACCATTTAAATGCTTTTTTATACTCTCTCTATAATTACATGAATATTATTTAAAACTCTAAAGTCCCACACAACTTGAACATAACAACAAGTAAGTGCGATCCAGTCGTGCATTTTATTTTTATCAATTTTCATAATCATATTTTTCTCAAATACTCGACAACTTTTCCTACAAAAATTCAATAAATTACTTTTAGTAAGGGCTTCCTTTGGGTGGGAAAACATTTTTCAAACAGTAACCATTTTTCAAAAAATGGTTGTTAATGGTACCTGCCAAGGAACCATTTTTTTAATTTTTGATTTTCATCAATATTTTTTTTATACAAAAGCTTCCAAAAAATATATATAGTTTTGTGTACTAAAATTGAAAAAAAAATATATTTTTTGAATTTTAAAAATGTCTTAAAATTTTTTTCTGAAAATCAAATATTTCAAAAAGGATATGATTGATGTTTTTGAAACTCGATATTTAAGAGTTTTTTAGTGCTCTCTAAAATATTTTTAGACAAAAATTTATATTTATGAAAAATAACGGTACCTTCCATACAAAAGTTAAAAACCCGTTGATCAAAATAATTTTTTCTCAAAAATGCCTCCTACGATTTTGATTTAACTTTTTCTATACTAAAATTAGTACGGTCTACTACCAAAAATTGTAAAATGTTTCACTTAGCAATTATTAATAGTACCTGTCCTAGAAGGTTTTTTTTTATTTTGAATTTTCTCATTATTGGCTAAACGGATTTAAATATTTTTTTAATATACAAATTTCAGATAAAATAACATCATATTGCATATCAAAATTTTCAAAAAAAAAAGTTACAATTTTTTCTTTGAAAATTCGATATCTCAAGAACGGGTTGACAATTTTTTTAAAACTGTTTTTATCGGCACATAAATATAAACTAAAGATATACATCCCAAAATTTGGCCTTACAAATGTTTAAAGAATTTTATATAAACAAAATTAATTTTTTGAGAAACCGCTCCAACGATTTTAATTTTTTTTTTCTATACAATCATATTCAATAAAGAATTAAGATGGCATTTTTTTCAACTTACACTGTCAAGGAGTTGTTTTAGCTAATTTACATATCGTATTTCATGCTTCTCTACATTTGTCTCTCATAATTTCCTTGTTTTTATATACGATTTTCTTAAACCTGGAACATTAGAGCGAGTCCGTGGGACCCATTCGTGCATTTTACTTTTAAATTTCTATAGTAAGAAAACGCTCATTCAATTTTTTTAAGTCCTATCTGCACGTCATGAAACTACTATCATATCTATAAAATAAAATCCATCCGAAGTCGATATATTTAATCTTGAGGAATGGTGAAGGAAAAAAGTGAAGGAACGTACGAATGTGGATGGATATTCCGATTCTAGGGAGCTCTAAACGTGAAGATATATCTAAATTTTCGATTCGAAAAATTTGACTAATTTCAATAACTTCCAATGGGAAGTTAAAAACAAAATAAAATGCAAAACAAAAGTAATAAAAATTACATTGAAATAAAAAAACCCTACAAATGCAAGTCATTTACTCTTCTTTTTATTTAAAATGAGTTTGTTTTTGGCATAACTTAAGCTCGCACATTTTGAAAACTATTACGAAGTTTTTTGAAACAAGAATTTTAAGATTTTTGCACTTATTTTTTTAGAATTTCCGAGCTTACCAGACTTGCATCATCGAATGCTGTTTTTTTTATTATAGCTCGTTTTTTTCTGAGTGTAAGCCTAATTTTTTAAAAATATTTAGTAGTAGATCGCACTTATTTAAGCATATCGAAAAATGTTATTAAAATTCTCGTCTCTGTCTCCGTAAGATAAAATAAATTCTTGTTTCGGTATCGGTTTCGGTTACAGTATCAGTATCGGTTACGTTTAGTTTCGGTCTGATCTCACAGGCACACAAAAATAAAATGAATGACTTGCTTAGACGTTCTTGGTCTTGTAGTTGAATTCTCTTGGTATTTTTTAGATTTAATAAAAAAAAAATATTACTAAATAAAATATGCATAATGAATACAAGACATTTTTTCATAACTTAAGTTTTTTGAATGACTTAACAATATCTAAGGGCATGTTTTACCATGACTAAGTAAAACTCCACTACCGGTATCATACATACATAAACATAAAGTTTTCCACATTATTGGTCAAGTTTAAACGATTGTTAATTCTTAAAGTAATTTATCTCTCATGTATAAAAACTTTAATCCATATTAGCCCAGGAAAAACATTATTTTTTTGAAAAAACCCGTTATTAAAAAGTTAGAACCCTACCAATTGATGTGGACTTTTCAAGATTTATAAAGCAGGGTATAAAAAAAATGTATACCAAAACTCAGCCTTAGAGATTTTTTCGTAAAAGCTGCCATATACCTTTTACTAATTGTCCTGGCCTAAATGCAAAAATAATAAAATAACATTTAAAATAAAACCCTACAAATGCAAGTGATTTACCTTTCTGTGTTTTACGATGGATTTGTTTTAATTTAATTTAAGCTCACACATTCTGAAAATTATCTCGAAGATTTAAGATTCAAAGATTATTTTGTTCATCTAGATTCGTTTTTATTTACTACTGTGTGCTGGCAAAAACCGTTAATTAAGGTTTTATAATTTTTGTTTTACCACACAGTACACCGTGCCTATTTACAAAAATACACGGTATTTTTTCATCGCTGGGCCGTTTTTGAGCTAAAAAAACTTAAGTTTTCCCTCTTGGAAATCAACAAAAAATAATAAGTTTAAAATTTGTAGAAAATCGCAGTGGCTTAGGCTGTAGGTCGAGGTACAGACAGACATATAGACAGAATTGTTCCACCCACTTTCTTGTTTTCTCTTCTTTATAGTACCTACCTACATAGATCACAAGTAAAATTTAAAAAAGGTGTGTGGGAGGAGTGACCAAACAACACTATACGCATACCAGTAGGACTGGGCAACACTTTTATTACACAATTTAATTTTTATTTTCTTTTCTTAACTGTTTAAAAAACCTTAAATATTTTTTGTTAAATGGGTACACCGAAATAATGGTAAGGCTATAGAATAATATTTTTTGAAATATTTAGCTGAGCGTTACGTGTGGGACCTCAAAAATACCATTGTTTTAAATTTGAGTTGTTGACGCAAAAGTTCAGCAAAACCTGAAGTTAAAAGATGCTTAATATAGTGGTTAGTTTGCTTCAAGACATTTCAAAACTATGACTAAACTAAAAACTACGAGATAAATAATAACTAAAAACTATTAAGTTCACCGTTACGTGCGGGATACATACGAAATCAATATTTTAAAATATTTCGTTTAAGGCCGAACATTTATTAATACTTATAAGTATTAAGTATAGCATTTTATTTGGACTTAAGAATAGTTTGATCCCGTTTCATAACCACTGGCATTTACCGTAGCTATATTGACATTTTCGTGCTTTGTTTTCAGATAGCTGTAAAAAAGCATTTACAGTTGCAGTTTATTTCTTCTTAAAACCAAAGTTTTTGATTAAAATGTAATAAAATGTGTAGCAATTAGATTTTACATAAAAATATTAATTAAACTGATTTGTTCAATAATTGAAGTGTTTTTTCCTCAAACGCCTCATATTTTTTCGCCTAAAAGAGTATTTAAACACTAAAAAAGTTCCTTTTTTGAAATTCTGAGGCTAGAAATACTCAAAGAAATGTGTAATATTTCCATAAATATGGTTATGCTTAATCCTTACAGATGAACCATCACTATTTGCTACCATTAAAATAGTTCCCGACTGAAAAGGTAAAGTATCTTAAGTCGACTTAAGATAATTCCCTTTTTTAATGATTCCTATTAAGATTTTGCGCACAGTTCTGCCTTATTTACATTTTTCTATCTCACTCCTTTTCCTTTTTATAGAGGACAAAATTTCATCTTATGTAGGAAAAGAACATAAGACGCAAGTTAAGTTCACATTGGACGTTGTTTTCAGTCGAATCAAAAAATTTTAAGTATACTTAAGACTATATTATCTTTAATGATTGTTATAATTTTTAAAAGATAAAACATATTAAGTTGACTTAAGATACTTTTCCACGTGCAAAAACCAAAAACAAAATCACACTTAAGTCGACTTAAGATACAACTCATGAAAAGATGTTTTCATGAAACTTAAACTGTTTTGTTTTCTGACCCGTAAGTAGGAACTTTTTTTTAAGTAACACTTCATAAGGTTTAAAAATGACATAGAAACAGATTTCTATAAACTTTCTGTAAGTTTATTTTCTGAAACCGTTAATTTTATAAATGAAATGTGATTTAGAGAACCTACTCGTTTATGTTTTTATAACTTTTATTTTCAAAAAAAGTAAAGGAATTTCATCTTATGTTTCATTTAATTCCACTTAAGAATGTGCAGTTCATCTTAAATCAACTTAGCCTGGGAATGGTTATCAAAAAATTTAGGCAAAATATCTTATATCGACTTAAGATTATCGACGTTATAAACTTGAAAAAAAAAATAAAATAGGCAAACTATTTCGAGTCATATTTTGCTTTTTAACTCACAAAATATTCACAATATATTTTGACAATAAATTTAAAAAAACAGCTCATAAAATTGTTCTTTTAAAAAGTCAAGTTTTTTTGCTCTGCTGAAAAATGTTAAAAATGGACTTAAGATAGTTGAGGCAGTGAGAGCCATAGTGGCCTAACTGCAATTTTATCGAAATTGAGTTTATTACAAAAATTGAATCTGTATATATGTGGCGGTATCTACACTTGTTGATAATATCACTTTATATTTTAGTATACGTATTTTGTTTTTAATGTTATCTGTTTGTTTTCTAAATATTTTTCATAATTTTTATTATTCGAACTTAGTTACTAAAAGTAACACGTTTCATTTTGCTAATTTTTTAATTTTATAATAAAACGTTTTTTATTAATTTTATTGGTTTCTTTTATTAAAGTTTTAATTCAAGAAACTAAATTGGTGACCCCGACGTGATGGCCAACGAAAACAACAATCGACAAATGGATGTAGCAGCTAATTATTACGCTCGTCTTCAAATGCCTCCATTCATCGAATCAGACGTTGATAATTGGTTTTACCTACTGGAATTTTATTTTCGAGCCTCAGGAATTGGGCAAGATGGAAGGAAATTCGACACCGTATGCTCACAACTGCCACCAGGTCGCATAACCGAACTACGACCAATAATTGACGCTGCACCAAACCAAGAAAAATACGAATATATACGAACTAATTTGACCAGCTATTTTGCAGATAGCCAACAAAAACGGCTTCGTCGTGTATTACATGATATGCCTCTTGGCGATAAGAAGCCTAGTCAACTTTATTACGAGATGGCTCAAGCTACAAAAGGAACTCTAAGCGAACAGGTTCTCATTGATTTGTGGGCTTCACGCCTTCCTCCTTCTGTTCAAACCGCAGCCATCATGGTAAAAGGTTCAGTAGCCGAAAAAACGCAGATTGCTGATACCATAATGGAGAGTGTCGAACTCCGTCAGCTAAATGCCTTAGCTTCTGAAAATCCCACAATAACGAACACCAACTCTAAGAGCACGGATGAAGTCTCCTCGGCCTCATCCCAAGTCGATCACCTTATTTCGGAATTTTCCAAAATAGTAGCCAATAAAAAACAAAGACGTCCTTCTCAACAACCACGCAATCGTACACCATCAAGTATACTCAACTCTCGAACATCAAGCCCAGCGAAGACGGGATGCCTCAATTGAGCAGTTTGATGATTGTTTTTTTCATCGCACCTTTGGTAACAAAGCCGTAAATTGTCGTCCACCATGCAGATTTCGCCATTCTTCGAACACTGTTTTACAATCATACCAGCAATGACTCAAATTTCCTGAGGCAACACGACGACAATCGTCAGCCTCAATCAGCCGATTACGCATACACGAGCAAACAACCAACACACCGTTTCTTATCGACACTGGTGCTGAAGTATCCTGCTTACCACCATCCCCTTCATTGAAAAATCTCCGCCCAACTTCAATGCAACTATTTGCCGTCAATGGTTCTCCAATAAAGGTATACGGAGAAGTCACGCATGAACTGAATCTTGGTCTTCGCCGCCCATTCGTTTGGACATTTATTGTTGCTGATGTTACCTCTCATATTATTGGTGCAGACTTCTTGCATCATCATGATTTAATGGTTGACGTTAAGAGATCCCGTCTAGTTGACTCTCGAACAAACGCAATTTCGAAGTCCCTCTCAGCAATCTCAAGCCATGTACCCTCTCCACAACTTATCGACCGAAAAGCTCCATTCGCTAACATAATATTGGCATTTCCCAACATAACCCGGCTTGCACCTCCCGGAGCATCAACAAACTCAAAGGCATTACATTATATAGAGACTAATGGCCCACCCTGTTCAGCTAGAGCTCGCCGTTTACCACCGGACAAGCTTCATGCTGCCAAAAAGGAATTTGAATTACTCATGCGCGCCGGAATATGCCGCCCTTCAAAATCAAATTGGTCTAGTCCTCTCCATATGGTTCAAAAGCCAGATGGTTCATGGCGGCCTTGTGGAGACTATAGGGGCCTAAATGCAATAACGTTGCCGGATCGATATCCACTACCGTACCTACATGACTTTACCAACATCCTGCGTGGTAAGAAATTGTTTTCAAAAATTGATTTACAAAAAGCATTCCATCAGGTACCCATTAATCCAGATGACGTTCACAAGACCGCCATCATAACGCCCTTTGGATTATTCGAGTTTACTCACATGACATTTGGGCTTTGCAACGCAGCACAAACTCTTCAACGCTTAGTTCATGAAGTTCTACGTGGACTTGAATATGTATTTTCTTACATGGATGATATATGTGTCGCTTCAAGGAATACCGAAGAACACCACGAACACCTTTTAGAAGTTTTCAAAAGGCTCTCCAATCACAATTTAGCTATAAATGTCGCAAAGTGTGTTTTTGGACAATCCAAATTAGAATTTCTGGGCCACCTCATCACGCAACATGGAATAGCCCCACTTCCATCTCGAGTTGAAGCAATACAACGGATTAAACGCCCAGAAAATGTAAAACAGCTCAAGGGTTTTATAGCAACAATTAATTTTTACAGAAAATTCATTCCACATGCCGTAATTACTCAAATTCCATTGTTGGAAATGGCTCCGGGTAACAAGAAAAATGATAAAACTCCTCTGCATTGGACCGACTCAACAATCAAAGCGTTTGATGACTGCCGAAATCTGTTAGCTCATGCAGTACATTTGTCACATCCCGTGCCAAACGCGGAACTCATCCTTATCACTGACGCATCAAATATAGCTGCAGGCGCAGCCTTACATCAACTTGTTGACAATGTAGCTGAACCACTTGGATTTTTTTCTAAAAAGTTTTCTTCTACACAGCAACTCTACTCTACCTACGATCGAGAGCTTACTGCAATGTATTTAGCGGTACAACATTTTCGAGACCTCCTTGAGGGTCGAACATTTCATATACAAACAGATCATAAGCCGCTAATTTTTGCTTTTCGCCAACGCCCTGAAAAATCATCTGCTCGACAAACAAACTATTTGTCATATATCAGCGAGTTTACCACTGACATCCGGCATATAAAAGGTGAAGATAACCACGCTGCAGACATGCTATCACGGATTGACTCTTTGAGTACAAAAGAAGACCTATACACCAAATTGGCAATGTCACAAGAATCAGACGCTGAACTCCAGCAATTGCTCTCAGGTAATCATTCGCATTCACTTCAACTTAAATCATTTTCATTCCCGAAGATACCGAAACCTATTTATTGCGATGTATCACACAATCTAATTCGTCCTTTCATCACAAAAAATTTACGCCAGGCGTTTTTTGATGCTACTCATAACCTTTCACACCCAGGCCGTCGTGCATCAGCACGCCTTATGGCCGAACGCTTCATCTGGCCAAACATACGTCAGCAATGCTCAAACCTTGCGAAACTATGCATAGCTTGTCAACGAACTAAGGTACATCGTCATACAAAATCGGAGCTCCAGCACTTCCCAATGCCAGATCAACGCTTTTCCAACATAAACATCGACATTATAGGACCTTTTCCACCTTCAAACGGCTATCGTTACCTGCTTACTATCATAGACCGATTTACAAGATGGCCAGAAGCGTTTCCGATGGTGGACATGACTGCGATGAATTGCGCAAGCGCTTTAATAACTGGTTGGATTTCTCGTTTCGGAACTCCATCGCAAATCACTTCCGACCAGGGAAGACAATTCACTTCATCAATTTTTTCCGAACTGTGCAAATGCTTAGGAACGAACCACACAATGACAACCTCCTACCACCCACAGTCAAATGGAATTGTGGAGCGTTTCCATCGAACCCTGAAAGCGGCAATTAACTGTGGCGATTCTACTAATTGGGTAAGGCGTCTCCCTCTCATCCTTTTAGGAATTCGCTCAACCATTAAAGAAGACATAGGGGTAACGCCAGCAGAGATGGTATATGGCACAGTACTTCGTCTTCCAGCGGACTTGCTAGCACCTGCACGAGATAATCGGAGCCAAACCGATTTTATCAAGGACCTTCGAATCATGATGGAAAAATCCAGACCTCAACAAACAGCATGGCACTCAATACAGCGTCCGTTCGTACATAAAGATCTAAGTTCATCATCACACGCATTTATCCGAAACGATTCAGTTAAAGCTTCAATAGTTCCACCGTACGAGGGACCCTTCAAAATAATTGAACGTCATGGCAAGTTTTTCACACTAGATGTTCGAGGACGAATCATCAAGATATCAATAGATAGATTAAAGCCTGCATATTTAGATGCCACCCAAGAGGATGACGAAAATGTTTCAACTTCAAACGTACATCAACCGCCACAACGTTCATTACTTCAGTATTCCTGCACACGCTCCGGACGTCAAATACGACTTCCACAACGTTTCCTCTGAAGTGCAGTAAACTTCTGGGGGGCCTATGTGGCGGTATCTACACTTGTTGATAATATCACTTTATATTTTAGTATATTCATAAAAATATCGTATTTTGTTTTTAATGTTATCTGTTTGTTTTCTAAATATTTTTCATAATTTTTATTATTCGAACTTAGTTACTAAAAGTAACACGTTTCATTTTGCTAATTTTTTAATTTTATAATAAAACGTTTTTTATTAATTTTATTGGTTTCTTTTATTAAAGTTTTAATTCAAGAAACTAAATATATTAAACAATATTTCTGCATTTAAATTTTTTGAATTGATAGCTCCATGCCATACTTATAAGACTTTTAACATTTAGAGGGCACCCACAAGAAAATTCAAAGCTTGAGTGCTAAAGTGGCCTATCTGATCAGTTATAACGGTATTTTGAAAAATTATTGATACAAAATCGAAAACCATTTAATTTTGTATCATCTTGCAGATAAAAATCAAAATTATGTTCATTTATTTAAAAACTACAAGTTTTTGATCTTTTTTCAAACCTCAAGTGTTTAAAAATATTCTGCTCCTTATTTTTGCTCTACTGAAAATAATGAAAAATGCAGTTAAGCCACTATGGCTCTCACTGCCTCAGTTAACCTTTTCAGTCGAGAGTTTTATCACGAATGTTCACCCTATTCGTTCACAACCTAAGTGTGAAGGTAGGTTTACTTAGATATTATTGAAGGTGAACAATATTTAATTAACAATTATAAATCACTCTAAATGGTTTTTTTCTTAGCTAAAAATAACCTAAAAATAATTGAAAAATAAATGCAAGGCCTTTTTTGATGAGAAACTTCACATCTCCACACAAAATTAATCTCAGAAAGTTTTAAATTTCACATCTAACTACCGTTTTTCATCTAACTTTCCGTTTTGGCGAACTTGAGTTGAGTTAAGAAAACTCAGATATTGTAGAGTATTTCATATCTTATTTTATTTTAAGAAGAATTTTCTTTGTCAGTATAGATACCTAAATCGGATTTCATATTGCTTATAACTTATTTACAGATGATTTATCGACAAATCATCTCGATATTTCTTTATACCAAAAATATTTTTCTATTTTCTAACACATTTTTCTAAAAAAAAAATTAATGTAATAAAATGTTACAGTAAAAAACAAGATGCAAACAAGAGTAAAATCATAAACGAAATACAATAAGCAATTGAAGATTCCCTTCAAATGCTTAATGTTTTTTTTTAAACAAAAAAAATAAATAAATATAATATTATTCCTGCCGTCAAGAACATACTTTTTCTATACATATTTTCAACTAAGTTGAATCTACAAATAGTTACTGCACAAAGAACAGTATAAACAGAAAACAAAAAAATATATATAAAAAAAAAATTGCTAGAAAGAAGAAGAAACGGTTATAAATTCTTTCGAATTTTCTTTTCGTTCCTTGTCGATTTTTGCCATATATTGTATATCGTTAACCTATATCTCTTCATATCTATGTAGATATGTATCAGTATAAGAGAAGGTATGTATGTATATGTATTTATCCTCAAACAGAATGTTAAAGAAATTGTATTTCGTTGTTGCTTCCTGTATTCAAAAAAAAAAAAAAAAACTATATAGAGCGGTCGGAAGCAGCAGCAACAAGGATATACTTATACACATTCAACAACTCAACCGGATATAGATTTCAACTTAAAGTTTTTCACTTTGTACATTATTTTTCCGTTGGATGTGTATAGTGTTTCCTTGCAATATACCTTGTATCTTATAACGTTGTTGTAGAAACCAACAACGAACGGGTACTGGGTATTAAAGGGTACTGGGGTACCTATGAACTGAACACATCATATACACCCTCTTTGCTGCTGCTAGTTTCATCATCGTTCCTATAGAGTCCTAGAGTTCTAGATGAAATGGTTTTCATTTTGTTCAATTCAATTTGTGTAAGAACGTCTCGTGCACGGCAAAGGCTTCTTCTTCTTTTTCTGCTCCCAGAAAAAAAAGGCTTGATGCTTGCCTTTGCTCTATACTCTGCCTGCTTGAATCGGTTTGGTTAGTAGGTAGGTATAGTCTGTTGTTTGGCTTGCTGGTTTTAGTTGGCTACTATATGGATGCAGCAAGAACAAGAATTTTATTTTCAATATAAAAAGCAAAACGATTTAACGCTGTTTCCGGTTGAGCGCTTCAAGAAGAAATATACATACATACAAACGCCACCCAAACCAAGCAAAACAGTAGTAGATAGGTACCTGAATATATATTCATGTAGATAGTCATGGCAGACAATACCTACACTCATTCTTCAATGCCCCGCAGATTCAATTTAAACAATTCACGACGAAAGCACACTAACAAGGACTAAATCTTAAGCTGATTGCAAAGCGATGATTTTGTAGCTTTTACGTTTGAAATCTTTCCGAATGGTTATTTTTATTTTATTTTATTTTTTGTTATTTTTTTTATTCATGCACTTAAGCTCAATAAAGAAGCCTTAACCTTAAAAAACTATAGTTTATATGTAGTTTCAGATTAAGTATGAGCTAGGTAGATTTATGTGCAATTTGCTTATCCATTGGGGCTATTCAAAATAATAAAAGACATGCGGTCAACTTTCCAGCTATTTGTTCCATAATTTCAGATTATGAAATAGCTACGATTAATTCCAGTCAATTCAAATAAAAACGTAGCTAGGTAGCTTAAATATTTTTTAATATATACTTTACCCTCAATAGGTGAAAAGCTTTTCCGCTTAAAAAGTTCTTAAGCCATCAACAAAAAAACATTTATTAAAAAAAAAGCAATTCTCCTAGATGGCCCTCTTTAATAGGAATGTGTTATGCATAATTTATTGCTACCGATAATTTTTATATAATCACAAAAGCTTCCTTTCAAAATGGACTTGAAAATATTAAACTCTTAAAAGGACTTAAAAAGTCCAATTAGTTGCTATTTAAAAAGCCATTTCAAAATTATGTGAGTGGATGTACTTCAGAAATGTGGTTAATGCTTGGGATTTGTTAAACTTCAACTCATAAATATCAATATTGAATTTTAAAATTTTCTTAAATCCACAACATCTAGCTATACAGCCAGCCACCTGGTACACACACTCGCTCCCATCATCAGGGACATCCGCACACATTCATAATAATAATCGAACTTTAGTACATATTTTGTTGTCAAGTTATTATGCTTTACATCAGCCGAAGCCAAACGAAACGAACAAAACAACATCCTGAATTCTGCTCCTGGATATGGAGTACTGATGGGAATGAACGAACATCAAGGACCAACCAAAACTCAAAAAACAAAATTTCCAAAGTTGTTTTCTTTCAAGTCACGTCTTCTTCAACGCATTATGATATTTGATGTACCTTATATTCTTCCTCCTACCGGGAATGCTTCCGCATTACCATATTATCCTGACCGTGTTAATATTCATAGAGTGTTGTTGTGCATTGGATTTGTCCATTCTCTCCTCTCAGATTGACTCATGGTTATTTTTTTTTTGTTTTTTTATTAAATTTGTTTTGCTTCTTATAATTTTATTCATATTTTGCTATGTTGGTTGTGGATGTGAAAAACAAAAAAACAAGATGATAAAAATTAACGTAAAATTCCTCAATTTAAGTCTAACGGTGTAATGAGAGAATTTTTTTTTTTGCTTTCTAAAATCAAGTTCTCCTTAGTCAGAATATCATTAAGTAGATTTTGTGTAGGTACCTGCAGGTTAAAAAAGAAAAAACTTAGAAATTTACTTTATTGTTGATTCCCTTTGGATTTGCTATTTGGGATTTGGCTATCTTCATGTGGGATACTTTTAATTTTTTCCTTATTAACCAACCCCTTTTTAACAGACAAAGTTAAGATATAATTAAGTGAAATTACTTATTATCCAATTTAAATTATAATAATTATTATAGTTGCTTGTTGTGGCCTGCAATATTAAAAGACATTAAAAAAATAACGAAAAAAACCCCTATTAACAAAAACACAATCAAATTTTAGCTTTGTTTTTAATTTATATTGTTTCTCAAGTTAGTGTAATGCTTTTTTCTAGCTATATTCTTTATCTTTTTCAGCGTTCTAAATTATAGTTTGGAGTGAATTTAATTAGTGTTGAAAATTTAATAAGCTAAATAAATTTACCCACTTTGGGCAATGATTATTGAACATGTTGCAGAAAAACAAAATTATTCCTTGTCTAGTTGGGAAAGGACATTTCTACAAAATTAACTTTAAATCAGAACTGTGTACTAAAGGCATAACAAGCGCAATTAACTTGTAATTGAAAGTTTGTAAGTACCGGTACAATATTCATTGGTACTTGTACCTAAAAATTTCAAGTACCAATGCCTATATTTGTACTGGTGATTCAATTCCACAAAAGTACTTGAAATTTTTGTACTGGTTACTTTTGTAGGTTGTACTTAAATCCTTTTCAATTAATTTTTAATTCCAAAATGCTAATAATTCTTTTTAATTACTTTTCGAAAAAACTGGAAATAATATATGCTTTAAACCAAAATCGCTGTGGTCGTCCAAACGTGGTTTTAAGTACCGTGGTCGTCATCGTCTCACTCTAGTCTCACAGTGAACGTATACACGGGGATCTGTTTCGTGGCTTTCTCTCTATGGTCTCGCTTTGATCTCGCCATGACATTAACACCTGGTGTTTGGTACTAATCATGTTTTGCTGTCATCTCGCTTTGGTCTCGCTATAGTCTTGCCGGGGCTCTTTTTTAATAAAATAAAATTTTTCAGAGGTTAAGATAAGCTTAAAACATGATTCAAAAGTCCAATCTTGGTTTCCAGTGTCTTGGTTATTGTTTTCGTCTTATTGTAGTTTCACCTTGCCAGCTTACATATGGATTTGTGTCGTGGTTTTCTCCCTATAGTCTCGCTTTGGTCTCGCCATGACATTTACACGTTGTTTTTCACATTAAGTTTGTTTTTCCTTCATCTCACTTTAGTCCCGCTAAAATTTCTTTTCAAACGTGCTCATCGCAAAATTAGTGAGAACTTCTCACTAGAATTCAGTAGGGTAAGGATCTCCCTTAGAAAAAAAATCATTTATACTCCGTTGTGTTGCTTCGGTGACGAGCACGCTTGAAGCTATTCTAAGTGTTTTCAATAGAATTTTTTTTAGCATATAGCATTTTGAAAGACATTAGCGGCATTTTACTATCCACATGATCTGATCCAGATACATTCACAACACGTAACTACAAAAACAATATGGGTATGGGATCCTCCTCTGGATCTGGATCTATTTCAAAGATCAAAAAATTTTCACTCTGGTGGCGTGGAGGCTATTTACTATTGTGATTAATTTTATTAGTGCAAGGAAAAGAGCCAGCAAACACATGAAAAATAAAAAACTTAAACTTAAAAGCGATGGGTATACAACAGCGTTCGAACCTTATTCCAATCGGAGCAAATTTACTCCGATTTTGAGGAAGAAAAAAAAATCTTAAGCACCACTCCGCTTTTTTGAGATCTAATCCTATTTGTCCACACTAAAATATTCGCTGGTCAAACGACATGAAATTTAATGACAACACTGTTATTCAATTTTCCAACCAATTCTCTGAAATCTAAATTTTTGCATCTGAATTCTGAAAGTCTATGCTTTCAGAAAAAGAATAATTTCTTTTTCTTACTTTGTTCGTCGTTTCTTGTTCATATCAAGGCTTACGTGATTTCTTTTTCTTTAAAATATCTTTTTATTTTTTGTTAAAAATACAGTTTTTAGAAACTTGAGTTTTCCCTTCGTTTTAAAATCTGCTCCGGAAATTTTAGATTTACTCCACTTTTTTTTGCAAATCTGCTCCGAAATTTTGCTACTGAGGTTCGAACCCTGGTATACAACACTATTGTCACCAAGATCCTGTCTGTTTTTTATCATGATCTGATCCGGATCATATCAAGTGGATAGTGAAGTGCGGCCATTATTTTGGCGAGACTTTAGCAAGACCAAAGCGAGATGGTGGCAAAACATGTTCAATTTCAAAAACCACGTGTAAATGTCACGGCGAGACCATAGCGAGAAAACAACGACACAGATCCTCGGGTAAGCTAACAAGGTGAGATTACAGCAAGACGAGCCCAATGACCATGATACTGGAAACCACGATTGGACTGTTGAATCATGTTATTAGCTTATTTTAACAACTTTGAAAAAAAAAACATTGGCAAGACTTTAGTGAGACCAAAGCGAGATGAAGGAAAAACATTTTTAAACACAAATCTCCGTGGCAACTGGCAAGACGAAAACAATAATCATGACACTGGAAATTGGACTTTGAACCACGTTTTTAGCTTATCTTAACCTCCTTGAAAAATTTAATTTCGTAAAAAAGAGCTTTGGCGATAACATGCTTAGTGCAAGAAAACACATGTAAATGTCATGGCGAGACCAAAGCGAGACCATAGCGAGAAAATTCTTTTTTTTTAAACATTTTATAATTTTTCAGGTTACATTAATAAAAAAACCATGAGGTCTTAAGCAATATACATTTTTTGTTAAAATTAACGTGTAGAATTGCCGAACAAATTGAATTTCAAAAATGATCCAATGTCAGACCTGTGGAAATTATTTTATTTCTCAAGCAATATTTTGAAATACTAACCGCCAATTTCTTCACAGAGTAAGTACCGGCATTAGTCTTCTCAAATCTGAATCTGGCATTCATACACGCCAGAATGAATAAATGAGAAATACTGATTTGAGTAATTACCTTAGGACAAGTACTGGTACGAACGTTAGTTCCCAGTGAAGAAATTGGCAGTTAAAAGTAAAATCCCGATTCGAGTTATTATGTCTGGTTCTTACAAAAGAAATTTTCAAAAAACGCGTCCGAAATTTTGGCTCCAATGTCGAAGCTTTTTTTACTCATATCAGCGTATCAGACAAAAAGGATCAAGTAGTTAGAATCAATAGATATACATACATATGTTTGCATAATTAGGTACATGCATACCTACATACATATGTACATTGTGCTAAACAAAATAATTTGCTATTTTCATTAATTTTCCCTTCAATCAAGCGTATTTTTAGTATTAAACTTACAAATACATTTTTCTCGGAAAAAACCTAAGTGGACTTGAGCCGTTTTTCCCCTGGACCCTTCATTGTGTACATGGCAAGTTATGCATTTATAAAATCATTAAAACTCGAGATTCTGATCAAGCTTGTTATTACGATGATAGGGAAAACGAAAAAAATGTATCTCACAATTCTTTCTATCTGTTCGGCTACAGCCTAAACGACTGGATCGATTTTCTTTAAACTTTATAAATTGAGTTTTTTTGGTTATACCCCCTCAAGTTTTTTAATTTTTGTTTAGAACCAAAAATAATACATAATAATACCTGACATTTTAGTTAATCGTTTTTTTCTCAGAAATGGCTTTATAACTTTTCTTAAGACAAATTCAATTAATTAGTCTCAGCAAAAGCTAAATTTGGGAAGACCATTTATTAAATAATTGTTATTTTTTTAACTTTTTATTTTCTTTGTCAAAACTTCTAAGAAATATATGTACAAAGTATAGTTATTGGATTTCAAACATAATTTTGCACTTCGAAAACGATAAGGCTATTCCTTTGAAATTCTATTTAGCAGTTTTCTCTTTAAATTAGCACATGAAGCCCTTTTTCTTAAATTTTATATTTTTTAATATTGGTCCACATTCAGCCCAATTCTAACTGACAATTCCCGGGGAAATATTTTTCTTTTCCCTTCCCTTCCCTCTTATTGTAAATTCAATAAGAGAGAAGGGAATAGAGAAATATTTCCCCGGGAATTGTCATTTAGAATTGGGCTGATTGTAGGTAACTGATTTTTTCTGAAATATTTTAACTGTAGTTAAATAAAATTTTTGACACACGAAAAAGATTTTGACCCATCTTTTCGAATTTATAAGTTGGTACAGTTGATTATTCCAAATTATTCGATACAATTTCGCACCGCATATTTTGGGCCTTAAAAAGTATTCCTACCGAAAGATTAAAGTCGTCAAATCTGTATTTCGAAAGATATGGCCTTTGAAAATATTTTTGTTTGTTTTTACAAACATTAAAAAGACCCTTCATTTCGACAGGGAAATTATTCCTCAAATTTTTGTAGCGTTTGAAATAAAAAAAAATAAAAATATACCGACAAAATTGATTAGTCGATTGTTTTTCAATTACGAACTTCAGCAGAGAGCCCAATACCAATGTAAAATCTCTAAGATCAGTGGGTATGGGTGCGCCTTGTAATTGTAGAGCATATCCTACTCTTGTTTTGTTCAAATGTTATTCTGGTTGAGTGTTTGGGTAGATAAAATTGTAGACTTCATTCATACCTGAAAGTAGAGAAACAAATGAAATAAATTAGTACAATAATAAATTTTTAATAAATTAAGGATTTTTAATTTTATACAAAAAATTCATAACAATCTACTAAAATAAGTTTTAATGTCGAAACAGAAATATATTGGCTACAGCCATAACAGCTGGGCTAATTTTCCTTATACTTGATACATAGCGTTTATTGGTCATTCTCCCCACATGTTTTTTTTTTAGAATTATAAATAACGGTAGGTACTACAATTTTCTTACCTATTTTACAAATATGGCTACAGAACTTTTCTATATAAAATTCGAAAAATTACATTATAAAGGCTAATTTTGATTTTGATATTTACCAATGGTACCTCCAAGAGAAGCTTTTTTCTATATTCGATTCTCTTGAACACTGTGTAACAAATTTTAATAAATTTTCATATTTTAAAGCTTTTAAAAAGCATAAAAGTATTATGTACCAACATATTTTTGGATATTTTTAAAATATTTCAAATGTTTACTTTATTGAAAATTTAATATTTATTTTGAAAACGAAATAATAATTTTTCGTTTGAAACTTAGTATTTGACGGTTTTTCAATCACAGGTTAAAAATAAAAATGAAAAATTCAAAAGGAAGTATTATTTTTGATTCGATTGCGAATCTTATTTTTTGGTGCCTTTAAAATAAAATTCATTGTCAAAATCGAATCAAATCTGCAAGGAACTGTAAAATATGATTCGTTCCCGAATTTATCATGTGAGAACTATAATTGAAGAACTATAATTGAAGATCCATTCACGAAACGTTCAAATAAGAAAGAAAAAAGTAATTTTACGAATGGAAAAAGTTTCTAAAAGCCAAATTTACGTAAGAAAAAGTAAAGTGTCGAAAAAAAAGTTACCTTAACAGATTTCAATTTAATTAAAATACGTCAATTTTCGACTAGCGCTTGAGTCCAAATGGGTCATCGCAGAAAAAAAACCTTAAGTAGGGATTTATTGGAAATTGTGTATTCTTTCAATGGTACTTTGATGTAATTTTCGAATAGTTGGTAGTTTTCGAGCCATTAGTGAAAACTCCCAAGAAATGCATTTTTGCATCATTTTTTGCGTTTTTTTCATGTTGCGTCACGAAATTTTGTTGGCAAACCTCAGATTCGGAGTCAGCACCCCCGAAAACATAAGGGAGCGAAGAAATCAAAACTACCCCACAATTTGCTCCCAAAAAGCCTTTTTGAGCACAAATTGACTGGACTATATCGTAAGAGAACTATATTGTACCCGAATTTAATTTTTCCGATCTCTTACTAACGAGACAAACATCAAATAATTTGCAAAAATAAAGTAGATATACCTATTCCAATTTTCAAAATGTTTCAAAAATACAATTTTCCAATTAATAAAAAAAAAGTATTTTTTTTTAATGTTTGAGGGATATTGTTTAAAATCTGTTATATTCCAGTCTTTTTTTTCAAAAATGATTTAAACAGGTATATGGACGTGTTCTTTAGAAGGTCCTTCATCGACTTAATTCGCTTAAATTTATAGAAACTTTATTATTTCATATTGTTTTTGGTACTTGAAAAGTGGTGTTTCTTTTCACACTGTTCCACTACAGTCACAGTCTATCAATCAAAAACTCATATATTCCCATACAAATCAAATTCCGTACCATAACTCTCCTTTTTCTTTGCAAAACAAAGAAGTCCCTTTTAAAACTATAGTTTATTCCAAAACGACAGTTAAAACTGTGTACATATGGCAGTGGCGTAGCGTGGGGGGGGTGGAGGGGGCGGTCCACCCCGGGCGGCAATTTATGGGGGGCGGCAAATTTTACGGCACTATATACGGGGCGGAGAAATTAAATAACTAATAGGTGTTGACTATAAAATTTGTCCGCCCTCAGCAAATGTATTCATGTGAATTACTGAATTTGCAATCCAGGCGGGAGTTTACGTGATCAGAAAGGCTACGCTTGAATTTCAATGACCGCATTCACGACTCCATAAATTGAAATACCGATTCGCGAAACCATATTGCTGATTACCGAAGGTGCCCTGCTGTTCGCATAGTTATTAAAATTTAGCGTCCCTAGAAAATTCTGTCCGGGGTGGTACTGAAACCAAAAGTTTTATCGTAAACAGAAAATTATTTCACTAAAATTCTTTTGAACAATAGATAGGAACAAGGGTAGAAAGTAAGAAAATAATGATTGAATATTCAAAATATTATGGTGTTCTTAGGAACTTTGCAGCTATTACGGCGGGTACATACAAAACAACTATTCAATATAAAAAACACTTATTCCCATTAAAATGTTTTCAAAGAAAATGTAGTTTTTGAACTTTTTCTTTTTAATTTTTGATTAAAATCAGTCACAAAGTTTTCAAGAAAACCAAAATCATTTTTGTTGAGCTGTTTTTCAGAAAAAATAAGATTTGGTAAAATTGCTAAAAAAACTGGGCTGGGGTCAAAATTCTGTCTGAGGAGAAATTCTGTTTTCAAAATTCAATTTTTCATAATTCTGCTTTTCAAATTTCTTCTTTTCAAAATTCTGTTTTTGATAATTCCTTTAACAAAATTCTGCAAATAATGTAAAATTTTCCAAACCACTTTTTTCATTATTTGCAGAATTTCATAAAACAGAATTATAGGAACAGCGAGTTATAACAGAACAAAAATGAACCTAAGCATACCGGAATGAATAAAAATAAAAACATTTTTGCAGCTCGAAGAGGCTTGCATATTTCATCAGCTTAGACGCTTAGAGTGAAAAGCCGCTAAATTCAGATTTGTTTTGATAGTAGTTATAGATGGTTATTAAACTCAAAAATCTTTAAAATATTTTCAGTTTGATTGAATTTTAGTAACAACGAGAATAAATTAAAAATTCTGAACACTTTTGGGTGAGAATTTTCTTAATGAAAAAAGGAATACCAGTTTTTCTCTGTAAGGCGACAGTTTATTTTATGTCAACTGCACACGCTGAGGGTTAGCGTCAATATTTATTTAAGCAAATTATTATGATTATGACTTTTCCTAAAAAAATCATTTAGAAACCCGTAAAAAAACGCGTAACGCGATCTAGCTTAAGCCCTTGAAAATAATCTCTTCAAACTTGGGATTCACCTTTTTAAGGTTTGACTAGAAGGAAAATTTATGTTCTTAGCTCCAAAAATAACGGTATCTTTCATATAACTGTTATATAAGAAAAACTTATTTGGCTTAAAAACGACTAGGTTAATTTTGTTCATGAATTCTTGTGTCCTAAATAAAAAACAGAATTTACAGAATTTTCTTTTCTTAAAATGTTTTTAGGCAGAATAAAAAAGCAGAATTTTGAAATGCAGTTTCTTTCTTTAAACAACAGAGTTTTGAAAAGCAGAATTTTGAAACCAAAATTTTGACCTTATTTTCATGGAAATTCTGTGGCAAGTGGCAGGTACCGCTACTTTAGGTTTAAGAAGAAGTAAAAAAATATATGAGGGGAATGACCAAAAACCAATATATACCAAGTGTAATGAAAATCCTTCCAGCAGTTTAGGTTGTAGCGGAAAAACAGCCAGACAGAATTGTGAGACTCACTTTTCGTCTTCCCTATCAATCAAAATCTCGAGTTCGACGATGAGAAATCACTTGAGATATTTTTTTCATAAACAAAATTTTCTTTGGACCAAAACTTAAAACAAAGCATTAATTAATATTACTATACAAAATTCATTCGGAAAATGAGACAGTTTTAGAAAAAAGTGTCTTCTTAAGCTTTTTTGTAGAGAATCGTAAGATCTACAACTCTTTTATGCCCGCTATTACACGTTGACGCAAGCGTTGTAACTGGAGTTTGAAAGAAGTGGAAATAATGAATAAATAATAAATTAAGCTTTGCCGAAACATTTTATTATTTTTTTTTTGTTTATATTTGTCGATTTTTTTTTATTTGAATATTTACAAATTTGGGAGGGGCGGCAAAATTTTCCACCGCCCCAGGCGGCAGAAACTCACGCTACGCCACTGACATATGGGCTCTGGACCATTAACATCTCATATATGGGATATTCGCAAAAAGAAGTATGTCATCTAATTGGTCAGTAATTGGTCAAGAAAGGTCAACTAGTCCTAGAAATTGGTCAGCCCTAGTGAACTTGTAATCAAGGATTAAAGTTTCTCAAGGTCACGCGCGATTTTTGGCACCTCATTTGTGGGATATTCGCAAGAAATTTTTACTATCCGGAAGATCTCTGGAAGGTAAACTATTTTAAGTAGTTGGTCATCTATAGACTTTTTTTTATGAATTTTTAATAAATTTAAAAAAAAAAATTCAAGATCAAGCGGACTAGTTGACCTTTTTTGACCAATTAGATGGCATACTTTTTTTGCGAATATCCTATTCCTATATATATGAGGTGCCAATGGTCCAGAGCCGGACATATATGTGTTACTAATAAAATTGTAGTTTTCAAAACTCTTTTTTCCAAATTAATAATTAAATTGATTATTGTTTTTAAAATTCAAGTTAAAAAAAAAAAAAATTGGGTGGCGCAACTGCTCATGGAGAACCAGGGCCTAGTGACTTACAACTCACAACCATTCCTGTGTGCGTGTTTGTTGGCAGGAATGGAGGGGACCTACAGTACTACAGTTTTTTGCCGAGTCCGAACGGCTAAATGAGAAGCACTTCTTCATGACAAGTATACTCTTGGAGGATTTGTCAGTTCCTTGCAAGAGGCAGTACCTCGAATAAAACATTTCTGTTTTTAGGTGGCACGGCTGGGAATCGAACCCACACCTTCAGCATGACAGTCCTACGCACTAACCATCAAGCCACTAGGTACTACCTATTTCAAGTTAACCTGAAAGATTCATAACCACAAGAAATGGATAAAGGTCATCCTAAACTTCAATTTAAGTGTTAAAACTAATCGCTTATACCATTTTTGTAGCTTAAAACTGTTTTTTTTTTTTGTTACTCAAAATTGGAAAAGAAGAGTTTTGAAGTTATGCCCCATAACAAACGGGCTTACCATGGTTTTATGAAATTTTATTTTTATAGCTATAGTTAGCTTGCATATTATTAAACCTAGATACATAAGATCTGCATACAAATTTTTCCTTAAAAATGTTTTGTATGTTGTAGAGAGGAGCTTTAGAACAAGCTGCAACCTACAAACAGAGGCTCATCATAAGTGCATGTGTTAGTGGTTACTAAAATAGTAAAATAATGCAAACCAACACATGCTTACAATAAAAAGTATACAAAACTAAACAAAATTACAAAAATAAAACAATACAAAATTTAACAATGATAAAAAACAATTAAAGCATCTTAAACAGTAGATAAGACAGTCAAGAACGTGGAGCACTGGTTCGAAACAATGTTTTCAATCCCATTTTACCTAAGTTGAAATCAACTGAGGAACCATTTAAATAAAAAGCTTACACATACGGTTGAGAGGTTTATGCATTCCGTAGTTAGTTCGATGAAAATCGACGTATAAAAGTTCAAATCTTCGTAGGTGGTGAGATCCTCCACGATAATTTATGCCAATACAGGCTAACAAGTCAGGGCATCAACTTGGCCACTTATAAGTTGGTGAAGAAATATTAAGTCATTATTAACCCGCCTTTGATATAAAGTTTGGAACTGCAGTAGCTGGATCCGATGTTCATATGGTGGGAGGTTGTAAGGATCAGCCCAAGGAGATCCTTAAGAGCGAAGCGAATGAATTTATGTTGTATTGATTCAATACGACTTTTATGAATTTCATAGAAGGGAGACCAAACTGAGAGGCATACTCAAGATGAGGTCGTACGTAACAGTTATACAGAGAAAGAGTAACAAACAGATCGTTAAATTCTTTTGCCCAACGTTTTATAAATCCAAGCATAGAGCTCGCTTTTTTGACAATATAATTTATGTGTTCTGTGAATTCTAAATTAGAGCTAAACTGAACACCCAAATCCTTGAAAATAAAGACACGCACAGTTTGTGCTGGGAAATAGAATAATTAAAAGCACTTGCAACTCGTTTCTTGAAAAGTTATTGTTTGGAATTTAACAGGGTTTAGGGAAAGACCGTTTTTTTACACACCATAAAGTAAAGCTGTCAATATCAGCCTGCAAGAGACTGTGGTCATGGTCAGCACTTATTGTCTTGAAAATCGGCAAATATAAGAATTTCACTAGAACGTATGCATGACACAACATCATTTATAGCGAGAATGAATAGAAAAGGGCCCAGATGACTTCCCTGAGGTACACCCGAGTGAGCGTGAAACGGGTTTGAACGAGAGTGTCGAAATTTTACCTGATAGGATCTATTTTCAAGTACAATTTTATCCAATATATAAAAAAAGGTGGAAAGCCCGAAAGCTTTTAGTTTGAATAAAATGATATTATGACTAAGTTGATCAAATGCTTTAGAAAAGTCAGTGTAAATGCAGTCAACCTCACTACCGTTCTCTAAAGCATTGGAGCATTTGTGTAAGAAAGTAAGAAGATTTGTTACCGTTGATCTTCTTTGCATAAATCCAAGTTCAAACTAAAACCCTTTTGTTATTTTTTTGTGTCAGAGGTTCAGAGTGTCATATTAAGGAAATTAAGAATTTTCTAAATCGCAATTTAAATCTTAAAAAACCAACCCATAAAACTCTTGTTGATCTGATGACTATATGTACACAAAGTATTTATATGTACATATATACTATGCATGTACAAAAAAAGTCTGGAACATTAAATACATTTTCGTAGAGGTGAAAAAAATAAAAAAATTTGTGGAAATTAACCAATTTCCTGCAGGAAGTATAAGTCCTTGACATAACATCCATTCCATATATATTATACACATAAATGACAAATCACGCACCTACATTATAAGATTGCTGAGTTCAATTTTGAGATACATAATCACATCACCTTTTTCGCTACTCATGTAGATAGATATTTTCTCAAAAATATTCATGCATGTATGTGTACCTATACCTGATGAGTGATTCTGCTGTTATTATATAATATTCATTATCTGACTGAATTCATAAAATAAGAAGAAAACTTCAAATTCTTCTTTGTATACATAACTTATATCAGATTCTAACAAATAAAAAGCTTTTGAAATCAAAAATCCTTCAAAAGGATTGTAATGTTCAATTCATTCGAAAAACTACCTTAAAAAAAAAAACAAAAAACTTAAAATCCATCAGAAGAGGATGCTTCAATTTTGAATTGAAAATTTATGGAAAGAAAATATCAATGGTTGCTTTTAAGAACACAAAGATAGAAAATAATCTGTTATGTTCTGTAAGGAGAAGAAATTACTTCAATAGGATTGAATAAAGCTGAATGTTGATGTTGTTATTGTTTTTTTTTTTTTTGTGAAAATGCTTTGCTTAAATATTTCATCATCATTGGAGAAATCACAAGTAAGTGATTATAGCAAAACATCTTTGTTTTGTATTTTGATGACGGATTCTGATGTTGGCTGGCTTGTCTTGCTTAAGGCGATTAAGTGTTCACCGTTCTCCTTAAACACAAACCCATGACCACGACCAGCGATCCTTGCTCAAGGATTTTATCAAGGAACATAAAAAGCACAAAAGAAGAATAAATCCAAAAGAGCAAGAATTTCCATGTCCTCCGTAGCAAAACAGGATACACAAGCAGAAGCATAACCACCACCGCCACCGCTATGTTGCTCCCTGTCCTTAACACACAATTTTGCCAACGCACTATACCATCATCATCATATCTTGACATTATGTTTTACTTCCGGTTCCGTGATGAAATATATTTTCGAGGGACTAGAACACACAAATCTGGTGGCACATTAATAATAATTGCCGAAAGGGTTCCCAGCCCTGTCAACCCTCCTTTCAATCATTTTTTTTCGGGAATATATTCAAGCATTAATCCCCGACATTTCGACAAAACACTCTCGTCCTCGTAATATATATAATATTATACTCCGTAAACAAAACTGTTATAATATTATAGCAACAATAGAGGAGATCCGCCTAAAGTCTGAAATAAACAACATCTGAAGCCACTTCTTCCCTTCTAATGACGGACTACAAACAGGATCACAATGAGTATGATGGTGATGGGGGATACGGCATTTCAGTTTGGTTTGGTTTAAGTATGAGAGGAAGCATGGAATAATGGAGGTAATACAACAGACCCAAAGAGTAGAAAGACCTTTATGATTAATTTGTTGCAAATGCGCTTAAAACCAAAAGCTTATATTTCCTCTGCCTTTCACTCTTCACGTCCTTTCGAACTCTCTGTGTGTTGGTTTAAATTGGAGGTATGAAAATTCACATCCTGTGTTTGAGTTTATCGAGGCAGAAAGAAAAGGAATGTCAATACAGTCTGCTACTAATATTTATGGGCAAATTATATTTATAATTCGGAAGGTATACCTATATATACCATCAGAGGAGGTGACGTAGTGAAATAATCTTTGAATAGGTTATGGAAATCAAAAGACCAGCAGGTGATACAGGAATTAAGGTATAGCATAGCATTATTTCAATTCTTCTCCAATGAAAGTTATTTTTGTAAGTTATGAAATGATTTAGAAATCGAATAAATACACTTGTGTAAATAATTAAATAAAATGTTTTCAAGTGAAAATTTTGAAATATTTACAACACAATATGCTACAATATCATGAAATAATAAATAATTCATGAGATTCTACAAATCAAATGAGACGAAAGCAAATAGATTAAACATATTAAATAAGCTCACATCCTTTGGATTGTTTCAAGAAGAATATTCGAATATTTATGTAACTGATATTGCTATAGACATTATTTTAACTCAATTTTTGGGATGATAGGTAGTTCCTTTGGATTTTAAGTTTTATTTTTGATTGTAAAATTGGATATGAGGTAAGGTATGAAAGTTAAAATCTAAGGTTATTTCGAAGAGAGCAAATCATAATTGGGCTAGTAAGAAAATAATTATAGCCATTCACCAGCTTCCTTTATGAATTTGTATTTCAACGAAACAGGGGCTTAGTATCTAACAATTAAGATGCAATTATTTTCTAAATGGGGAATGGAGCAACGAACGGTTGGAATCGAACCAAACCTAAAGCCTAAATCAAGGGAAAAACAGGCGTCCGTCCGGAACTAACTTAAATAATATCAATATAGGGAAACAAATTAGGAATCTGTTTTCAGACCTCGATATTCACTTAAATAGTGAAAGGAGGCTTCGAGAACACAAAAACAATTTTCATTTTTCATATCTTGAAATCAGAAAAAAATTTCAAAGTTATACATATGTACTCCTACATTATACAGGGTGTCCTATGGTCACCGCCACAAACGAAAACTATGGGTTCCTGCCTGACGTCATTATCAGTCGAAATACTAAGCGAGGTCTTTCAGACTTCCGGACTTTTGCAGCGTATTCCAAGCTTGAAGTCTTGGCAGTGACCAATGCAGCTACGCAAATATCTATGATGGCGATATCATGATCTTCTATCACCATCTTTATTGATATCCAACCAGGAATTAAAGCAATTTCTGCCTACGGGATGCATTCGAAGATGGTAACTTGTTGTCGCGAAGAGCTTAGGGTTCTTGGCATGAAGCATAACAAAAGATTCTGCTGGATTCCTGGTCACAGTAATGACACAGGGAAACGAAAGAACTGATGAGCTGGTGAGAACGGGATTGTCGTTTGATTCAGGTCAAGTCAAACGATATATTAATGTACCAAACTGAAGCATCAAACATGATTGGTTACAAAATATTAGAAATAAACCAATAAAAGATATATGGAACCTGGACCCATGTTCTGTAACTATCGCATCGATAAAATTCGTCGAGAAACGTTGAAAGATGAAACAAAATAGTTACAGAACATGGGTACTGCTCGTAACATGCAGCACAACTAGCAAGTTATGGCCAAATTTTAATGAGCAGAGGACACCTTCGTTCATTTGTCAGCATAATCACCGCCCACAACCCTCTGGGAAACCACAAAAAGAAAATGAGGATCAGTTCTGAAGACCTTTGCAGATGGTGCAGCGATGAAGAAGCACATGAGAATACCTATCACTCTCTTTTACATCCGTTGATACAAAGCATTTGGGAAAACGAAAGCTATCCCAGGGACTGGAAGGATGGTGTGATTGTTAAGTTGCCAAAGAAGTGACTTAAAGAATTGCAACAATTAGCATGATAGGTATCACCGTTTTGTCCGTTTTCCCAAAACTAATAGCAACCATCATTCTCGAGCGAATAAAGGATAGATGGTCGATCGTGTGTTGACCATATCAACACCCTGCGTATCGTCCTCGAGCAGTCGATGGAATTTCAATCACCGCTTTACCTCATGTTCGTTGATTTTGAGAAGGCCTTTGATCGAGTTAACCGAGAATGTATATGGAGATCGTTGCTTGGTAGAGGAATTCCACCAAAAATAGTTGCCATTTTTAAAGAGTCCTACAACAACGCAAGGTGTTTTGCTTTGCACAATGGGCAGCTATCCGACTCCTTCGTAGTGCAACAGGGTGTGAGACAAGGAGATGTTTTATCGCCAATTCTCTTCCTGCTGGCGATGGACGACATATGTCTACTATATATGGCAAATAACATCAGTGGGCTGAACGGGATGTGCCAAACACTGCAAGTGAAGGGAGAGTCGAGTGGTCTAAGAATAAGCAGCAAAAAGACAAAAATAATGCTCACAGGCCGCTCCACACAGCAGCGTATTTTTCTACAGGAGACACCAGTTGAAGTAGTGGAACAGTTTAACTACCTTGTATTAACTTAGCTAAATAACTATACAATTACTTATATCAATAACCGACTTAAGAGCTGCAGAACGGCGCTAACTCGATGAGCGCCCATTGCTGGTCAGATATGGAATGCGACATTAACTCAATCCATCTGCCACACTCATCGAGCTGCACAAGTAGAACCTACACTAACACTAGCACTACAATGAGCAGAAGGGATTTTGCCTGCTCATATTCCTAAATGAACCGATGCACGATTTGCACGTTAACACTTGGCAGTATTGTTTCTGCAAACGGTGGTACGGATCTGGACGTTAAAAGTAAAATAAATAAAGCTCGTGCTGCCTTTGGTACTCTGTCCCCAATTTGGAAATCCAGTCAAATATCCTTACGCACTAAGTTGAGATTCTTCGAATCCAATGTCAAATCCGTGCTGTTATATGCTTGTGAAACCTGGAAAGTCACGTCTATCATTTCGAAGAAATTGCAGGCTTTTGTGAATAGCTGTCTTCGCCACATCCTAAAGATTCGCTGGCCACAAATAATATCAAATGAGGAATTGTGGCGCAGGACAAGTCAAGAGCGGCTGGACGTCGACATAAGAAAGCGTAAATGGCGTTGGATTGGTCACACACTGAGGAAACCAAACGATGAAATTGCAAAGCAGTCCTTTGAATGGAATCCTCAGGGAACACGGCGGGTTGGAAGACCAATAACAACATGGAAATCAACTGTCTTAGTGGAAGCAGAATCCCAGAGAAAAACGTGGCCACAGCTTAAGTACCTTGCAGCAGACCGTGAAGGATGGAGACTTTTTGTTGACACCCTATGCCCCAGTCGGTATTACAGGACACGATGATGATGATGATTGTCGTTACATACGACTTTCAAAAATAAAATTCGCGGTTTTTTTAATTGGGAAATTAAAAAAAATATGTTGTTGAATATTACTCTTAAATAACTCGAAAACAAATGATGCTATCGACTTCGGGTTAATTTAATTCTATGAATATTGGCGTATTAAAGACTTGGTAAAAATATACAAAATATCTGCAGAAAATTGTTGAAATAGTTTTTTATCTCGAATATCTTGAGAACAAGCAATGATATTTGCTTTAGGGTAGTTTTATTCTACACAAGAGAGCTCCGTAACCGCATATTTCTGTAACGAATGCCGTTTACAGTCACCCCGATTCCAGCCTCATTTATCAAAAAATTAAGGCCCAATCACAGTGCCTGCTTGTATCTCACCCAAATCCTCACCAAGCAGTTGCTATTTGTGGTTGCATTTTTTTCTCATGGATCGAGCTGTGATATTATTATTCCGAGCCCCAAATTCGACTATTTAGTTCACTGACGAAGTCATTCTGATGAAAATGCACTGCATTGGAAAAGATTATTTTTTCGAAAAATCAACAAAGCGCTCCATTTTTAGTTAAATGGGACAATCATAGGTCGCATATGTCAAATTTCAGAGCTGCTTCTTACCTAAAAAAAAGTTCATAAAATTTAAAAAGTGCATTCTAATTAAAACACCTTTTATGAGCGGAACACTAAATGATCTGTACAAAATTCGAGATAAATCAAAATACTTGTATCTTCTATGCATACATCGAGTTTTTGTGAAGCGTTGGTATTAAGATATGCATGCCTTTCCCTTCTCACTATGAGTGTTTGTTGTTACTTTAACCAATAAATTCATAAAAAAAATATTTTGCTTCGAGTAACTTGAATCTTTTACGTACACTGTGCCTTAGATTACTTTTTTTTTAATTAAAAATAAGTAACATTTCTTTTTTTAGCAATTTAATCAAAATACCGACATAACTCCTTCCCTAACCTACCTTATATTATTCCATCCAAAAAATGGACGGAAAACAAATCTATTCTTTCTACTCCTACTATACCTACTCTTATGCTTTATTATTAATTTAAATCTCCAAAAGAAGCTTTTATTTTTCCAACAGCCTTTGTATGAACAAAATTTTCTAGTCAGCTTTACAACCTTTCAACTTTGTTTTTTTTTTTTTGCTTTTGGTCAATGGATCGATCCATTTATTTCCCATAAAAGTAAACATATACAAGGTATAACAAGCCAAAACGGACAAGTCCAGCAGCGGGTGATATTTTCGATAGAGGAAACCTGATGAAAGGATTTATTATTTGCTTTTATATTGGTTTTGATTGACAGGTGTATGTGTGCAAAAAAAAACAAAAACGAAAAAGGACTCTCTCCCGTTGAATCCTAACAAAATCTTTGGGTATAAGGGGTCATAAGCATAACACACAAAATTTTACATAATTTATATGTGTATTTGTGTGTGTGAGTGTTTGTGTGTGTATGGATGGGAAGTCAAGGGTAGATTTATTATTTTACATCACATTTTGTACAGATGTGGAAATGGGAAATATAAACAAAATGAATTCCCAAATGATGTTATGTTTAAATCCTTTTATAAGGGGTAAATCGATGAATATAATACAAAAGGGTGTAGTAGAACAATAAATTATGAAAAGCTTATTGAAGTCCAATTAGGGAACGTGTTCTAGTTTTGAATAAATGTTTGCATATCCAGCAAAAAAAATAATAATGTTTTTGAAACATTAAATAAAATACCAAGAGAAATTTGATAGAACAATAATTTAATAAAACCAAAAGGGATGTATATAAATAGTTTAAGTATGGAATCCATATAGAGGAAGTAAAGGAGATAATTATATAAATATTTAAATGGGCATACTTTTTGTTTGGTAACAAATTTTAATAAAGATGTAAATTTTTGTTGAATCATTTAAATTACAAAGGGAAAGGGTTTTGGTTATGTTATCTTTGGAAATAATAAAATAAAACTACAGTGAAATCCCTGTAAAGGATCTTCATTTTCATGAAAAGGATATTAAACAACGAACTAATGTATTGATCTGCACTTTTTTGGAATCAACAATGGATATCCCAATGATGTTTTTTACTCAAATAAAGATCATTATAAAATGTTTTAAAACCTTCATTTCTTAAATTCTTTAAAAACTGTGTTTTCTATTTAATTCAAATCCTGCGTTAGTTTTGGAACATCCTTTCGAAAGTGAAACCGCTTTTTTTGCTCCATTTTTACTAACTCTATATTGTCAGCTGTGAAATTGTTTTTCTTTTAGGGTTGCCAACATTATTACCCACCCATAACTGGAAGCAAGTCACGATCTCAGTGACATAATTTTGGGACACCCTCTATTGCTTTTAATATCTTTTTCTATTTTTCCCAAAATGTCTGCTATTGTTTTAGCAGCTGTATTTTCATACTAAGTGTGGTCTTTTCTTCAGCTCCATTTCCCTAGGAATAGAAGCCCAAAAACTTTGGCATGAATCCTTAAATGTTTGTCCTTCTTTTTTGCAATTTTTTACTTTTTTGTTTTTGAAAATATTCCACAATTTAAGCGCAAACGTGAGCTTTGTTGGACGTATCCCCCCACCACGAACCTTTCAGCTTATTTCTACAGAATTGCTTCAGTGCAGTGAATAAGGCCTTTGCTGGATTTTTACACTTTTCGGGCTTTAGATCTAAACAGGGTTCATAAATCAAATAAAAATGTTGCCCCTATAGTCATCAAAAGAAGCTCCTCATCATAATCATTTCTTGCAATCATATAAGCATTATATAATAGTCCATAGAGTTAAAAAGGCGCACTTTTTAAGCTCCTATTGGACCTTTATGGAGTAAGTTCAGTTGTCCCAAAAAACAATTACTGTACTCAATTAAGAGGTCTTATAGAAGGTGGAAAAATAAGAATAAAAATATTTCACAATAGATTTATATTTATTTATATTTTTATTTTATTTTATTTTATTTATTTGCTGATATATTATTTTTATTTAAAATGCAATCTTAGAATTTATTAGGTATTATTTGAGTTATAAAAATTACAAGGTTTCTGTGGGATTCGAACTATGGTCCTCTCCACCAAGCTAACCGCTCGGCCATTGAAGAATATATTTACGCTGAAAAAACGTATGCACTTTCTCCACACTGCTGGTTTGTGGCAACACTCTTTAGTAAAACAGAAGTGGTTTGTGTTTTCACTAGTATAGCAGAAATGGTTTGTGACTGCACCTAGGAAGCAAGAAACTAACATAGAGATGGTATAATAATGGTACAGAATGACTATAGAAGCGATAGCTCTGTCGTCATTTCATAGGAGCAAAGAAACATTGGTAAATCGCTTCTTTCAAGCTGATACAATTTGCACCAGAAAATATTAAAGGAATTAGTAATGCTCCAATAAGGTATTTACTTCCCGTCAGAGGGGTAATGGAAGCGCTATAGAAACAAATAACACTATAATTTCTTAAATGTGAAGCAATTTTGTTAGTTGGGAAAATATCGTTCGGGGATCACTAAATAGATCTTTATCATTCATTGCCAAGTATTGTTTTAAGATGAAGGAGCTGGTAAATCGTCAAAATATAGTTCGTTATAGAAATAAATATAGTTCGTCCCCCATCTGTCAAGCTATTAGTTGTCAAATTCTATCGACAGATGGCTACGACGTCATTTGCATTAAAATCAAATCTAAGAAATCAGAAATTTACTTAAGTTTTTCTTCTGCGGAAAAAGTGATCTTGAGGCAAGACGTTGACATTTGGATTTTTTCAAAACAGGGTGTTTCAAACAAAAATATAAATATTTTACAACTCATGTGGCTGATACATAATTAAAATAGAAAACAAATATTTTCAAAACAAAGTGTTTCAAAAATTGTCAACTTCGTTGTTCCTTGAATGATTTCAATGAAATGGACTCATGTGATGGTTGAAACAGAATTTTAACAGAAACAAATTTTTTTAAACTGTGTTTCAAAAATATGTCAAAATCATCAACTTCACCTGTGTCAATTTCATATAAATCGCTCATGGAGCATGGAAGATCTAAAATGTTGACATTTTTTAAATAGTTTTTCTTTTTTTTAATTCCAAATCAGCCATCACCTATGTCAATTTCATTGAAATCGCCGAAAGAACAACGAAGTTGCAAAATGTTGAAATTTTTTTGGAACACCCTGTTTTGAAACCATTTTTTCTTTTTTAATTCTGTATAAGCCAACACCCGTGTAAATTTGATTGAAATCGCTCAAGGAACAGCGGTGTTACAATGTATTGGCATATTTTTGAAACACCCTGTTTTGAAAATATTTTTAAATTTTAAATTTTTTATCAGCTAACACTTTTGTCAATTTCATTTCGGTTTTTATTTCGAAACTTTTTCCTTCGACACTTTCTCTTGCGAAACTCTGACTTTTTGAAACTTTCTCCATTCGTAACTTTGTTTTTCGAAACTTTTTTTCGAAACTTTATCATTTCCAAACTTTATCCTTCGAAGCTTGGCCTTTCGAAGCTTTGGGCTTCGAGACTCTGGCTTTGTTCTTCGCTACTTAATTTTGCGTGACTTTAGCTTTTCGAAACTTTCTTCGAAAAAACACATTTTTCCTTCTTATTTGAACGGCTTGTGAGTGAGTCTTCAATAGTTCTCTCATGATAAATTGGGGAACTTGACATATTTTTCAGTTCCTAGTAGATTTGATTCGATTGTGAAAATTAATTTTAATTTAAATGAACCCAAAAATTAGATTCGCAATCGAATGAAAAATAATATTACGTTTTGAATTTATAGCGAACCTTGTTTTCAAATACATTTTGGAAAGTAAGCCAGAAAAAGCCGTTTTCATAATTTTTGGGCTTGTTCCTAAATTAAAAGCTTCTGGTCTAATATCCCAAATGAATTTGCAAAGTAGACCAAAAAATAAATCTTATTTGGGTGTTATTTCGATTTAATATTTTTGTTTTATTTTCCAAAATAGCGGAGCAATTTTTCTTGGCGAATTTTTCTATTTGTTGAATTTTTTTTCCAAACCACTTTTAGACGAAATATCCTATGGCGTAATTTCAGGGAACCCTTTCTTAAGTATTTATTGAAAAAAGTGGAAATAAAACCGCTGTTTTGGAAAATAAAACAAAAACATTGAATTGAAATAACACCCAAATTACATTTACTTTCTACTTACCATAAAAATAATACCCACTTGGTGTTATTTCAACTCTGTGACGGAAATAAGGCCACATTTTGCTATTAACCTTATGTTTCAGGGTGCTACACACTTTATCGAAGTAAAATAGCATCTGATTCACGTCATTATATAAATTATAAATAACGGTCGGATGAAATAATACTCGTGGACATAAGTTCCATGGACCTTAATTCTGCACAATCGGACATAGGGTCCATTAACATCATGTCGAAAAATAACATCCAATATCAAACGGTCATAAAGCTCATGGACATCATAGCCAAATCAATGTGCAGATGGAGTTAATATCCATTTGAAGAAGGCATACCGTTCATTTGGACATTATTTCCGTTCAAAAAAGACATAGTGCTCATAAAGATATATTTTCTATAAAAATTACACAGCGTCCATTTGAAAATCAATATTCTTAAAAACAAACATGAATATCATATTAAAAAGACGTTGTATCCAAAAGGATATTTAGTCCGTTTCAATAACAACAAAATGACATAATGTCCAAGCTGTTAATTTTTTTTAAATCTCACTAATCCCGATAATGACTTAAATTAATACCAAAATCTCAAGATTAAAACCATATTTCATGATTTCCTTATTTCTTCTTATTTAAACTCTAACTCAACGTTGGCCAACAGTAATTATCAGGAAACCCTGTTTTAATTTTTCCTTAAAAAAAAGAGAGAATTTTATTTTTCCAAGGAAATGCCCATTGTCCTTGATATCACATGATAACATCAAAAATACCTCAAAGGGCTTTGTTTTTATAAATAAGAAAGAATGAAATATATTTATGTATGTGTTTTTGTTTGTTTGTTGTTTTTTTTTTTTTTAATTTCATCAATTGAGTCACATCAAAATAGAACAATAAAAACAAAAGGATCTCATGAATTTCTCCAGCTCCAAAATTACCAAATAAAAGCAAACAAGAAAAACAACGAAAGAAACCACTCTAAGGAGTCAAAAATCACAATACACAAAAAAAATCATCATTATCAAGAGTCCCTTAAGTGTGACTTCTGCCCCTCAAGCAGCACTTACAAAATCAATTCACAGCCATTTACTAACCTATAAAAAATAGATAGACACAAATAATTTGTTTTTTTTTTTGCTGTTTTTGTTGTTCGTTTCGTTTATGCGTTGAATGACGCATTTATATGTCCAATGTCAAATGTTTATGTCCACCACCAATATTGGCTCTACTTGCTGATGGTACGCCCAAAACCACAAAATTATTCCTCCTCATCAAACACCTCTGGATGGTAAACAAGGGAAGAAATTTATAGGACAACCGACGACTATGAGTTTGTTGCGTCAACAACGCACAACGCATTCCCTTAGCTATATAACTAAGATCGATGCTGACTACTATATGGACTGACTGGAACTCTGCTTGCAAAGAGACTCCAGATCCACTAATCCGACAACAAAATTGGGCCACGTTAATGATGATAACATTCAATGGCATTCAATATCATACGGACAACAAAATAACAATGCGAATAATGGGGGGCATAAAATCACTCCGTTAAACAGGAAATACCCTAACGGTATCCATTGGAGATTTCTGTGTTCATCTTATTCGGATTTGTGAGTTTCTCTATTCCTTGATGATGATCCTATAGATACGTAAACCTATACCTACTACAACTGCCACGCCACTTCGCTAAGATACCTAAGTTATACCAAAGTCCCGGTGCGATGTGGGTGGGGGGCGTTCTTGGGGGGAGTGAAATCAAATACTTGTGTGTATGTCTATGTATATATATAGAAAAGAAATAAGTTTTTCACTGTGCAAAAAAAAACAAGAAAATTTAGAAGTTTAGTTTAAAAATAAAATCCTGTCGTGGTCGTTGTTTGGCAACGCCAATGTCGTCGTTATGGTCCGCAATAGATATAGATATACTCTGCCAACGCCCACAATTTTCAGTTATATATTGCAGAACTTCATTTTTTTTTTTTTGCAAAAACCAAAAAATAAAAAAATAGATTTTTCGATCATCAGGGCGTTACCCAAAGCCACCAAAATATTATCCAGCACTTTCAGTGGTTTTTATGGTTTTTTAAATGTCATCGTGATATGAGCGAGTTTTTCACTATGGATTTTGCCTTTTATGTGAATATCTTTCCATGGCAAATCCAAATTGAATAAATTTTAAATCGCATCGAATTAAACTGGACCATATTTTATTCGAAAGTACCATTAAAATAAGTATGGAAAGGCTTTTATTTGATATAATAGATAATAATAAAACCATAAGTTTATGTAGGTGAACCCTACAATTTATTCTTCCTCTAAAATATTAGTAAATAAATGCACGATTTAGATTATAAATTTGCGATATAATAAAATAGATGTAACTTAGTGTGACGCATATGCTCATGACTACAACTGATAGCTTAATTAAAATGGGTTGTAGTCAGTTAGACCAAATTCAGACAAGCACATTGACAAAAGAAAGAAGTCAGAACTATTTATTAGAAGAGGAAAAAAAAGCAATAAACAAAGAAGAATAAAATATGTACAGCGGCTATAAGAGTATTAAGGAGGGTCCACACTATGCCGATCAACATTGTTGGTTAACATTTGTCGATCAACATGCTAGTGTGTTCGTCAAAAACTTTCGTAGCAACAATTTGTGTGGATTGGAATTTTCTGATCGATACGTCAAGATCCAACCGAAGGGTTCAGGGTTCGAATCCTGGGGGTACCCAACTTTTTTTTTTTTTTTTTTTTTTGTGAACAATAAAGTTAAAACGATATTATTAACATTAAATACTTATTCACAACAAATATCTAGTAAAAATGTGATTGATAACGCACAAACAAATAAATTATGTTCATGAAATTAAAACCCTATAAATATGTTTTTAATAAAATGAAATTTGTTGAACAACTTTGTCGATTGCTATCCATTTGAATCGGGTAACGTTCGGGTCAACATATATTGAATGTCATTGTCGATCAACACGTCTACACTTACTGAACACTGTTGATCGACGATGTTGATCTACACAATTCAACATAATTTGGATGTGGACGCAGCTTAAGAATTTAGAAAAATATAAATTAAGTTAAAAATATTGATATTTTGAGAGAAAAATTCATGAAATTCGATCCTTAAACTGCTTTAATAACTCGCTGAAAGTTTGAAGTTCAAAGAAGAATGCCATATTATGTATCAATTCATGGATAAGTATAAATTTTTAAAACAAAAATTTTAAATCGTTGAAACACTTTATTTAAAAATTAATTTCTTATACAACTTTAAATGAAAATTCTTGGTTTGCAAAAAAATAGTATTAATTAATTAAAAAAAATCGTTTTAGCCCGAATTTGAGATATTGAATTAAAAATTTAATTTTGTACTCAAAAAATATATTTTTGCAAATGCATAATTATTTGATTTTTTTTTTTAATTTTTTAATACAAAATTATTTTAAATCGTACAGTTATTAGTGAAAAAATATCTTAATACAAAATAACGTCCCCGGGAGGTGTTTTAGTTGCCCAATGTAATTTGTTAGGTTAATTTGTAGACCGCACTGGTTTAAGCATACCTATCTATACTGAAAATAAATTTTCAAAATTTCGAAAAATGAGAGTTTGCGTAACAGGCTTTCAGCATTTGTATCTTCCACTGTTATTTTCATATCAAATCAAATTATTTTTATAAAATAATAAAATCCGCTGGGCACCAAGTTTAGAAAAAAACGATATCATCGTTTTCAAAATACTTATTGAATTTGAAACAAAAAATCTTATTATGAAATCTAAGAAATTATTTTGAATATTTTCATACAAAATACCTTATACAGTCGACTCCCTCTAAGTCGAACTCCCTATAAGTCGAATTTCCCTCTAACTCGAACTTTTTCGCCCTAATTTTTATTCCCCTCAAATTTTAAACCATATAATATTTCTCTCTAACTCGAATTTTTGCAAAACTCTCTCTAACTCGAACTGATTTTGATATCCCGTGAAAATTCGACTTAGAGGGAGTCGACTGTATTTAAAATATTTTAAAGAAAATCAAAAACCTACCCCATAAGTACCATTAGTAAACATTTTTCAAAAAAAGGTTTCCAACCCAAGGGTAGATAGAGCCTTAACTGTAAAAAAAAATATGTACATAGATCTAATTTCTCAAAAAAATTTTGTATCAGGTAAAGTTATTTAGTTATAAAAAAATGAAAAACAATGTGGTTGGAATACGCAAATAATATGCACGTCTGGGTCGCATGTAATTGCTCTTATGTTCAAGAGCCTGAGGATTAAAGAAAATTGAATGCAAAGACATGGAAATTATGAGAGAAAATTGTTTAAAAGCATGAAATAAGTTTAAGGTGAAAAAAAGAATGCCATACATATGTATTCTAGATCAAATAGCGAATTTTATTGAAAAAATTAAGATTGTCGGAGCTGTTAAAAAAATAATTTTTATATATCAAATTCTTAAAACATTTTTGAGGGAAAATTTTGGTATACAAATATTAAGAATTTACTTATTTGCACATAAAAATTAAATTAAAAAACCAAATTGTCAACCCGTTTTGAAATACCGAATTTTCCAAAAAAAGAAAATGTCTAATGGCCAGTTTCACAGTGGGAGTTTAAACTCTGATTTTGGTTTAAACTGAAGTTCAACAACATATTTGGTTTCACAGTGTTCGTTCACACCTTGAACTGAGTTCATTCTGTAGTTTAAGTTAAACGATAATATTCTGCCGTTTAAACAATAGTTCAACGTGTGGAATCCTTGAACACAATCAATCTCAAATATAATAATGCCTTTATTTAAGTAAAATAAGAAATCTATTTTTTGGACGTGAATTTCTTTATTTCATTAATTTATTTTATGAATGTTTTAACGAAAATTGTTGAAACTATGTATATTTTATGACTTAATTAAAAAGAGAAAAGAAAAACACATTTTCTGTATCACTTTTACTTGTTGGTCCTTGGAACTAAAATGTCTGCATCATAAACCGATGCAAGTCCCATCGCATGATCACCCAGAATGTCCAAAGTGGTTGTCTATACCAGTTTCATAAAGCTTTCGCTTTCCGCTAGAAACAAATTATTTTGCTGATGTTTTTTCTCAATTATCAAACTTTTGTTTACTTTGTCAGATGTGTAGAACTATAATAATGGGAGCCACTTTTTGAGTTAAATTCCTTTTCCATTGACTCCCATGCCATCACTGTTTTTTTCATTCCACTGCACTATATGGGTTTTTTTTATTTTCTATAATATTTTTGTGCTTCAGAACCGAGTCCATCGACAAATTCACGTCTGCGGTAGAAAAATTAGAGCTTCTTTTCTTTTGCACAACTCTTTTATTTAAATTTGTTTCCATATTCTAATTATTTTTTTCAAATATCAAACTATTAATTTATTTCAGGAACTTGACATAAAAATCATCTGAAAATACTCTAATTTGAATTTCAAAACTTCAATGCTGCCAAGTTTAGTTCACAGAATCTTATAAGACCTCGCTTAATTGATCAGTTCAGTTTACATTGTGAAACTGAAAAAGTTCAACTTAAAAATAAAAATGAAGTTTAGGTTCAGTTGAACTTAGGTTTAAACTCTCACTGTGAAACTAGCCATAACTCTTTTCAATTTTTTTTTTTGAAAATTTTAATATGTAATACATATTATTTTATCTTATTTAAAATTTGTATACTAGAATTTAACTTAAATCCGTTCAGCCGATATGTGAAAATTTAAAAAAAAATAAAAGTTCCACGAAAGGTACTATTAATACATAGTTGCTAAATGTAAATTTTTATAATATTTGGTAGTAGATCGCACTTACTTAAGAATACTGAAAAAGTTTTCTAAAAATCGTTGCAGCCTTTTTTAAGAAAATTAATATCTTTTTTTACTGTTTTTTAACATTTGTATTGGAAAGTATCGTTATTTTTTCAACAAAGTAAATTTTTTTCTTAGAATATTCTAGAGGGTGTTAACAAACCAAAAAAATACCGATTTTCAAAAAAATTGACGTCGTAGTTTTCAAAATATTTGATTTTCCCAAAAAACTTTTCTCATTTTTTAAAAATCTAAAAGAATTGTTTTTGAAAATTTTATTTTATATTTTTTAAAAGCTTCTGCATAGAAAAAATATTGAAATCAGAGATTCCGTTTTGATAATAACCACTTTTTGAAAAAAAATGTCTTATCCTACCGTAGCCTCTTCACTTAAAGAAATTTATTGAATTTTTTTAAGAAAAGTCCTGGAGCAGTTTTTGAGAAAAAAAAGATTTTGTTAGATTGTTTGGCAGTGGTTTAGGAAAAACTTTAAAAAACATGTGTATCACCTTAAACCTCAATAAACCAAGTTTTAAGAAAACCAATCCAGCCGTTTAGGTTGTAGCCGAACAGCTAGGCTGACAGACGGGTGGAATTGGGAGGCCCACTTTTTTAGTCCTCCCTGAAAGCAGTAAGAACTCAACAGATGAAGTAAAAAACCTTGAGCTTTTACCTAAACTGAAATGGAATAGTGAAGAGCTGCACTCCTATCAAATCCGGTTGGAAGAAAATGTATCTCAATAAATGGCGAACCCAACATCGACAGAAATTCTTTCAAACAAAATTATTTCATGTATAAGATGTTCTACAGATACGGGCACCCGAACTTTAAAAATATCAAAAGCTTTTAAACAGAAATGGTTTGATCATGAATGTCTTAAAGAACGGAAAAAATCTTTTTCACTGTTATATGCACTACGCAGAAACTATAGCGATGAATTAAAACGATATTACTTAAAGTCAAACTCTGATTATAAGACAATATGCACCCGTAAGAAAGTTGAGTTTCAGAACAAGCAAGCTCGCACTTTAGGATTTACCATAAATTCAAAAGAATTTTGGAAAATAGCTGCCGAATTAAATGGATCCAAATTTGTGATAGGTACAAACATCTATGCATTGAATCTTTCTATACACTTCGAAAAGTTACTTGTGAACAAACCGAGTCTCTAATTTCTCAGAATCTGAGTTTACAGCTCATGAAATCCAAGTTGTCATTAATAAAGCCAAAAATGGAAAAGCACCTGGTGAAGATGGCGTACCATATGAGTTCTTTAAAAATGCCCCAACAACTTTAATAAATCAGCTGAAAAAACTTTTTGATGACATACTCATAACAACCTCAGTTCCTGATTCGTTTAAAAAATCTGTGATATTCCCTATTTACAAGAAAGGTGACGCAAACAATCCCGAAAATTGTCGTGGAATATCTTTTATGAACACGGTAGCAAAAAAATTTTTGTGGCGTTCTTGTAAGTAGGCGGAAAAATGGGTGGACGAGAATAGAATCTTAACAGATTTTCAAGCGGGCTTCCGAAGGAACTATTCAGCAGTTGACCAAATATTCTGCTTAACATCAATAATCAAGGCTTATCAAGCTAGGAAAATGAAAGTGTACTCGTTCTTTGTAGATTTCAAAGCCGCGTTTGATTCAGTCAATCGCAATGCACTAATGTATAAACTTTCGCAAATGGGCTTATCATCCAAATTCATTAAAATTTTTAAAGAAATGTACACGGACACGACAGCGGTGGTATGGGATGGATCTGGTTACTCGATGGTTTAACACTGACTCTGGAGTGAAACAAGGTTGCCTGCTAAGTGCACTGCTTTTTTCATTGTTCATAAATGACATAGTCTCTTGCATACCCGGTGGCATCCGAATCGCTGAAACAAATGTTAATGTCCTCTTGTACGCAGATGATATAGTTCTTTTAGCCGAATCACCTGAAAGCTTACAGCTTATGATAAACCGACTTTCCAAATATTTTGAAACATGGGGACTTACCGTTAACGTACAGAAATCGAAAATTATGACTTTTAACCAAAATTCGCGAAGTACAGTGGGCGATTGGTTCTTTAATGAAAGAGGAATTGACGTTGTTAAAGAATTCAAATATTTAGGAGTTAAAATAAATTCTATTTGCGACTTCAAGAAACACATCGAAGAAAAAACCAGCACCTCACAGAGTTTGATCAACATGACGTGGCGCAAGGTTTTTACAAATGAAAACGTAACATTATCAACCAAATATAAAATTTTTGATAGTGTTGTGAGATCAACGTTGTGCTATGCTGCCCAAATTTGGGGAATAGATGAATTTGAAGAGGTGGAGAAATTTCAAAGAAACTTTCTTAAAAAACTCTTTAACTTGCCACGAAATACGCCAAACTACGCTTTATATCTGGAAACTGGTTTGCCAAAATTGTTTACATACACCCTAAAGCTTCAAGCTGATTTTATATTAAAAATTGCCTCACACGCACATAATAGACTAACGAAAAAAATGCTGATGTATGAGATAAGAAACCCGGAATGGTGGATGATGAAATGGCAGAACATCGCCTTAACTTATGGAGTAAACCTGGCAATGGAACTTTCAGAACTTGGAACAGCTTAAAAAAGACCTACCGTTATACGAGTACAAGAAGATACAGCTCAAAATAACCTAATTGATGAAGCCCGTAAATCTGAAAGCCGAATTATCTATTCGCAACTCAATCACAGCCTATCTAGCAAAAATTACTTTTGTGATGATTTAAGCTATCAGGAAATCTCACTCCTATTTAAGACTAGATGTGAGCTACTACACTTAAACGGTATTCCATACAACGGCAGTTTCAATCAATCAATTCTGCACTCTCTGTAATTTGAACGCGAAGGAAAACGTATTTCACTTTATAAGCATTTGCCCAGTTTTAAAACATGAAAGACTTGCACATTTCGGGAAAAAAACACTTACAATGATTGAAACCATCTACATTTTAAATGAAACAAATTGGAAATCCTACTGCTCTTATGTAAAATCCATCCAAAAATTCAGAAATCTTATCATCACTGAGTTCTCATAGTAAAATTTTGTAATTGTAAACTAATAATAAACATAAATTTTTTGCCACTCGAGCTGACGGCAAAGCCAAAGCGCTTAAATTCATTTGTAACTCATACTATGTAATAAAAAATTATATCTCAATAAATGAATTACTAACTTACATTACTTACTCTTCCCTATCTTCGTAAAGACAAGTCTGGTCAAAATCTCGAGTTATCTTTTTTAGGAATGCATTTTTTTAAGGCCAAATATCCATTTTTTGATTTTTTTTAAGTAATGCTATTTTTATCAATTGGTTTTTTTTTTTTTAATAATTTTCAAGCTTAAAATTTTTGTCAAATAGTTTTATGTTTATTTTACGAAGTTACATAACAAAACGATGTTTACGTAAAATTTTGAAAAAATTTTTGTAGTGTAAACAAAAAATATATTTTTTTGGCAAAAATTCAAGCTTGAAAGTTATTTTTTTTCAAAAACTGTTAAAAAAATAATAATTGTATACAAAAAGGAAATTAAAATGGATATTTGGCTTGAAAAAAAGCTATAGCATGAAATATTCCCTTGGAATTATGCAGCGAAATTATACTTGTCTAAGAGCCACTGAAAGTATACTCGTCATCGAGTAACATATTTTTATTATTTTACATTTCCATTCACACTGACTTTTGTCAGGAAACATAATGTATGGAACGGATTAAATTATTTAACTCCACTGAGACACACGCTTTTGGGTTCGATGGGTACCTATTATCAGAAATTTCACCTAATTTTTCGATATTTTACTCGTACCATTTCTTAAGGCCTATCCTCCGTTTTACTATTTACCGGGACTGTATTTCCTTTGCTGGTGGTGGGGAACGACGTTATCTGTTGACCGGTCACTGAATAGAGTTTCTCTCAGCTTGCCACTGAAAGCGGAGATTGAATAGCAACTCGCTTTTCTGCACTGTACTCCTTCTGAGTGCATAAATTAGAAAATGTCCAGACCAGACTTTACTTTTTGTTAGCCTGCCGCTTGAAGCAAACAACTTGTCCTAGCCAACTTTTCTGCTCTGCACTTGGCGTAAAAATAACTATAATGCAATTTTTCCAAACTTATATGTGAAGAAATTCAGCTCAAAAGAAGACATATCTGCGCTGTGAGAATTACAAAATGAGTTTTAATTAAGCTTGTCCACAAGAATATTATTCTATTTTCATGAATTCCACATTTTTTTGTAATCCTCGCAGTCAACTCTTCATTTCGACCTTTATACTCGTAGATTTTGTGTTGCCTTTAATTTTTTCAGCGTAAAAAACGCTATTTCATACTTCATACTTCAGCTGTTGTATTAAAGCTCAGGAACAATTAAATAAATTGTGATTTCTCTACTTCCCAGCCCAATTGTTAGAATTTTCAATGGAAACCGTTAAATCTACATGGTATTTACATTAAGTGTATCTATGAATGTACACACATTCCATTCATATCATAACGAATTCTTATATAAAATGAATTACATTCCGACATCCTGTTTGAACTTAATTTTCCAAAAAACTGTTTTGTGAATGAAGTTGGAAAAATAACTCTAAAAGTTTTTTTTTTTTTTTTTGGTTGTGTGTCAATCTTATAAAGGCCATCATGATTGTCCAGTAGAAGAATCAAATAGCAAAACTAACATCATAACAACAACAACAATAACAAAAAAAAAAAATGAATGTATGAAATTTCTCGGAATTTTATCCTGGAATTTCCGGTTCTTCTTTTCGTTTATAACAAACATACAATGGCTACAATTTATACAATTTGAGAACATGATTCATACAATCATATCATGTTCGACACACAGTCACAGACTATGTACATATCTACATACATATATATGTAGTTATTACACAATGAACAATTTCTAAGTGCATCTAATCTCGTCCTTGTGTATGTACTTCCCTTGTGTGTGGTGATGTGATTGCTGTGGTGACTTTATCTGCTTGAATATGAATTCTATAAAATGAAATAGAGATGACGATGAAAGGTATTTTCTACCCCAATCTCCCAACCAAAGTCATCCCCTATTTAAAGGTTGAATTGAGGGCGATTTATCTCTTACTCCCGAGACTTTTCAAACTATCCAGTATCCCCACAAAAAAAAAGGCTTGAACCTTGAAGATTATATTTCTTCCTCTCGACAAAATATAAAAAAAAAAATCATATTCAATTTTCATATCCTACTACAATGGGGCTAGTGTGTGAAAAGTAAATCCCTGTATGTGTGTCTATAATGTAAAAATGTTTTGCAGAAATCCTTTTGTGAGGCTATTCTTTTGAAAATAGTGCATTCGTCGTAATAACTTCTTAATCCCGTAAGAGCGTACGAGTTGCGGCAACGGATTTAGGTGGCTGACATAGAGGTTGAGATAAAGAATAAGTCTATGTATGGACCATGACGACGATCTACGACGTATGTATTGTGACGCTTAAAAGCAGGATTATGTTCTTGTCGTGTTTTTTTTTTTCAAGAAACAAAAATTAAAAATACGGAACATATCAGGTGATATAGTTGTGATAGAAGGAGAAATACACATCAATGGCAGAAGTTTTCTACCTTTGAGTAAAGATAATCTACAGATTGTCAGATTGCACAAAAAGAATGATAAGTTAATGAGACCCAGTCATTCTATAGCTTTATTGGAAAGGTAGAATATTACCTTGAAAAATGGTACTTAGGAAGATTAGGTCTTCTTCTTAACTTGAAAGTAAACATCACCGAAAATCAACAGTTTTTAACACAAATTAAAAGTATTTACCTAAATCCTATTGTTTATGAAAAATACAGCATACATGCGCAATGTACATATGCATAACAGGAAAAGTCTTTTTTCTAAAGAATCTGTAATTGGTCAAAAAATATCAATTTTTTCTATAGAAAATTGTGTATCAAGGCTTAAAGTTTCTCAAGGTCATGAAACGTCAAGTGTGATTTTCGGCACTATATTTGTGAGATATCTTCAAAAAAAATATACCATCTGGAAGGTCACTCTATCACCATAAAAAGTCAACTAGCTTGGGTATATGGTCGGCCATAGGCTTTTTTTATTAATTTTAATGTGAACATGACAAAAACTTTAAAAATTCATAAACAATTAAAAAAATATCAGGCTATTTATCATGATCTAGTGATCTATCGAATGGTATTAGGTTTCTGAAAACATCCCACAAATGGGGTGCCAAAAATTTCTCCTGAACTTGCGTTACTTTGAGAAACTTTATGCCTTGATTACAAATTTTTTAGAGCTGACCACTTTCTAGGACTATTTGACCTTCATTGACCAATAATATGACATACTTTTCTTTATAAATATCCTATATAAGAAGTGCCAAGACCACAGACAATTAAGACTGGGTCGAGATTTAAAATGAAACCTCCTATTGGAAGACCCTTTATAAAGATGAAATTATACCACAGTAAAAATTGTATAAAAATTAAAATACAAATAGCCCTGATCAAATTGACCAAATAAATTTTACCAAAAAAGGTATTTAATAAAACAATGGTACACTCGGGCGTATGTGTAATCTTACAATTCTGTCTGTTGAGCTACAGGCTAAATTGCTTAGTCGATTATTTTCAAAATTAATACAAAAAGATTTTTGTTTATTCCACCCGCACACTTTTTCAAGTTTTTTTGTTTAACTAAAAGTAAAAGGAACCTGCTGTATAATTTTTAGCTATTTTACATAATCTTATTTTTTCAAAAACGGCTCCAATACTTTTCTTAAATAAAATAATTTACTTTGTGTGACTGATTTTAATATTTTTTCTTGATTCAATAGCTTCATAAAAATTTAAATAGTACTGTCTAACAAGATTTTCAAACAATTTTTTTTTAGATTTTAAAACCCATACAAAATTCGTTTTTAAACTTTTTATTTCGAAAACAATACCGTAGAATTTTTTGAAACTCAGTACCCTAAGGTTGAATGACACTCTTGAAAATATATTAAGAAAATATTTTACTTTAAAAAAATAACGGTACCTTCCATACAAAAAATTTTCAAAAGCCATTAACGAATATCTTTTTTATCTCAAACACGGCTTCTACGATTTTGATAAGAAGCATTTCGGAACGTATGCTTAATTCGTGTGGTATCCTTCAAAATATTGTAAGCATTTACACTCAGCAGTTACATATTACTAGCACTTCCCATGAAATGAAATTTTATTTTGAAAATTCTTATTATATGCTGAAAACTCGGTATCTTTAAAACGGTTTAAATTTTTTTTTTGAAATCTTACTTTTAAATCTTAAAATTGTTTGAAAATTGTACATGTTTACGTATAAATAAATAATTAAAAAAAAAACTGATCCAACAGCAAATATTTATGTGCGATCCAGTCGTGCATTTTATTTTTATCAGATCCATTTTTAAAATAAATAAGCTTTTCTGTTAGGCATTAAGCAGTGGCGGATCCAGAGGGGGGCTATAAGAGCTGAAGCCCCCTTCCCACGGTCAATTCGTACAATTTATTTAAAAGCTAAACATAATACATTACGATGTTTTAATTTTTTGTTCGTTTTCAAACCTTAACTTTTTAAAAACACTTGGTGAAACAAAGAATGCTACCTAAAATCAAAGATATGTGTTTTTTTTTGTAGTATTTATTACATGGTTGGGGCTGAAAAATTTGCATGGCAGTATGTTTTTCTAAGCCCCCGAATGAATTAGATTAAAAAACGAAGTTGAGACTAAGCAATTTGAATATTCAAACGTAGGCTCTATTTATTCCCAGCTTAGAAGAAGGACAAAAAATCAGAGATGGGGCTTACCAATTTACGCCTAAAATATGGTTTTCCAAACCGTACGGGAATTGGAAAAAAATGAGAATGAGGTTAGGAAATTTGCATGTAGGCTGTGTTTTTTCCCAAGCGTTAAAGACAATTTTGCATGTAAGCTGTTGTTTTCCCGAAACTGAGCAAAAATACGACATTGAGGCTTAAAAATTTACATATGTAAATTCTGTAAAACAAGGTAGACGAACAAAAATTCTGCGTTTGTGTTGAAGCCCGTGGAGCATCGGGCGAAGCAAACGATGTTAGTTCAGCAAATTTTCTTGTTCAATCCAATTGAGGAGCTTAAGAACAGCCACCTGATATTTTCATTTAATATTTTTTTTTCCGAAATTGAAAACCGAAATTCAGATATGTAGGTATCTGTATGAAAAAATAATACGTTTTGCCTTGAAAATTCCTTTTCAGGTAAATTTCAGTAAAGCATGCTTTTGTTTTTAGCTGAATGAACGAAAACTAAAGATCTAGATAGAGTTCATCATTAAATTTCCTATTGCATTTGACCACAATAGCAAATGTTACCTTTTTTCCTAAGCTGTTCTAATGATATTTTTCAGTCTAAGCTGACCCCCGAGAAATTTTAGAGCTTATTTCTCTAAAAACTGTGCTTCCGATGCCAAAAAAATAACTTTCTTATCATAGTTTGTATGAAATGAAACCGAATCACACAAATATTGTTTACTGCAATCAGTGTCCTCGAAAATGAAACTAAAACTTTGCAGTTCAAGATATTTTGACGGTTTCCTATTGGTTTTCTTTAAAATAGTAAATAAATAAATTGAATAAATTAGGAAATAAATTGTCATTAAATATTTATAATAAGAAATGGTAGGATCATTCAAACCTATAAACCTACCTATTTTGCCTATATCATTAACATTTTTAAATCAACATCTTTGGAATGCGCTAAAGTTTTGCTCCCATACAAATCTCTCCAAATTTTTGCCTTTTACTACTGCATAGTGAGGAGATACACGGATTTTCTCATTAAATATGGAGTTAAACTATTCTCTAATTTGCCGGTGGTATAATAACTTAGATTTGCAAGGGGATTCCCAGTTTAAGAAGCAGTAGATATCAAATTTGGCTAATAGATGGCACTCAAACCTAATTTTCAGAAAATTTGGAGTAACATTTTTCTGGTTTCCACCGACGATATGTAAGGTTAAAGTGGGTTTTTCAAAATATCTGCTGAAGCACACGAATTATTTACAGCTGCTATTTTTCCAATCATAAAATTTGTCATTATTTTTGCAAAATGAAAAAATTGTTTGACTCTGCCGACTGGCCTACATTCTGAGAAAAGAAAATAAGGATAAAGATGAATGAAATGTCTAAAATATTTTTCTGATGGTTTTTGTTTTTGATGTGCTTAGTTTGAATCTGGCCTTAGTTTTACCCCATCACGTCAAGTTTTTGAGATATTTGAATTCAGCCTATCAAAGACCATCAGAAAAATATATTTTGGTTCATGTTAGAGACAAAAATTCAAATTTTGTCACACAAAGTAATTAAATAGTGTTTTCGATTGGATTTTCGGAAAAAGTAATAACACGTGAATTTTCAACTAGTGTTTGAGTCAAATGGGGTTTCTTGTCACAGAAAATAAATTTAAACAAAAATTTGTTGGAAATTACGTTCTCTATTTTACTGTGATGATATTTACGAAAAAATTATAGTTTTTGAGCGTTTAAGTGGAAGAGGGCTCACCTCACTTCCTCTGTGAATGCCCAAGCCCTCCTTAAACTAATCAGTCCTAGGAGAATACTTCTTCGACGAACTGGCGACACCTCTGTCTTGCCATTTAAGAACATCCTAAAATTCATCCAGAATTCAGGATGGTTCAAGGAGACCCCTACATCTGAACACCTCTAATATCCCCTAACTTTTTTTAGCTCCAAAAAAACGGAACTTAAAAAAAAATAAGTTTTAAATTTTTAAGAAGTCCAGTCATATAAGCCTTAAAATCAGCCAAATTACGGAATAAATGGAGGAAAGCTGGATTTTGTTATATAGCCTCCTCATGGCATTTTAAGTAAACTGTTAAAAGACCCAATCGATATGAGTGCCACTAACAATTTTACGGGGGGTCAAAGGCCCCCACAAATGTTTTTCAAGAAATATCTCCGGAACGGCAACTCTTACAGAAAATATGTCGATCACAAGATTGTTGCTTAGATAATTTCCGATAAAAAATGTTAAGTACCTTTTTTTTTATTAGAGTAACCGTTTTCAAGATAATTCAATCGGTAGAGTTGCGGATTTTATGTTTCTTTATAAAATGTGCTCTCTTACCCCACCTTTGACGTTGAGTACCAGGTGAATTTTTCTTGCGTGGTATGCCCCAGGAAATTTAGAAAACAGTTCAAAAAAATGTATACAGAAATTTATTAAAAGATTTAATAAAGTTCTCCATCGATATTCCTTAAAAACCATTTTGGGGGGCCTTTGGCACCCATAAAACTGTTAGCAGCACTCATATCGATGGGGATTTCTTACACTTTCCTAAGAATGGTATGAGTAGGCTATATACCAAAATTCAGCTTTCCACCATTTTTTCCGAAGTAAAAAGCTTAAATGACTGGATTATTGATGAATTTTTTGAAGCTTGGTTTATAAATGTATTTTAATATATACTCAAACTAAGCTTCTTAAAACTTTTTATTAAATGTTACCAACATTTTATATATACAAAATTAATTGTTAAGATTTTGATTTTTCTGAAAACTGTATAATTGGTATAAATGTTTCTGAAAATTTAAATAGTATTGTGTTCCAAAATAAACCAATAAATATTTTTTAGATTTTTAAAAAATTTTCGGAATTTTTTGAAAGTTGATAATATTTCTTTTAAACTCGATACCTAAGGGTTTTGTTTTTAAACTCTTTTAATTTGTTTAAGGAAATATTTTACTTTTGCTTATTTTCCTCAAAACCAGCTCCTACAGTTTTGATACATTTTTTTTTTCAGTTTGCTAAACTTTGTGCAATCTACTACTAAATATTGTAAAAATTCACACTTTGCAAATACTAATTGGACCTGATTGGATTTAAATCAAATTTCATATTCACAAGTTACAAGCTAGGCTGCGATAGGTTATACCTATTGCATACCAACATTTTCAAAAAAAAAACATTTTTGAATTTTAAAAAAAAGTTTCAAAACTATTTCCTGAATATTGAATATGTAGGTATCAAGCACAAGCACATACCTTATTTCCTTAAAAAAATGTCCTTAATTTATTTCATTTTATTTAAACCACACATTCATATTTCATTAAGAATACCGATGGCGTTCTTATGTTATTCACTTCAAACAAAATTTAAAGCAATATTAAATCAAAGAAAAATTAAATAGAAAAGCTTTTTGTTGTATAATGTTGATGATGATAATATTATACTCTCGAATTCTACTAATTAAACAAAGCTCATTAAAACATAGATAAGCAATGGTTTTCAATTTATCTGTTTTTTGATGTTTTGTTTGTGATTTAATATTCATGAATGAAGCTATCTTCCTCTTTTTACCTTTTTACCTACCATCATCATTATCATATCATCAGTCTCACATTTCACATTCACAATGATGTTCCTTTCATCAGAAAATCATATAACGGAAATCATAAAACAACATTATAAGCAGCGCTCCCTAACAAATTTTATTCTGCTGTGATGCACCAAACAAACTAAACAACAATTTAGTCCTTATATGAATATTAAAAATGAAAGTCTCTCTCGTGTAGGTATTTTGTATTTTGTATGTGTGTGATGGGCGATTTTGTTATGATATGAATCAAATTTTTTTTTTATTGCAAAACAAAATAAACAGGAAAGATAAACAAAAGAATTTATTAATGTTTATTTTTAGCAATGATAGATATTTTTAGAATTTTTATCTTTTAAAGGATTTATTATTATTTAATAAATTAAACCGATATTTTGATTTAGTTTTGAAATTTTTACTTTATTTTCAATTTAAACAGTAGAGTGTTGTGCGTTGTTATTAAAACTTACGCGATTAATTCGGTGGTTGAATAAAAAAAAAAAGGGTTTTTCTTTGAAAATGAAACAATGAAATGTTCATAAGATATTGACACCTCAAACACAAGTTCGTGTAAAATAAAAAAAATACCTCATTACTGATTCTAAATTGAAAAAAAAGTATAAGACTGAATTTCACTAGCAAATTCTTGTTTCTCCAACTCAATTTACACTTATTTTTATACAAATTCTTTAATTTGATTTCTTTCACGGGGGAATAATCTCCAAAACGAGCAATTTTTGAAACGTAATCCTTAAAGTCTGCTTTATATGACACCTCAAATATGCACAAAACCAAGCAACTTCTGCACACAAATAGATACGAATGTTTGTGTCTTTTTAGTGCCTATATAAACCTGTCTCAAGGATATCTTCTACTTTTTATGCCAAAAGGCACCCTATAATTTGCAATGTGCCTTCCATTTGCAAACAAAAGAGATCCAACCAGTAAAGTGGTTTTCAGTGAACTGTTAAACTTGTCATACAAAAGTCCATAAACACAAAAAAAAACTCTTCTATATCAAACTTTGCTCCAAGTTATTGATAAAATTGCTTTGTTTATGGTTTGCTACTATCCTTGCATCACACAAAAACCATAAAAATAAAAATCTACCATTTAACTGTTTGATTTAACATACTAACGGCTGGCTCATCGATGTCTGTACCAATAATAAATTTTTTTATATCCCACCATTCAAAATGTCCCATAAAGACATGCGATTAAGAAATAAATTTTTTTATTAATCATCAAACAATGCTTCCTTCCTGATGAAACTCTTGAAAGCAAAGAAAGAAGAATAAGAAAAAACACATGGTGATAGTGACTATAAAAATAAAAGAAAACTTCCTGATTCCTAGTGAATCCTGAATCGTGAATCTTAATCAATCAACATATTTTTATTATATTGTTTACCTTCAGATGCTTATTCAGGGATAAAACCTTTCGTTTCTAAATGAATTCACTTCAGTTCCTTTGTGACATTAAAAACTATACCGACGACAAATTATGGAGAATATGGGTAGGAAAGAAGGAGGGGTTGTAGGGGGATTGAGGATGATTCTGTGAAAAAATATAATATAGCCTTGGTAGTAAAATTACCAACAGACCCTACGGCTATATATCTATTCATAGAAAACAAGGTGTTGTTTTGTGTTCAATATAGCTGCCACAAAAATCATTCGTTCCTAGAATACACACACACACACACGAACTTACACAGTTGACAGCCCACTCCAAGCCAAACACCAATTATTATCATTTGGAAGAGCAAACAAATGAAACGTCATGTCATACAGTATTCCTCAAATAACAAGAAGTCCTTTTTCCACCCAACCAACCCACCCTTCCCCCTTACAACACCCCTCCATTGCCTGCATCATCACTATGTTCAGATTGCTTTGAAGAGATAGGAGAAGGTTGAGCATTTCCAATTAACTTACCGTTCAGTGTTCACACCATTAACTTCAGGATCTTTCTCCATTCACACGTTAAGGTGTTTATTTTTGCATGAAATTTCCAACACTAACACTTTCTGCTGTGCGAATGCGGCGGATGTCAAAATGTTGTGTTTGTCTGTTTGAGTTTTTGATTCTGATTTCAGATTCCGAATTGGAGAGAGACACAGAGGTTAAAACACAAAATAAAGGATGAACACCATCGTGATCACTAAAAACCACGAATTATGATTTTCATCTGTGTCAAAGTATATTCCAAAAGGACTATGTTCAGTTTTTTATTTATATTTTCCAGAAAAGGGTGCTTCATTTATAATTTTTTTCACCGATTTCCTTGTTAAAGTTAATAGTTTTAAGCTTTCAGGAACAGTGAAATTTTCAATTAAAACCGTTCTAACAATTTATGACGCAATATTTTTAATTTTTTAGGTACACACCATTAACTTCAAGTAATTAAAAAATTTTATTGTTCAAAGTTTTACTTTTAGTTGTAGTGCTATGAGGCCATATTAACCTTACAAAAATCTGGCTTATAGCCTTTTTTTGGAAAAGATTAAAATTAAAAAAATATTTTTTGTTAAAATTGAAAATTAATTACCTTTTCATTATACAGTCAATTCCCCCTAAGTCAAATTTTTATGAAATATCAAGATTAGTTTGAGATTTGAGTAGAGAGTTTTGCAAAAATTCAAGTTAAAGGGAAATATTTTTATTTATGTAGTACCTAAGGACGTTTGAGGTAAATACAAAAATATGACGAGTTAGAGGGAAATTTGAATTTAAGGAAATACGGCTAAGAGGGAGTCGACAGTATTTTGCCGCTTCTCAATTCAAAGCCTCTCTAAAGGAAGAAAACCAGATTAAAACCGACACCTAGACAAAGCCTATACGAGATCGACTTCGTGTGGATCTCGTCTCATTGCGTAATTTGTAAAGTCATATCAAAGCGGTAGGTCATTATGCTGCAATTGCTCACACAATTCCATGCCCATTTTCTTAAGGTTGGTTGTTGGATTCTCTGAATCCAACGATTTGGATGGAATTTTCAGACTTCGTGCTTTTTAGCCAGAGGTAGTGACTTAAGTTAAATCTACTCACTGCCACGCCTATTTTTTCTTATATCATTGTTTCTCGGAAATGGAAACAGTTCCAACAATATTTATGTAACAATTTTAGAAAACTTGTTCTTTTAGTAATCAGTTACTTCGATAGAACCGTTTTTTCGATATGTTCATTGATTACTTTGGATCAAACTTTTAATTCAGCTTTCTGTGTACAACGTCTGAGTGAAGTTTTGAAATCTATAATAATAACCACACACTTTTTGAGACCTCTGTGCTATGACCACAAGTCAAAACGGACAATGAAATAGCTGTGCATTCTTTCCCTGTAAACTTATGACCCTGCGTCAAAATTTATGTGTCGGATACCTAATCGAAACTTTGGTTAGACATTCTGAAGCAAGCCTTAAATATTTTTACCTAAGTCAGCAAAGAAAAAATTTTAATCAAAAAGATTGTTTTTCAATAGAGCTTTTTAGCAAAAATTTCTAAATGTCAAACTCAGGACCTCGGCACAAATGACATTTAGGTACCACCCATTTTCTTTTTTATTTCGGAGGCCAATACACTCCAATTCAACAGAATGAGCACATGGATTTTCGTAGTTGGTTTATTAATTTTTTTTTCAAACATTGTGCATTGTCCGAGAATAAATATAAACAATAAAAACTATTTCAAAAACATTTTTTTTACTTCCATCCATTAACTTTTATTACCAGTTTCAATATTTGAGCTTATTCAATTGACACAAAAAGACTGCATTTTCCTAGACTTTGATGAGAGTCGGAGGAAAAATAGCAGTACTTTTTGAATTAATCTTTCTGTTTTCTTTTCCCAACATCATAAACAAACAATAAGGATAATCAAATGATTCATTAATGCACAATGTTAAGAAAAAATGGAAAAAGTACCTTTGAAAATGTGTGTCCTTATTCATTTGAAGTTGAGTGTAAATGTTTGGATTTTTTTTTATTGGTAATTGCGTCTGTCAAAGGTGCCGAGTTCTTAGCTGTCACTTTGACTTTGACAATTTGGTCTCTATTCATTATATGTATATGCGAATTTCATATAATAATCTTTGTACTTAATCTTAAAATACCGAGTTCAACTACAAGAGCAAGAACATGTTACCAAGTCATACATTTTATTTTTGATTACGACTGAGGCCAGACCGAAACAAGACGAGACCGACACGGGTTAGGGTCAAAACTCTGCCTGTAGAAAAATTCTGTTTTCAAAATTCAGTTTTTCATAATTCTGCTTTTCAAAATTCTGTTTTTATAATTCTGCTTTTCAAAATTTTGCTTTTCAAAATTCTTTTTTTCTGTTTTACAAAATTCTGCAAATAATGAAAACATTCGTTTGGAAAAGCACGCTCTTTTTTTTATTATTTGCAGAATTTCGTAAAATAGTATTATGTTATGAGCTTTGAGAAGTTAGAGAACATTATGTACCTAAGCACACAGGAATAAATAAAAATAAAAACATAAAAAATTTTGTCAGCTTTGACGTTACAGATGGTTATAGTAATTCAAAAATCTGTAAAATCTACATATTCAATTTCACTGAAAAATGACAATAATGATACTTTTATTTGAGTATTTTTTTATAAAAACTGAAAAAAGGAGCTTACTGTTTTTCACTGTAAGGAAGTAATATGTTTTAAGTCAATGCACATGCTGGTAAGCGTCAATATTTCCTTAACAAAACACCCCCAACAATTTTGAGAATAGAACTCGGTATGGCTGAACTGCTAAATAGAACAAACTATAAGATTTAAGTAACACAAAACCCGAGCTTCTATAAATTTCGACGATTCCATTATATTTGACTTGCTACGTTGCTACGAAAGTGTCCACATATTATGTGGGGACTATAGGTATAAGCTTTAGATAACTGAGGACTTTGTTTTTCAAAAACTTTTTTTTTGAGTTTCTATTTTTCTGTACCTCGATCTAGCTTAAGTCTTTGAATAGATTCTCTTCAAACTTAGGATTCTACTTTTTAAGGTGATTGGCTAGAAGGAACATTTGTTTTTTTAGCTCCAAAAATAACGGTACCTTTCAAAAAAAAATATAAGAAAAGCTTATTTGTCTTCAAAACGACTGAGTTAATTTTTTTGATAAATGACTTTACAAAAAAAAAAAATTGGCAGCATTTTCTTTTACCTAAAACAAATTGGCAAACTTGGAAAAACAGAATTTTGAAAAGCAGAATTTTGTCAGACAGAATTTAAAAAATATGCAGAATTTTGAAACCAGAATTTTGACCTGTTCCCGACCGACACGAGACACTCTTATTTATAAATTATTAAGGCTCTCCCAAACCAAAGCAAAATCATAGCGAATCACTCGCAATCATACAAAATATGGCAGATAGTTCCACAATGCTAAACAACAAAAAAACTGTGGTCATCGAATGTTTGGCATTGGTTTGGGAGAGTCCTAATTGTTTATTTTTCACTTATTGTCAAGAGAACAAGGGAAAACAAAGAGATTGTATATCCAGATGTAATGTATTATGTGTAAATTGCCTAAACGGTATTTGGCCCTGAACCAGAAAATATTTTGAGTTTCATAAAAAAAATTTGGGAAAATATTTTTAACAAAAGATTTCAGATGTCAAAAATTGAATACTTTGCGATGCATTACTAGTCACATTTCGTTTGCATAAAGATTAAATTTATTTTGTTTACAAAAAATAAGTCTTCTATTTTTTCTAAATAATTTTTAACAATAAAAGTTAAAAAAAAAAAGCTTTTGGTTTTCCAGTTTTTATTTTCCATTTGCAGGATTTTAATTTTTCAGCGCAAAGCTCAGAACAAAACGTTGCTGTGAGATTCGAATTTGCGAGATTTTGATTTGCGAGATTTTAATAATTGTGAAATTTTGATGCAAATTTTTCGGTACAAAATGTGAATGCGGGATTGTTAAAAATGAGATTTTATAATTGCAAGATTATGAAAAACAAGATTTTAAGTTTCCTAGATTTCATTATTCGAGATTTAAAAAAATGCGGGACTTCGTTATTCGAGAGTTTGGTTTGCGGGATATCGTACCGCTCCCATCAAAATTTGCAAAAAAAAAAGAATTTCTTGAATTAAAAAAAAAAGTTTCTATTTTTTTTTCAAAAACGGGTTGAACTTTTTTTTGAGAAATTTCATTTTTATTTGGATTTTAATCAAGATTTAATATACTTGTACCAAAGTTTTTCCTTTTAAAAATGTTCTTACAATTTTACCATATAAAACTTATTATTTTAAAAGACTGCATAATTGCTAACTTTCGATACATGAACAAAGGTAACATAGGACCAGTTTTAGATGGGAGCGCTACGATATCCCGCAAACAAAAATCTCGAATAACGAAATCTCGCATTTTTTTAAAAATGTCGAATAACGAAATCTTGCAAATTAAAAATCTTGTTTTTCATAATCTCGCAATAACAAAATCTCGCTTTTTACAATCTCGCATTTACATCTTGAACCTAAAAATCTCGCAAATTTCAACCAAAATCTCGCAATTTAAAATCTCGCATATCAAAATCTCGCAACTTCAAATTTCACAGCAACAAATCGCACACGGCTATTAGAAATTTTTTTTTTTTTAGAATATATCCTACCCAAGAGCACTTTGGATAATTTTTCTTTCCAACTAATAACTATTCCCGTCAATAAAAAAATTTGTACATCCTTTATTATTGTTAATAGCCTCTATAAACATTTTGGTTGTCTTTTACGCGTTTATAATGGAACAAAAAGTATTTTCTAGTTCAAGGCCAAATACGAGTAATGCGATTTGTACATGACACTTTATAACTGGATATACCATCTCTATGTTCTCTCCCCTTCTTGTTCTTTTGAAAACAATAATATTGAAAAAATCAAAAGCTCAAATTAATAAATAACAGTGTGAACTAAAAGTACCCAGACACTGGATAATATATTTTGCAGTAAGTAGGATATCTCGCAATATTGAATTGCATTGCAACAAATAAATTTTTTGAATCAAAATCTCGCAAATTAAAATCTCGCGCGAGATTTTAATGTGCGAGATTTTGATTCAAAAAATGTATTTGTTGCAATGCAATTCAATAGTGCGAGATTTTGATATGCGAGATTTTAGTTTGCGGGATTTCGTTATTGCGAGATTATGAAAAGCGGGATTTTGTAATTGCGGGGTTATAAAAACGCGAGATTTTATAATTGCGAGATTTCGTTATGCGAGATTTCGAATGCGAGATTTTGATTTGCGAGATTTCGTAGCCAACCCGTTTTAGATTCATACAAAAAAACACGAGGTAAAAACTATCGAATATGACATTAAGATAATAGATAACACGAACAAAGTGGGTAGCACAATACTGCCTGTCTATTTTTAGGTTTTTTTATGGTATATTTTCCAGTAGAAAAAATTATCAAAAAGTGTTATCGCAGTATCTCCCGTGTAACGTTTTTTTTATTTCCAATTTTATCAATAAGGTCTCAACCGATCGCAATCAGAATTTTTATACAAAAGATCCTTTAAAATGTCAATAATATTGTTTCCAATCAATTTTTTTCTTACAGTACTGTTATACCTATATTATTGAGAGAAATGACATGAAATAAAAAAATTAAATATTTTTTTTATTTTTCGTAGGTCCCCATTTGTCAATGAAATGTAATGGTCAGATAGCTTATTTATTCAACTTTAATTCAAATTTGTCTGGTTGTTGTACAATTTTGTGTTGCGTAGTCTATCTGACCTTTAATAAAAAAAGATACCTTTGGCTTTGATCACCATTATCTCAATTCGGTTTTGAAAATTTGTTTTCTACAAGTTTTTGTAGAGATTATTTTTTCTGGCCCTATACCGTTTGTTTAAAAAGTACTAAAAAATGACTTTTTGTGGTTTTTTGGCAAATCATTTATTTTTCCACTGATTTTTATTGCATAACTTGCATTAGTATTAGTGCAGATTTACAGATTTTATAGCTGATTTCACTAAACCGTTTTTCTTAACCAAATTTTCAAAGTTTTACTTAAATTAATTAAGAGGACGAATTGTGTTGTTCCTATATACTGCGTAGTTGTCGTCTAAATGACACTAAAACAAAATTTCCCGCAGATTTTTTTTAGTTTGGCATTAGTTGGATCCTTTTTTGACTTTAAATGAAATAATAGAATAAAAAGGACATTTTTCCAAAAAAATAAAAGCTATTTAAGAAAATTTTCAACTAAAAATCTTGATTTTTTTTTCTTTTTGTTTATCCCGAATTTGGTTGTAAATTACTGTTCCTCTGATTCCAATGATATTAAATTTTTTTAATATTTCAACAGAGAAAGCATTCATTTTATGAAACAAAATTATATAGTTTTTGAGTTTTTAAAAATAAAAAGATATGCATAGCTAAAAATTTATTTTTGCTTTCAAAAACCAAAACACAAGTGAAATTGATTGAAAAGTTCAAAACTGACATTTATAAAACGGATATTTTTTACTCATTCTTAATTTTAAAATGGAAACAAAAATTTTGTTTTTTTTTGTTATTGGTGGTTAAGAATACTCGTACGAATAAAGAAAATTAATCCTTATGAAAAATAAGCATTTTTAAAATTTTGTTTGACCAATTGAAAGTAGCTTTCTTGTTTCTAAAATAAAATAATATTTATAACTTTTTTACTCATGCTATAAAAACATGAATGAATTTTTGAGGCTTTCTGAAATGTTCGCTTTTTTCATATATTTACGTTCGAAGACCGTTTCTGGCAACAGGTTGCATTGACTTTAATTAATTTTAATGAATTTCTAGGTGTTTCTAATTCTTATTAAAAGCAATTTTAATTTCCCAAATCGATTGAAAATTGTGGATTTCATAATTTTTTGTTTGCTTCCACTTAAGCGAAATTTCTTAGTATTATTTTTTCAATTTCTCTATTCACGAAGAAGATTTTGCTATTTTGGAAAAAAAACTCAAAATATTCACAATCTTTAATGGAATAATGGCTGTATTTGATAAGAATTAAAAGCACTTCATTCAAATAAAAAAACTGCCTATACTTGTGCAAAACTGTTGCCAAAAGCCTGACACCAAGAAATGGATTTTGAATGAAACCAGGGTTAAGCAAGAATTGAAATAATTACGGTACAACACAGAACTAGATAGGGAACGTATAGAAAATTATATCTACCCTTCTAATGGCCGATGTCCAGCCAAAGTATTAAATGATATAGTATCGACTTCAATACTGTCAAGTCCTGGTAAACAACCAAGTTCAATACATTCATTCCACCCGATTTTTGCCTGCAAAGCTTGAGTAAAAAACTTCAAAGTCAACAGATCTTATCGTTTCATAGCTGGAGAAACCACGAGTCAATGAGAAAATAATTTTAAATAGAATACAAATTGGAACAATTTTGGGTTAATCCAAAGATTATCCCTCTGGTGTGTCGACACACAAAGGATCTCTAGATCTGGGAATTTGTGTTAAAGGAAACAAATATTTCAAACAATAACAATTTGATTCAATTAGAATAAAATATAAAACTATGTATAACGTCAGAGATGTGGAAGAGATGTCAGGAGTTTTCAATTGTTTTAGCTGACAGGATAATCATTTCTTCAATAAAATAATGCACACACGTACAGAAACACAAACTCTAAATAGAGAGAAAGGTACTCCAACTATTTAAGATATATAGCTCTTACGGACAGAGTCGCTGTAGTTTCATTGCTGAAATAAACTGTCTTCATCCTTATATTGACAATGGAAAACAATTTTCCTGAATTTTGCACAGTAAAATGTTGCGTCAACAACATTTTATAACGTTAACGACAAGGACAATTCCAAGTCCCGAACGAAGATGCGGTAGGTACCTTCGCATACCGACAGAAAATGAAGATTTAATCTTTGAACGAATGTTTATGGTGTTGAATGTGTGTGTCAGTGTGTGGGTGTGTTTTCAGAAATATCTATTCTTCTGGGCAAACTATCCGTTCAATTGTCTATACCCACTTAATTCTATATACAGAGATCTTACTCCAGAGGAGTTCTTGGAATGTTTTGCTTGCATCGGGCGCTGCCACTTGAAGCTCAAGAATCATTATCGTCAGCATCATATAGTCCACCGTATGAAGGTACATACTTTGCAGAAACCAAATCTACGGAATGATGTTCAAAGACACACACAGCTTGCGATAGAGCTTTATTCGGATCCAAATGTGTACATTTAAGAAGGTTTACGTACCTACACGTATACTACGTCCTTCCTAGGTAGATCGTAGGTAAGGATAAATCAAATTCTCATTGCTACAACAGCTACACCTTCTATAGGGTTTCCAATTTTCTCTACTTGAAAATATGTGTACGTACCTATAGCCACCATCTAAACGAAAACCAAAGATTTGGTATTTTATTTTTCATAGAATAAAATACTCCTTGAATTTGTAAGTAGAGACTCCTGACACCCGTATCCCGTGTTATGAGTGTTCTGCTGCTGGTGCTTGGATTTCAAATAATGTGTCAGGTACATTTCCTGTGTATTTGTTTTGTCATGTTGTACAACAAATTCGACAAATTCTTTTGAAGAATAAAAAAATGAGAAAATTTCTAATTTTTTATTGCTTCGTAAAATGGAATCATATATTTTCCAGTACTAAGGAAAAACAATACCTGATTTATTTCCCAATTTTCAAAGAAAAAATTTGTACGGATTGACTTTTATAGTTTTATAATTCAATTGAAATGTTTTCTAAGACTTCTCAGATTCTTCATACATAATTTAAGCAGTGAAAACTTTGCAAATATTTTTAACAGGATGAATTTTGTACTTAATTGTACCTTAAATTCTAAAACATAGGCAAAATATTGGATTCTCCCTTTTTTATTTATTTATTTATTTATTGCTGTTCGATAATTCTTACATTTATGTATGTTTATTTAAGAGATATAGAAAATTAAATTCTTTACAACTTCAATATTCTTAATACTAAAAATGAATACAAATTAAATGAATTAAACAAAGTTTTAAGGGAAAAGCTACAAAAAAAAACCCTTATATGATACTTAAAACTAAAATTGCACATAAACCCAAATAAGATATAAATAAAATATCTAATTTAAGAGATTAAGAATAAGCTCATTATCAGAATAGGAACATCTTCTAAAAAAGTTGTCTTGTAAGTTAAATATTACAAGCTTTATTTGCTTAACATTAGCTTTATTATGAAGCCTTACTGTTGAAAAATGCCATGGCAAATTTAGCATTAATTTTAATATTTTATTTTGCACTCTTTGAAGCTTTTTTAAATGGGTCTCAGCGCAGTCAAACCACACTGGAGCACCATAAGTGAGTATAGGCTGGAAAATCGTTTTAAATATCAACATTTTATTATGCATACTAAGACCTGATTTGCGATTTATGAATGGGTATAAAACTCTTATAACAAGATTTGTTTTGTTAATCGTGTTGGAAATATGTTTTTCAAAAGTTAATTTCCTATCAAGCGTTAGACCTAGGTACTTGCAGTTTTCAGACCATGCGATATCAGTAGAATTTAACTGTAGCATTGTTTGTGGCAAAAAGTCTAATTTTCTGCGCCGAGTAAACCAGATAGCCTGTGATTTTTGAGCATTAGCCTTGATTTTCCACCTATGAAAAAAAGTTTGTAAGATGTTCAGTGAATGTTGTAAGCTCACGAGACTGACTTGAGGCAATACGCTAGACGCAAAAAGGGCTGTATCGTCTGCAAACATAGCTATTTTAGTGTTTTCGTCCAAAGATGGCAGGTCAGACATATAAATGTTGAAAAGTATGGGTCCCAGCACAGAACCCTGCGGAACACCGCTGGCTATATCATATAGTGAAGATTTAACATTGCCTGCATATACAACAAACTTTCTGTCAAGTAAAAAGCTCCATACCAACTTTATAATATATGTCGGAAAGTTAAACATTATAAGTTTGTAAATCAACCCCTGGTGCCAAACAGTGTCAAATGCTTTTTCGATGTCTAAAAGTACAAGACCAGTCGATAACTTTGAATTAAGATTACTTTTGATATGATTTTTTATTCTCAAAATTTGATGGCTTGTGGAGTGACCAGCCCTAAAACCAAACTGCTCATTGGGGTATATGCTCGCATCCTCAACATGGATTAACAGTCGTTGTTTAATAAGCTTTTCAAACACCTTACTTATAGTACTTAATAAACTAATAGGTCTGTAGCTATTAGGGCTATCCTTTGCCTTACCAGGCTTACAAATAGACATGAAAAAACGGAAGAACATTTATGTAAGTCATAAGTCTACTAGAAATGTCAAAATTTTCAAGCTAACCATTTATAACCTATGTAGGGCTTTTCTCACCGAAAATTACGAATTAAAATAAGCAGATCGATTTTTAAAAATAAAAAGTGCAACTTGATGATAGGAGTGTGGCTGCAGAACAGTAGTGCTTAGTTACGAAAAATTTTGAAAAAAATCAACTTCTCAAAAACTTTTCACAAATCAACATTGTTTCAAAAAAAGAGTGGCCTTAAGAAAATATTATTTTCGTCGTACGATTCACGGCTCACGACATATTTGATAAAATGCGTTTTCCAAGATGGCGACTAAAGCTCGCGCTCCCTGTCCGCCAACTTGGATTTACATTTGGACATATTTCATGAAGAAAATCAGACAAATTCCGAGACGAGAACAGCATGGATCAAATATCTATGATAGTCAACTACTTACACCTTAACAATAGGCCACATTGTGACGTATTGTCAATATTATGCAATCGACAAGAAAGGGAGGATTTGTATACTGCAAATCTAAAATTATTGTTAGGTGACCCTGACACACACAGCGTACCGTTTTAAATTTTGGCGGCAAAAGTAATTTCCCACGGCAATACTTAATACAAATTAATTAAATTTTGTATACTTCGGGCCAGTTGTACAAATATTTAACTCGTGGTTCAGCAATTTTAACTCACTGACTTTGGCGAATTAACTGAAGTTCAACGATAGTTCAGGCATTAAATTGGCTACTATAAGATACTTGAACCTTGAACAATCGCTGAACTCCAGTAATTTCGCCGAAGTCGGCCAGTAAAAATATTTGAACCACGATCAGAATTTGAGCCACGTCTGTACAACAGGTCCTTAATGATTTAGAGATGCGGAATTCAGTGTTATCATCGATATTTTTACTTCAAACAAGGGCTTCACAATAAAGATAAGAATATGTTCCAAAATTGCAAAATTAAAAAAAAAAAGTATTGTCGAGGTCAGGAACATTATATTACTTGCGTATTCTTAAGTTCCAAGGAGCTTGGGCTTTAAAGGCGAGTACAAAGAACATATGTGTCACTTATTCACGCCGTTTTGTTTTTTATATTCTTAGGGCAATTTTTAGAAAATAAAACCTCTTCCAAAATGCTTTCTTCCTTGGATTTATTGGACCTACCTTTATAAAACAAAAGTATTTACTCTTTTTCTGTACCAAGCAAGGAAGTGAAGTTGCACTTAACATTTTAATTTTTTTAATTTTTAACATTCACTTTAGTATGTCAATGTATATGTTAATTAAATTAATGGCCAATGATTTAACAACTCATCATACAATTTGTATGGCAAGCTTAAAATGTAGATGAGAGACCTCTGAAATTAAAATTTTGAGCTCATATTTTTACAGACTCTAGAATCTCAAACTTCTATATTTCTTATCAAGAGTTTCTTATCAAGCTCGTTAAATTTGGCCAACCCTGATGTATATGTGTGTATAGCGAACTGTATGAAAAATCGGAATGATAGTTTCTTACGATTGGTCATGAATATCAGTAGAGGCTCCTCAAATATTAATTTTTGTGCAGTTTAAGCTTTTTATATTGATATTCACGCATCGAAATTTTCTGTTTTTTGGAAAAAACATGACGATTTATTTCATTGGAAAGTTACAATATTTGATTGATGGAAAATTTTACTTTCAGCAAATAAGTACTTTTAACGTAAAATAATATTATTGTATATCGCACCCTTTTAATGATATTCCGCCTGGGTCTCTAAGGATATACTTTTCTCATAAAAATTAACAAAAAATTTAGAATTGTACGTTACATTTTTTTCATCTCGAACTACAATGAGTGGGTTCATCGACAGAAATGTGAAAATTCAGTACTGAATCGTAACGGAACGAATATTAAAAGATTTTTTGTGTCGGAAATCAAAAATTGAAATTGAATTTCAGTCAAAAATTAGTGAATCTGGAATGAAATTATATGTAAGTTTACTGGAAAACGCTTGTTCTTTGTTTTTATTTGGATTAATATATTCAAAAATAGTTGAAGCCAACCAGCAGATCTTAACACTTGAAACTCCCAAATAAAAGTCCTTATCGATTTCTTCCACCGATCCCAATTTATTTTAATAAAAACGGTGAAAACTCTCACTTCTTGTTATTTTGTTAAATAAAGACTAAAGCCGAAACACCGTGTACAAAAAAAGTATTTACATATATCCATAAATTCATTTTATTCACTTAAAAAAAAAAAGCCAACATGCCATACCAAACGGACAATAGACCACGAAAATAACCGCATGCAGTATAAAGTACAACTTCTGTGTGCAGATCTTTTTTTTTTGTCTTTTCAGATGAAAATTTTTATCTGAACAACGTCATCTGAATTTTCAGAATTTTTATGACAGCCGACCAATTAGAAGCCCCAAAAATTTAGATATTTGAATCCTTGAGCGCACGGAATATCGAAGTTTAAAAATATCTATTTACTTTTTGACCCGACAAGTGGAGAACTTTTTGGTGCTGAGCTCTAATCCTTCATCAATTTGCTTTCATTTGCTCTAGCTTTCAAAATATTCCCCTTAGAATATGAAAAAATTATTTGTTTTGCCATTTTTGAGTTTAGTTAACAACAAAGAGATACAATTGGTTAGGTTAGGTTAAGAAGGGCGTGAACAGCACACAGGCTAATGCGTACACGGTCCATTGTGATCCCCTTACAAAAAGAAAGCAGAGATGCCCCTAAGCTAACGATAGATGATAGATAGATAGATTTTTTTTACATAAAATAGCTTGTTTACAATATAAGGTTCGTTTTGCTAAAAACAAAATTTTACATAGCAAAAATAAAAGGCTATGGCGTTGCCGTCTGCCAGATTGACTCATTGTTAATAATCTAAGCTAACGATTCAAATAGACTAGTTCATTTGTGCCAATGGTGCAATAACCCGTTTATACACCTATCAAGATTCTTTATGATATTGTTTTTGCTCTGCGATAGAATATACTGAGTTTCGAGTTTCCTTTTCATTAATTCTAGGCCAAAAACATCTGCTGATAACGCAGTCGTTCCTGTTCATCCAGGAGTTATTGATTTGCTCATTCGTTGTTAGGTCTATTTTCGTTTTGATTACGCCGATCGGGATCTCTTATGTCCCATATCTAGTTGGCTACTATTTGACATTGACCCTTTTCTTGCTAGTTCGTTTGCTATAGTCATTCCCTTCTATATTGCTATGTCCAGGAACCCAGCAAAGTTTGACTCGGTTAGTGTGACAAATAATGTTCAGTATGCCTCGGCATTTTGCCATTGCTAGGGATCGTATAGTTTCACTGGCGATTGCTTTGTTAGTGGCCTGGCTGTCAACGAGAAATGTGACCTCCATTGAGCTCAGTTTTTTCTTGAGCAGCTTTTTCAATAGCGTAAATCTTATTGTTAGCCTGATAGACACTTCACTCATCTGGGAGTTTATATGATTCTCTAATATTAAGAGCTCACAGAACACCCCAGTTCCTCTTCCTTCTTCGATTTTGACACGTCAGTATAGAAGAGGACACCCTGTTCACTATAAATTAGTGAGTTGGTTTTCCATCCATGTCTTTCGGTTTCGGGTATTTAAATAGAAAAATGTTCGTTAAAATCTATTAAATGTGGTATGTTGTCAGTCGTGTCATCAAGTCCAGCCAGACCATAGGCAAGGGCGTACGCAGGATTTCAGTTTTAGGGGGGGGGGGGGCAGCACACCTCTTTAAAAAATTAGTTTTATTACAGAAATCTTGCTTTAAAATGTTTTCAAAAGAAAACAAATTGAATAATGTATGAAAAATATTGTGATAAGGGGGGAAAGCACCCCTAGCTGCACCTCTTTGCGTACGCCCCCAACCATTGGTGCTGTGCTTCCAAGAGCCCTGCAGTTCTTTGCGTCGAAGTGCGCTTTTGGCTCCTGTGCATCTTATGTACTTGCCTAGGACTGGAAGATTTAAAATAATTTAAAACTGCCGCAGACTTATGTGCCCCCGTTATTCCTACTCTGGCAAGTCTCTGTACCTTGTTCAGGTTTTTGACTTAACTTAACTTTTTGAGCAGCCTTCCACCACACGATATCACTATAGGTAGGTATGGGACGAGCAATCACCGTGAAGTACATCATCTGGATAAAATGCAGTCGCATACCCCATCGTGTACCGAAGCGCAGAGTGCTCTTTTCATTCTTCCCTCTGTGTTTTACATTTCCATGTTAGCTTGGAATCAAGGATTACTCCAAGACAATACAATTGGTAACTATTTCTAAAAGCACCAATATAATTATGTGTTTCTTAAAAATTTGGCAAAAATCTATTCAATTTCTTTGTTACTCTCCGTGATATCCTGTTAGATGTTTTTCATCAGTGATCACCGTTTTTTCACAATTTTTGGGGTTATGTGACCACCCTGTTTATTTTATTTTTTTTTTCCAACAAAATTTGTGATTATTCCTTAAAATATAATTTCTCTACATGCAATTTAGATTAAATCTTTCCAATATGTTTTGTATTTTCTGAAAAATCTTTTGTTGAAGACTAACAACAACTAACTTATGATTTTTCGAAGACTAAAACAGACATTGAAAAAGTTAAAACTGAATTTATAAGCAGATTACTATTTTCAGGAACTGTTGCATATTTCTTTGAAAAAACGTACAACTTGATGAATGTTACCCAAATATAACAAAAAGCCGCGTTTTTCTTAATTTTATGATAGGAATATTTCAAAAACCGGAACTGATGCCGAAAAATGGATAGCGGATTTGGATTTAGATTCAGCGCCAAAAATTACTTTTTGAACGAGTCTTTCCTCGTGTCAAAAACCGTGTAAAACTGTGTTATTTGTATTGCTGTTCTTGAGTTTTCTATTCCCTACAGAATCTTCAGGCTGAACGGCTAGGCTATTTTATATGAAATTTATGGTACTAGATGCAAAGGATTTTGAATTTCTCATTTAAAGTACAAAGCTTCCAGGCAAAATCTGCGAGAATTATAAAAAAATTGTAAAGATGGAATAACGATTATCTTTGTTAGTTTTAAATTAAAATGTTTTTTTTTTAAATTTTGAGCCTTTCTTAATATTTTGTATATTTTTTGGCATTTCTTGAGCCTATTTTTGCTCCGAAAAAATTTATTTTCGTTTTCTTTTTTGGTTAGTTTTTGTTAGCGTTTGCTGCTAATTTTTTGTGTAAAACCTTTCAAATAATTTATTTCGATAGGAAATTTAGTTTGATCAAAATTTTACGTATGAAATTATAAAACTGACCTTAGTTTTCGAGTTATACCAAGCATATTGAAAAGTGACCAGTGTGACCATATTCTCTTAAGGACTGAAGGATGAATTTAGTAATATTTTTGGTTTAAAGCATGCTTAAATAAACGTTCAAAATTAATACCAAGCTGATGAAATTTGCTTGCAGTAATTTGGATTGCTTGTGACAAGTTCTTGAAAAATAACGCTGATGAACATATAAAAATAAATGTTGTATTACCTTAAACTTCTCAATACCTTATTTTGTATAAAAAGTTTCGAAAATTCTTTATTACATACTCTGAAATTGGAAATTTAACCTCTATTTCAACTTTTTTTTACTTATCACAAACAAATTTTACATGACTTTGACCCCACAAACTCAAACACATCTCGAAGATACCTCATTGTTTATCACTGCATGATCTAATTTTCCCTTAAAAAAAAAATAAAAACAAGAAAACTACACTATTTTTAAGAGAATTATGTATATAAAGAAGTAGACCACTACCTCTGTTTAACTTTGTTTCTGTTGCCATAAAATCGCTTCTGATTTCAAACCCAACACAATAAAAACAATAAAAACTCCTTCCAAATGCAATAAATTCTATTTAAAGTCTAGTAAAATTACATATAGTACCTACTTACCTACTTCCATTATATAAGTTCCTTGTATTTTGTAGTGTACAATACAATTTTTTTATATCGCAAGAATCTAGATTCTAGGAAACCAAACATCAACCTCTATAACCTAAAAACAAAAACACATAAAACAAAAAAAAAATAATAATAAAAAAAAAACATTTTCTCATAGCGCGAACAATGTAAAACAAACTTCGAAGCATCCACAGTTAATTACACCCTTTTAATATAGACAAGAGTGCCGCAATGCATCTTGCATACATGGTAAAACAATACGCTGCTTCCCTTCGTTTATTTATGACCCCAAAATGAAGGACTTCCACAGCCAAGCCAAGCCAAGCCAGTGCCCGTATACCACAAAGCAGCTATATAGAAAGTCCCAAGTTCCAACAACTATAGGTTAGCTAGGTACCTACTCTATGATGATGCTACGAGTTTGAGTTCTCGATTTTCTCCAAACGAGGAACCCATCCGCGCAAGGAGTAAATAATAATAAAATAAAAAAAAGCAAAAAAACATGTACAAAAAAATTGCTTGTTATGTGTGGTCTTGCAATTACGCACATACAGCTATTCCCCCAATTTCATCATCATGCACTCCCTTATTGTGTTTGACTGCAGTTGTGCCTCGATCTCCATCACCGCGCCATCGTCCTACTATTACCATGGTCTGGCTCGCTTGCATGGCATCCCAGCATCCAGTATCCTGGATTCAGCTTCTCTGTTTGGCTGTATTGGAAATGTGCTCATGCACCCAGCTTGGCGTCGGGACGAGGATAAAGCTTACAAATTAATTTTGCGTTGAAGGGTGGGAGAGCCCAATCTTCTCGCTCTGGTAGTTGTAATTTAAAGTACCAAACAATTCCCGTAAGTCGGGTCCTTGTCTTCCTACCCGAAATCATCAGAACTGAGGAAACATTCGATTAATACTTCACAAACGGGGATGTTTTGGGGCACACTCTGGTAATATATGACTATATGGCAGCATGGAGATTTGGGTACCTACCCCATACTGTGTTAGGGTAGTTTTTTTGAAGCTATATATGCACAACATATAGCTATAGAGCCAAAGGACTTTACTGCACAGCACATAGTAGTCTGACCTCATTTGATGCTGGATGGTGTATAAGTGAAGAGTTGTAGAAAAATCCAGTCAGCGGGTGGTGGTGCTTTGCCATATAAAAATATGAAATACAACAAACTTTTTTGCAACTCGTTTCGGTTCCATTTAAAGTTTGCAATTTCATTTTTGTTCTATAATACTTGTGTTATTTTTGTTGTTTATCCTGCCGATGATGCGATGTTATATAGCTACATATACTCCTGCTTCGGTATGCTCCCATGGTTCTCATATTGCTCGTTTATCCTTCCAGCTGATTTATATGTATGCATTTCTGCTGTCGCCTTTCTAACCATATGGAAATAGTTTTCGAAGTTTTGAAATTTGAATGATGCCACCATATAAAACATATACACGATACGTTATGCATGCTATTCATGCATATATGGCACTCAAGCTGAGTTATCTACATCGAAAATATCAAACTACGACAATATATTCATAGCCAATATTTATATAACAAATATCAATATTTCCATGAATAAGGATACAATTTTAATAATAAAAAAACGAAGAAAATTGAAATATTACCCTAAAAAGTAGAGAAATAAGATAACGGACGTCATGAGAAGGAGGAAATATGACAGCAGAAAAGCGGACGCAACGAGGCAATGATGGCAACACACACAAGAGAACTATAATGTGATTCTCCCAGTTTTAAGGTTTTATATAAACATCGATTGACAATGATGGTTTTAGATGTTTTTAGTTTTTCATAATTTTTTAAGATAAAAAGTAGTAAGAGGGCCATCTGAGAAATTTAGTATTAAGACCTAGCTTCCGGTACGCATTTTCCCTGGTGAAATTGGCCATATCGAAAAACGAAAATTGATCCATGTACGAGTACCTGTGAAACTTTCAATTTTACCAGAAATAAAATTCACGATCAAAGTTATGGTAAATGATACTATATTTTGTTGTTGAACCTTTGCATACATTTTTAACTGCAATATATAAGACAAGAAACGGATGAGTGTCAAGTTAGCAAAGCAACTTTGACGAATCGAAAAATGAGCTGGTGGATAATTTGCTGTAAACTAGTCGTTAATTAGTTGTGATAATTTCGAATTTGTCATTCAATGTTTTCAATGATTTTTTGGGTGCTTTGCTAACTTGATATTTAGTCACTCATTCTACCGATATTTCGATTAGTGATAGTTGATTTGGTATCCTGAAGCTAATAGAAAACAAATCACCCAAAATCACATAGAAAACATCGCATGACAAAATTGAATTTTTCACAACTAATTAATGACTAATTAATGGCAAATTATCAAGGACTAAAAATTCAAAATTTGATTGAACATTTAAAATGGGCTTTCCCATATAAAACTTCTTTCTTTTTAAAGAATTTTTTTGTATTTGAAACAAAGTAGGGGGATGCATCATTTGAAATAAAACAATGCCCTTTTTATGCACCATCCTAATGTACATTGCTTAAGAAAAACTGTCTTCCATACCAGAAGATGATTTTTCTGTCATTTTCGTAGTCAAATTTGCATATATTGTATTAAAAAAGTCTTACATAAAAATTTTTAGTCTCTTCAAACGCTCGAACTCCAAATATTGCTTCAAAGATCCCAATTAGAGATTATCAATTACACAGGTCAACGCTATTTTTGTTTCTGGTTCTTGTTATGATTTTCTTGTTCCCCCTATATGACAAACTAATTATAAAAACTTTTTCCTGAAAAAGTTTGTTTTTATAGCCAGAAAATCGAAATTATGGATTTAAGAGAAATCCTTTTTTTTTAGAGGCATACCTATCTTAAAATACAACAAAATTTTAAAATAACTTTAAATAAATCTTATTTATTTTTCTTTAAATATTATAAAACTTAATAAAAAATAAATTTAAATATTTAAAAATTAATATTTTTTTAATTTCTTTTGTGAATGTATTGACTTTCTCTTAGTCCATATATAGTCTCCCATCATTCTTTCACTGTATTGACCCTGATACCGATGTTCAAATTCCAGAATGTCTTTTTCCCTACTCGGTGAACCATTTGGAGCTTCTTATGAAGCGTAACAGACTACCTATGTCAACATTTACTAAATCACTAGGATCATTGCAGTAGAAATCTCCAAGATGGAGTCTTCGCCTATGAGATAGAGCAGGACAAGTGCATAGAAGATGAGGAATCGATTCTACCTCTTCCTCGTCCATACAGCTTCTGCTTCGTTAGAGAATACGCCAAGACGCGTTGCTTGCTTGTCTATAAGACAGTGTCCGGTTATGACACCTATCATGGAGCTAATGCGCAATCTGCTTAGAGATATCAAACATTTAGATCGCCTCGGATAACTTCGGAAAAAATTTCATTAAATATTTAAAGGTTTCAGAGTCTTGCCGAAAAGCTTGAACGAATTGTTTCATAAGGCCTAATTTTATATGTAATGAAGGCATCAATACATTCTTAGTCCCCACTATTGGGTCCCATTTCACATTTTGTTTTCCTAACTGGAACTCGGTCCGTTTAGGCCATGAATAATTTTGGAAATGCTTCTCATCGGCCCTACTGTCCCATAAGCAAAGGTAACAAGGGTATTTCGTATAACCGCCTTGAATTCCCATCAGAAAACCAATCATTTTGAAATTTCCTATCACTTGCCAGTTGTATTCCTTATACTTATATCTTCTCAAGTACCATCTTCACACTTTCGTAATTTTCCTTAAGAATTACAGAATGGGCTAGCGGAAGAGATGGAAATTTATTTCCATTATGAAGAAGGACAGCTATCAAGCTTTTTGTTGAGCTATATCTATGAAAAGACGCCATTCAGAATGTATGCAAGGTATTCCGATTTCTTTGAACAAGCCCTGCACATCAAGCAAAGCAAAGTCCATCTTCTTTAGTGAAAAGGCAAGAAAATGCTTCATGACGCTTTTTCTGTGCAGTTATATTTGCATTACTTTCAAGTAAATTCGATTGCTTCAACATAGAAGCTTGGATTTCAGCTCTACTTTTAGGAAAATTAAGGTCTCTAACTAAATCGTTTGAGTTAATGAGGTAACGTTCTGTACTTACAGTTAGAAAATCAGAGTCACCATCACCATTATCTTGACTGGAACTAGAAGTTTGTGATGTCGAAACAGCATTGTTATTCAGCTCTGGTGGAGAAGGCACAGGATGGCTTTCATTATGTGGTACTGGAGCAGATGATGACAGTAAGTTTGGATACAAGATCTTCTTGGCATTTTTGCCAGCGCGACGCTTCTTTGGATTTACAACTGTTACGAATCTATACTATTTTCCTAAACACAAAAAAAAAAAAAAAATATATATATTTTGTTGCACCCTGTTTTCTGGTAGTCAAATATGGAATTCGAAGTTCGAACTAGCGCGCTTAAGTTGCTCAGTTCACTCAGGAAACAGTGGGTACCAACCGCATTGAATCATGTAGCTTCCCGCCAAAGTTCCGAGTAGATTTTTTTTTTGACCACCAAGCGAGTAGGATCTCCTCCTCAGAATAGTTTCTAAAAGAATTGTGGAGTTTCTTTAAATCTTTTAAAGAAAATAAAATCAAGTGGTCATACGAAAAAAGAAATTATCTTTAAAGCGCAAGACGTCTTTACTTGCATATCACCACCAAATCGAGACTGTGAACCTCACGAGGACGCCTCTGTGCAGAGCACCGAATTATCAGCCTTTTGACATTTGCACCACGTGCACCTGTCCCGTGGTCATTTTTTAATCAAGTGCAAGAACGAAACGAAGAAGAGAAAGCGAACAAACAAATCAAATTCAAGGCCAAGGCCAAGGCCAAGGGCGAGCTCTTCGCTTTAGATCCGATAACTGGAGCACTTGCCGTTTTCCTCTCAGCGTCTAGTTCAGTAACGGCTTCCTTCCCTGAGCGAAACACTGAATCGAAGCATAGACACCCGAACAAGAAACCTAAGATCCATTCTACAGCTCAGTTAAGTGAAGGTCGCGAAACCAATCGGCTGGCTGAAGCCCCGATCGAGCTACGGTGTGGTGCGGTGAAGTGCGGTGAAGTACGGGGGAAAGGAAGGAGTTGCAATCCAACCTGGTCTCGCGCAAAGCGTCGAATTTATATAACCCGAATGAGGATTAGCTGTCAGTTAGACAAAAAAATATAAAAGAGAATTCAAAAACCCAACAAAAAAGAAAATTTACCTAATCAAAATTGAAATAAGAAAAAAAAAGAAATAACAAAAAAAAAAAGGTATGAAAGTTAGAATAACAGAAAAAAAGGAATAGAGAGTGAGTGCATAATAACTACAAAAAAAAAGTAAGCTAAATGATTGTGTTTGAAAAAAAAGTATAAGTAATTTTTTTTTGTATTAGTATTTTTTTTTATTGATCTAAAAATTCCAAGAAAAAAAAAGTTAAAATAATCTAAAAAGAAAGTGATTGTGATAGTTGTGGTTTGGCGGTGAGCTGGAATTTACCCACTTATAATTCTCTCTACTGGAACCCATTGGAATCTGTGCACAGGATCCCCGTAAGCGGTAAGTCTCCGACCAATAAAACAGTTTATTTCTCTTTTCCCACAGGCCAAACTACCACTATATTTTTGACAGATTGTCTTTATATATTATTTACTATTTACATTGATTTATTTTGCTATTTAACCTAAATTTTTTTTTCTAAATTAACTAATTTAAATTTGAACTACCTACCTAAAATTACATATTATGCTAAGTCTACCTAAATTAAGAATTGAACTACGAAAATTTGCAAAAATCTACTATACTATATTTACAAGCACTCACGTTCATCTATAAAGTTATAATGTCCATAAAAGCCTGCAGAATTTTAATTATTGAATAAAATTGGTATATCTTAAATCATAATGTTTTAAATTAAAGAGTTTATGTGGGTGAGTGAGCGAAATTATGGTGCCAAATTAAGAGTTGTGTAGAGCAATCTAGGAGCAAGTTGAGGGACAGTTCAATAGAATTTCACAAAGGTACATGAGCTGTCAAGGCGTCTGCGGAAGCAGGTAGGGAGGGAGATAGAGACCTTGAGCGACTCCGACACCTGTCGCCTGTGAAATTGGTAAGGTAAGAGAAGAGGTCCGTCCGCAGTTACGAAGTTTTTGTAAACCTTGGCATGAAGAAAGTTTTCCTTTGGTGCGACTGGCTACCTAGGAGCAAGAACCACTCCCCAATCCGACGTCACCTAGCCGTGCGTATGCGAGCATGCCAAGTAAGGCTCTTAGGTCACCAGATTATCATAACCGCATCAAGAAATGGCGCCCACCGTGCAGGTCTTTCTTTTTAAAAGGCCTCATTGTAGTTTTGGATTTTTAGCTTTTCAAAAGTATTGTCCCGGTAGTAACATGTAGATTGTTTTCCGCGTTGCGACTTATTGAGTTTCTAACAATCTAAACTGCATTTTCAGTTCACATTGGCTGACTCTTTCCGGAGGAAAAGTCATTGCATGTGGATGTTTTATGTATGTATTTGTTTTTTAAATAGTATTGTCAATTGACTTGATAAATACACTGGTCAATTAAGCTACTATAAAATCTTCTTCTTACCAATCCAATTTTTCAAAGTATGCTTTTAGCATAGTCCGTCCGATGAATATACACAACTAAAACTGTCAAACAACACAAATCTTCAGAAATGAAAATAATTAGAATCATGGCACAACATAATCAAACTCACTTACCCCAAAACAATGCATGAACAAAAAGAAAAGTTTAAGCAGATAAAAAAAAAAAAAAAAAAAATATATAAATCAAAAATTGAAGTTAAAATTGATTAAGATGGATAACTTAAATGCACCTAATACACGACAAAGAGGGAGATTGAACAATTCGAGAGGTCGAGGAACTTCGAATGTAAATCGTTCTCAAAACATACAAAATAGGCCCTTAGTAAACAGAACACCTCCTCAAAACAATAATAATATCAACATTGACCAATTCAACGATCCTCAAGGTTCACGGATCGTCAATCCAAATTTAGGGGACATTCAACATCCAAACATTGAAAATAATAACGATAATGTAAATGCGGGAGCACATGCTCAAAATGGTCACGAGCCACCTGCTCAAAATGTTCAAGAAGCACCTGCTCAAGGTGCTCAGAATATTCATGGTGAAAGACCAGCTCTTCAAGCTAGCAATTCAGGCATTGAAGCCTTAACTAATGCATTTAAACTTATACTTGAAGCTAATCAAAAAGATTTTATCAAAGAAATGAGGGAAATTAAAACGACTTTAGTTGAACGTCTGGACGTTATAAACAACCCTAACATAAGCCAACAAGATAGCCGTGAAAATCCTATAAGACCTTCAAGCGCTTTCGAACAATTTTTAAACAATGCGTCTTATTCAACGCAAAATAGATTAGCTCCACCAATTAGTAATCAAAGCTCTCAAACGTATACGACTTCAGTAGATTTAAATTGCAAAATTGAAAAATGGCAGATTTCATTCGACGGATCCGATAACGTACATGACTTTCTATTCAAAGTTGAGACACTAAAAGAACGTTCTCATTGCAGCTGGAATCACGTACTCGCAAGCTTTCATGTCCTTCTAAAAGGAAAAGCGGAGTCATGGTTCTGGTTCTATTTACGGAAAAATCCTTCTGCAACTTATGAGAATTTAAAACATGCCATAATTAAGGAATACAGCAAGGTTGAGAATGATCATGAGAAGATTCTTCAAATGCTTTCCCGAAAGCAAGGCTATAAGGAAGCATTTGATGATTTCTACACAGATCTTTTGCGTTTCAATGCTCGGATGAAGGATCCATTAAGCGATGCGAAAATGATAGATCTGATTAAGAAGAACGCGAAACAAAACATTGGTTCACTTTTATTTCCGTACCAAGTTACTAGCTTAGAAAACTTAAGAGACGTGGCAAGACAAGCCGAAAAATTTCTTAGTCATCAAATATCCCAAGGTTATCCAAATCACAGGAGGGTAAATGAAATTGAAGAAGTTCTTGTGAGCGATAATACAAACAAGTTTGAAGATCCTTCAGAGATAGCTTCAATTTCAAACAGATTTAACTCTTTTCGGCATGCTCTTGACACGAGCAAATTCAAATGCTGGAACTGTGACCAAATTGGTCATTCTTTTTATGATTGTCCATCTGATAAGCGAAGTTTATTCTGCTTTCGATGCGGAGAAAAGAATGTTACGACACCAAATTGTCGAAACCATTCGTTAAACCCCAAGGTGAGCGAGATGGCAGCCGGGGACTCTCGTTCCACACCTCCAACCCCGAGCCAATAATTAACGCCAACAAATCCTTAGAAGGCCATAGGCAAGATAAGGATTCAAAACCAGCTGTAAAGAATGTCGAGCCTAAAATAATTTCTTCAGAGACCTCCACTGAAAATAGCGTAACTGGACCCAAATCAGATCATTTTTCAAAGCTCTCTCTTCACGAGAGGATCTTACGTTACCAAGAGGCGAAGAAAAGAATTTGCGGAACGACAAATAACCAGACAGTACCTAAAAAAATAATGAGTTGTAGGAAGCGATATCAAGCTAGGAAATCTCAAAAGAAGATCTTAGAGTCAACAATAATAGTTGATGCTAATGACTCAAGACCGTACTTAGATATTAAAATAGGCAATGATATAGTGAAGGCTTTACTAGATTCAGGTGCATCAGTCAGTGTTCTTGGGAAAAACAGTTTGGAGCTTCTTGAGCGTAACTCAATCCCAATTAAGCCGTGTAGATATTCAATAAGCACAGCTGATGGCACTGAACAAAAAATCCATAGCTTTTGTAAAATACCTATTCAACTTGATAAAGTTACTAAAGTAATCGAATTCTATGTCGTTCCGACTCTGCAACAACCAGCTTATCTAGGAATTAATTTCTGGAACAGCTTCAACATCCGTCCACAAATTATGATTCCTACGATTTCTTCCATTGATAAATACTTCTTAGATTCGAATACCATTCCATTAACAGATGATCAGATAGTTGAGTTGCTTAAGACGATTGATGAGTTCCCTTCGTTTGCCAAATCAGGGCTTGGGAAAACTCACTTGGAGGAGCACTATATAGACACTGGAGATGCCGTGCCAATTAAATCGAAGTACTACCCCCTGTCACCTCCCCGCGAAGCCGAAGTGTACGCCGAGATCGAACGATTGCGTTCACTAGGCATAGTTGTGGAGAGTAACAGTTCGTGGAGTTCCCCAATCGTAGTAGTTCGAAAACCGGATAACACAATAAGGCTATGCATAGATTTTCGTAAATTGAATAGTGTCACGAAAAAGGATGCGTATCCCCTCCAACACATAGGTGGTTTATTGAGTAGGGTCAAGAATACGCATTTCATAAGCAAAATAGATCTCCAACAAGCTTTTCATCAGATCCCTCTCGAGAAGACTTCCAGAGAAAAGACAGCGTTTGCAGTCCCAGGAATGCCATTACTTGAATTCACTGTAATGCCGTTCGGGCTCTGCAACGCCTCCCAAAGACTCGTTCGTCTGTTGGATAAAGTTATCCCAACCAAGTTTCGCGACAATGTTTTCATCTATTTGGATGACTTGCTAGTGTGCACCGAAACCTTCGATGAACATATTTCGATTCTTCTTGAGCTAGCAAAGTGTCTTAAATACGCGAACTTGAGCATTAATATGGACAAAAGTAAATTTTGTCAGAAGGAGATACAGTATTTAGGCTATATCATAGGTCAGGGATGCTTGAAGACAGATCCTTCAAAGTTGGAAGCTATAACGGACTTTCCACTGCCCAAAACTGCTCGCCAAGTTCGCAGATTCATTGGAATGACAGGTTGGTATCGCCAATTTATACCAAGCTTTGCAACCTTGTCAGCACCCCTAACAGATTGCCTTCGGAAAGGCAAAGAGTTTGCTCTAACCAAAGAAGCTGAGGACTCGTTTCAAAAACTAAAAGAAGCTCTTACCACTGCTCCAGTGCTCGCACAGCCCGACTTTACCAAACCTTTTGTGATTCAGTGCGATGCGTCAAGCTTAGGTGTAGGTGGAGTTTTGTTCCAGTTAGATAATGAGGGACATGAGCACCCGATTGCATACGTATCTCAGAAACTGAATAAAGCGCAAAGAAATTATACCGTTTCGGAACAAGAGTGCATGGCAGCGATTGTTTGCGTCAACAAGTTCAGACCATACATTGAAGGACTTCCCTTCAAAATTATCACCGACCACTCAAGTCTCAAATGGCTTATGTCACAAAAAGACTTGAGTGGACGGCTTGCTAGGTGGAGCTTGAAGCTTCAATCGTTTGACTTTGTGATGGAACATCGCAAAGGTTCATTAAACGTCGTACCAGACGCACTCTCCAGACTCGACATGTGCGAATTAAGTACAACCTTCAGGCAGTCGGAAATAGATCTAAAATCCGAATTCTTCAATTCACAAGAATACATAGCACTAAAAACAGATATAAATAAAAATCAAGCCTGTTTGCCAGACATCTGCATTTCAGATGGCTATGTCTACAAACGATTAAAATTTAGGACAAGTTCATTGGATGAGGAAGAAAGTCTGTGGCGGTTGTGGTTACCAAAAGAGTTGACAGAAGTGGCAATTGCAAATGAGCATTGTGAGGCACCTGGATGTCATGGTGGCCTTGAAAAGACCCTTTTCCGAGTTAGGCAAAAATATTATTGGCCAGAAATGGCAAAGCAAGTTAAAACCTTCATTTCGGCGTGTGATATTTGTAAAGCAGTGAAACCTGCCAATTCAACCCTACGACCAAAAATGGGTAACCAAATCATCACAGAAAGAGCAATGCAAAGGTTATACATTGATCTACTTGGACCATACCCCAGAACTAAACAAGGGAATACTGCAATTTTCATTGCGATCGATCATCTTTCGAAATTTATATTCTTGAAGCCATTGCGTAAAGCAAGCTCAACGGCTATTTGTAAGTATCTGGCGGAGGATGTCTTTCACCTATTTGGAACCCCAGAGTATATACATAGCGATAACGGCAAACAGTTTGTCTCGAAGGAGTTTTCTAAACAAATGGATGTGTATAAGATTCAGCATATTAAGACTGGTCTTTACTCTCCTCAAGCAAACAGCTCCGAGCGAGTAAATCGAGAAATAATTTCAAAAATAAGAGTATTCGTGGGAGAAAAACACACCGATTGGGACAAATATGTCTCAACAATAGCCTCAACTCTAAGAAGTGATTACCATTCCTCAATTAATAACTCACCCTATTATGTGTTGTTTGGTCAGAATATGATTTTAAGCGGATGTGAATACCCGATTTTGAAAAAACTGAAAGCTTTGGCTGATCCTGAAATTAAAACGATTCCATCTGCGGATAGAATGCATCTGATTAGGACTCAGGTTAAAGAAAACTTGAATAAGGCTCATTTGAAAGCTGAAAGAACATATAATCGTCGAGCGACTAATGTTCGATTCGTTGAAGGACAAGAGGTTTTTAGGAGGAATTTTGGACAAAGCTCATTTTCAAAAGAGAAGACGGCTAAGTTTATGCCAAAATTTCTTAAGTGTAGAGTGAGAAAAAGGATAGGAAACTGCTTGTATGATTTGGAAGATTTAAAGGGAAAATTAATAGGGCGATTTCATGCAAAAGATATTAGACAATAACGAAAGAAAAGATTCGATTTCCTTTTCGTTTCTTTCAAAATTCTAGAAACGAAAGAGGTTTGTTACGAATCTATACTATTTTCCTAAACACAAAAAAAAAAAAAAATATATATATTTTGTTGCACCCTGTTTTCTGGTAGTCAAATATGGAATTCGAAGTTCGAACTAGCGCGCTTAAGTTGCTCAGTTCACTCAGGAAACAGTGGGTACCAACCGCATTGAATCATGTAGCTTCCCGCCAAAGTTCCGAGTAGATTTTTTTTTTGACCACCAAGCGAGTAGGATCTCCTCCTCAGAATAGTTTCTAAAAGAATTGTGGAGTTTCTTTAAATCTTTTAAAGAAAATAAAATCAAGTGGTCATACGAAAAAAGAAATTATCTTTAAAGCGCAAGACGTCTTTACTTGCATATCACCACCAAATCGAGACTGTGAACCTCACGAGGACGCCTCTGTGCAGAGCACCGAATTATCAGCCTTTTGACATTTGCACCACGTGCACCTGTCCCGTGGTCATTTTTTAATCAAGTGCAAGAACGAAACGAAGAAGAGAAAGCGAACAAACAAATCAAATTCAAGGCCAAGGCCAAGGCCAAGGGCGAGCTCTTCGCTTTAGATCCGATAACTGGAGCACTTGCCGTTTTCCTCTCAGCGTCTAGTTCAGTAACGGCTTCCTTCCCTGAGCGAAACACTGAATCGAAGCATAGACACCCGAACAAGAAACCTAAGATCCATTCTACAGCTCAGTTAAGTGAAGGTCGCGAAACCAATCGGCTGGCTGAAGCCCCGATCGAGCTACGGTGTGGTGCGGTGAAGTGCGGTGAAGTACGGGGGAAAGGAAGGAGTTGCAATCCAACCTGGTCTCGCGCAAAGCGTCGAATTTATATAACCCGAATGAGGATTAGCTGTCAGTTAGACAAAAAAATATAAAAGAGAATTCAAAAACCCAACAAAAAAGAAAATTTACCTAATCAAAATTGAAATAAGAAAAAAAAAGAAATAACAAAAAAAAAAAGGTATGAAAGTTAGAATAACAGAAAAAAAGGAATAGAGAGTGAGTGCATAATAACTACAAAAAAAAAGTAAGCTAAATGATTGTGTTTGAAAAAAAAGTATAAGTAATTTTTTTTTGTATTAGTATTTTTTTTTATTGATCTAAAAATTCCAAGAAAAAAAAAGTTAAAATAATCTAAAAAGAAAGTGATTGTGATAGTTGTGGTTTGGCGGTGAGCTGGAATTTACCCACTTATAATTCTCTCTACTGGAACCCATTGGAATCTGTGCACAGGATCCCCGTAAGCGGTAAGTCTCCGACCAATAAAACAGTTTATTTCTCTTTTCCCACAGGCCAAACTACCACTATATTTTTGACAGATTGTCTTTATATATTATTTACTATTTACATTGATTTATTTTGCTATTTAACCTAAATTTTTTTTTCTAAATTAACTAATTTAAATTTGAACTACCTACCTAAAATTACATATTATGCTAAGTCTACCTAAATTAAGAATTGAACTACGAAAATTTGCAAAAATCTACTATACTATATTTACAAGCACTCACGTTCATCTATAAAGTTATAATGTCCATAAAAGCCTGCAGAATTTTAATTATTGAATAAAATTGGTATATCTTAAATCATAATGTTTTAAATTAAAGAGTTTATGTGGGTGAGTGAGCGAAATTATGGTGCCAAATTAAGAGTTGTGTAGAGCAATCTAGGAGCAAGTTGAGGGACAGTTCAATAGAATTTCACAAAGGTACATGAGCTGTCAAGGCGTCTGCGGAAGCAGGTAGGGAGGGAGATAGAGACCTTGAGCGACTCCGACACCTGTCGCCTGTGAAATTGGTAAGGTAAGAGAAGAGGTCCGTCCGCAGTTACGAAGTTTTTGTAAACCTTGGCATGAAGAAAGTTTTCCTTTGGTGCGACTGGCTACCTAGGAGCAAGAACCACTCCCCAATCCGACGTCACCTAGCCGTGCGTATGCGAGCATGCCAAGTAAGGCTCTTAGGTCACCAGATTATCATAACCGCATCACAACACAAAAATAACAATCTTCAACATGGTCAGTGGGTTCCCTCCATATTCTTGGTATAGCAGACCTCATAGCTCTCTTCCCTCCCCGATACCAGCCTAAAAATTAGTTTAAACATTGTCTTACAAAACAAATTTAATGGGCACATTTTTAATTCCGTCCCTTACCTTTGAGAATGACTTTGCAGGAACTACATGAAAAATGAGGAGCCCCAGGACTTATTTTGGCTTCGAATAGGAAGCTTAAAATAAGCTTCATAGGCTTCACAAGGTACTTAAGCTATTTTTGCATTTCTTGATTTAATAAACTCACCGCAAATGTTACAAAACGAGTCTGCACTATATTTACATATTCTGGAGGCCTTTTTTGATGCAATCGTTAAGATCAAACGCTGAAATACGATTACCAGCATTGACTTGGAATCACGTGAGTGGTGGGTGAGTGAAACCTTAATATTCTCTCACCGCTCGTTGCGCTCTTACTTAAGAGAGACTTAAACTTTATAATGTTTGGTTGACAACACATAATATTCATTTATCATTGTTAAAGGTGCAGAAACAAACTTTGAAAAAAAAGATGCTGTTATATATTTTTCAGTCCCAGATTGAGAAAATCACCATTTAAACAGAGAAACAAAAAAAGAATGTTGACCTGTGTTATTCATTGACAATCATCCCCGATCTCAAACTATCAATTTGTTTCGTAAGTGTTGATACAGTGTGCAAACTGACTCAACTGCTTAAAGTTAAGAGTGTGCTTACAAAAAAAAAAATGAAATCTAAGGAAGCCCATTAAAAATAGATTTTTCAAAAGTATAACGTTCTCATCTAGGTGCATAAATGGAGAATTTAAAAAAAAAATATTTTCTGTATAAATTTTTACTGAGCCTAAAATCACCCAATTTTAAAACCAAATAGCCCAAATTGGGATTTATTGCAAATCACAATTTGAAGGAGCTGGTGAATAGTGAGAAAGAGCCCAATTGGCGATAAAGAGCCCGTTCTGGCAACCCAGACTGGATATACATTTTTTTTCGCAAACCACCAATAGTTCTCGATGGAGGTAGGTTCCATGCTACTGATTTCTCTCAATCCTTGTGAAAAGTGGCCACCTATTTGTTGGCGGACTGCGGGTTCCTTAAGTCTATGGGTATTGATTTTGGGAGTAGTCTCACGGTAGAAACCATCAAATGGTGGCCCCGGGCCATTCCCATGGCTGCATTACTTCTGTTTCGAACGTCCAGGAGACTGCTTTTAACCGCCAACTGATCGCGAAGTGATCAATTTTGTTTGAAGTTGCTTGCTTGTCCATCGACACCCAACTAACTTTGTGGCTCGTCTTGTTCTCAAACATGGGCTCTCTTTTAACAAGGTGGTTGGCGTTAGCCCATCGCTGTCATTACCAACTTGGGCATACAAGTTTTCTATTACTGTTATGATGTCTCCCTCCATGTGGTGTACTATCTTAAGCAGCACTCAGCCAGTTATATAAGACCTCCTTCTCCTCGATAGAAGAGAGCTCCATAATTTTGCTACCAACATCAATTGTGTTATCAGCACAATATTACTACCTTCCAGGTAGCATTATCATGGAAGGGGGTGCTCAAGCAGTTTACTTTTCTTAAGTTTTGTTTGAAAATGCCTTGTGAAAAGTGTTGCTTAATAAGGTGAAATCTCGAAAATATTCAACTTGAAATTCAATTTAAAATTGTTTTAAAATATTGACTTTAAAATCTATTTTCTCAAATACTATTCACTTAAGGGTGTTCCGAACTGAACAAAACCAGTAATTTGCTAACTTTTTTTTGGAATGTATAAGAGTTTTTTCACTTTCATCAAATACTTTGTTTTATAAATCTTTGTATTTTTACTAATTGGTCACAAGTTGGTGTATGATTGTATCTACATACAAAATCATTTTGTAAAATTAACTGATTTTAACTTCCAAAGGACAATCGGCAAAACGAGTCGTATGTCGTTGGAAAGATATTTTTATGCGCTACAATAGTCACTATAACAGTTAATTTCAAATCAATGTGTGAAAAAAGTTATTCACTAACCAAGGTTTTGTTTTGGTACATTTCAGTGTGGAAAAAATTTATACAAACTGGTCTAACCAATACCAATAAGATGTATGTCGTTGAAAAGGTATTTTTATGAACAATAATAGTTTCCATAACAACTTATTTAAAATCACTGTGTGGAAAAAGTTATTCGCTGTTTTAGGGAATTCTGGTACAGTTAAAATTTATGGAGCATGGGTAACAAGTAGCTAATAACTTTTTTCACACAGTGATTTGAAATAAGCTGCCTTATTAACTATTGTAGTACATAAAATTTTCTTTTCAACAACATACGTCCCGTTGTTATTGCTTGATATTGCGTTCACACTTTTTGCCCTTACTAAAAAAAAGCATTTTTTCACACTTAAATAAACCACAATAATTCATTAGTTTTCGAATAACTTTTTCCACACAGTGATTTGAGCTGCACTGCTATTAAGGGTATTGTAGGTTATGGAAATACCTTTCCAATGACATATACATATATTGTTGTTGTTTGTTTGACCAGTTTTCAAAAATTTTGCCAATACTTAATATATTTTATTCATATTTGAATGCACCAGAACACAATTCTATTTAGCAAATGACTTTGTTCTCACAGCAATTTGAAGTAAGCCCTCATAGTAACTATTGTAGTTCATAAAAATACCTTTCCAACGACATATGTCTCGTCGTTATTGGTCCTGTATACCGTTTTGTCCTATTCTCCTTTACACGAATTTTCTGTCAAAACGTGCCTTTTAAGAATTAAAAATTTCAATATCAAATGATAAAATTATGATTATAAATAATTAAAATCGTAAAAATAAATTTAATTTATATCAACTGCAAAAAAAAATGTCAAAAAATACCACCAGGTATAAAAATTGAATGTCAAAAATGTTTTTTTTTTCAAAATTTACAAGCATATTTATTTTGTACTAGATGACCCGGTGAACTTCGTTTCACCATAAATTAATTAAAAAAAATTGAGTGTCACTCTCCATAGGCTAAGCCCAGCGAACGATGTATCGCATTAGAAAATACAGTTGATGGCAAACTCCGAATATAATTTTGAACAACTCCACTATCGATGGCCACACTACCAAACATTTTTTTTTTTTTCATATATTAGGTATAGTAGATCCTGGTCACCTCATTTTTAATAGAATATTTTTTAAATAGGCTAGGCTATAGAACTTCTGTGTCTTTGGAATACTTGGTAGCCTGGTACAGTGAAAGCTACAATAAGCGAACACTCATCGTCATCCTTTTTTGTCCGGTTAACAGAGCTGTCGTAAAGAGAAAGATTGCCCAATGGCAACCTACTCTTTTTGGCATCGCAAAATAAAATTACTTCGAAAATAAGAGCTGTAAAACATTTACAATGCCGAAACGCGGTGGAGAAATAGGAATCACACACTCTTAACTAAAGTGAACTTATAGTTACCCAGGAGATCCCGTACTTAGCTCTCAAAGCAACAGTAATCTGTTTGGTTTTTAGAAATTTGCTTTTGTATTGAAAACAAAAATTCGAAACTGTTTAGAAAACAGATCCTTTGCTTCTTCCATTGTGTCCGTTTGTTGTGACGTTTTCTATTTGAAATGAGCAAAAATAAGTGCCCGAGTCAGTAAAGGAGTGTCCGTATAAACTATAAAGGAACGCAATTTGTATGAGAAATTCGAGAAAAGAGTTGGTTCGCAAAAATATGTCCGTTTAAGGGAATTTTCCGCTTATTGTAGCTATCCGCAAATAGAGCTTTCACTGTATTTATACCTTGTTGAAATTTGGTGGGGTGATAATTTTTTTTTTATAACTTCAACCCTTTAAACACAAATATCAATCTTTAGAATCTGATAAGGCTGTTGATGGAAATAAGAAGACATATGGCCTTTTCGATTGGAGTCAGAATGACAGATCTTTTTCCTCTTCTAGTCAAGTCAAGGTCTTCCAGATTTCCAATCAAAAAGGCCATTCATTTTTCACTGTCTGCAATATTTTGTAGTTCAATGGTTCATCATTTTTGAATTTTTGCTAATTTTGCATAATGCACTGAAATTTCAAAATGCAATTTTTGTCCCCACGAACTATCTTGGACTATACAAAATATTCTGTATTAACAATTTATCAGTTGTACCAAACCGATCCTAATCCTTAGTAATTTTATATTGTAAGTGAATGAAATAGACCGCACTTAAAAATCTCGTTTTGATATTCTGGTCCTTGCGATCAAGATTCGACTTACCTTCAAGCTATACCATCCTTTCGCTTCTCAGAGTGCATCTCGCCTACTTTTTTTGGTGTATACATACGTATTCTTCCCGCTATGTTTCTAGCTTATTCTTCTTATTTTTACTTTCCAAAAGGAAAAAAAAAGGAAACAAATTATATGCATATAGACCTTCATCCCTTGATTCTGACCTTTTAGACTAATTCCATCACCAATCCGCGTTTAGCACCTGAGAACATAGTTTAAATTTTCTCATTCAGTAAACCTTTATATATCCGTGGCGGTCGTGAAGAACCAGGTAAGTCGAGATACCTGAAGTGAATTGTTGTTGATAACATTTTACGAAATTTTATTTAGTTTTACCCTTATGTAATATTTTCCTAATGCATCTGAAAATACATTATGAACACTTTTTTCCACATTAGCATGGTTCTATGTATGATATTCAACATAAACCCCGACCTTATAAACTTTTTAAGAGTTTGAGTTACCTGGTTCTTCACGACCGCCACGGATATTTAGTACCTCTTAGCTACCAAAAGTCATATCATGTTCATGGTAATGAACTATGAATGTAGTTCAATGGACTATACCATTTTTGACTTCTTTTAGAAATTTTGCAAAATGCAATAAAATTACAATATTCAAAATGTAAGTCTTTTATCCCCCTAAAAACATCTTGGATAGTAAAAATACCCCGTATCAACAGTTTATTTGCATTTTACCAAAGCGATCCCAAGGCATTTTCTTATGGTATGGGTTAAGTATAACTTTGGCCACACTTTAAATTCTCGTTTTGAAAATCCGGTCCTCGATTGTCGGAATTCCGGATAAGGGAGACTCGACTGTAATATTAATTTTTTTAATTTAATTTTGTCAAACAAAAATTTCATAATAATTGATTGATTGATGTTTTCAAACCCAAATTGATTTATTTATTTTTGTTTATGTAAAACAGGCACTGAAATTGCATTTTTGCATGTTACTGGCAAACCGTAAGACCGATTTAGACCAAACTTCATTTAAACACCCACCGGTTCATACCAAACACTTTTTGAAAAGAATCATGCAAATCGGTTCAGCCGTTTTTGAGCTTTTGCAGGACTAACGCATAACGACTGATTTTTATATATAAGATTACCTATTAAAATTTTTATTAGGTACAAAATTAAAAATTTTCTCCTATAGTGCCCTAATAAAAGTATGGAATTTTATGTAATTAAACATTTTTTGCAAAAAATGCTAACTAGAGCACAAAATTAAATTTTTTTCCAATGATATCCTAGAGAACAGGTTTATCTGCCCAGACACCTTAATCATTTTGATCGGACAAGTAAATGCTGCGCAATCACCATTTCAGTCCGGAACACTATTCAACAATTTGATTAAAAAAAAAAATGGAATATTGGCTTTAAAAAAATTATGGCACATGTATGGTAGATTTTAAATAGTTTTTTTCTCAGTTTAGGGCAATTTTTCAAAAGATTTCCTCCTTGCCTCTGTGCGTAAGGAGAGGAGAGGAGGGGGGATATAGAATCTTTCCCCATACATTTTTTTTTTCTTAGAATGAAACCAGAAATCATCGCTCAAAATATCAAGCAGGAATTAGGGGACACAAAGTATACCTACACGTACATTTCTAGCAAATCGAATCACAAGGCTGCATCACGGTTTATTCATCATATTAAAGTCATTCATATGAAATTCTCAAGTGCTTACAGTAATTTGAATAAAATAACTTCAGTGGTTTAGACTGATAGCCCATTAAATAGACCTTTTAAAAAGGAACAATTACATGCAAGGGTTTTTGTTATTATTGAATATGTTTGTTTGGCCCATAAGCATGCTTAAAACGGAAAATTCTACTACATTCACCCATGTGTTTCTGGGAGAATGGTCACACTGGCCACTTTTTATAATTGTTGGTATAACTCGGAAACTAAGCTGAATTTGACAATTTTACACTTAAAACTTTTTGTTCAAAATTAAATTTTCTAACTAAATTGAAAGTTTTAAAAATTTAAGCAGGAAATGTTAACAAAAACCAACATGAAAAACGAAAAATCAAAGATTTCTAAATTTTATTGTAAATAGCGCTTAGCTTTTTAGGATACACTCAAGACTTACATCAACAAAGTAGAGTCTTAAGGCCTTACTATGACATGTTAAAAACCCTTATTTTTTGAAAACTGACCGAGATATAGCCATTCAAACTTTACCATTTCTTATCACTTTTCACAATTTTTGTCCGAGAGCCTATTTTTTGGTACTTTATGACAAATTGAACATTCTTAGCACCTAGTACCAAATCATATATTAATCGGACCAACCATTCAGTCTGAAGGTCTGGAAACATTTAAAAACAGCCGAAAAACAAAATTCCAAACTTATATACTTTTTTAATATTCTCTATTGTCTTAATGTCATAGTACAACAAAATCTTAATTTCGAACATTTTTACGAATGTAAAACTTGTCATATTGTACCAAAAAGGGGGCTTTCGAACCAAAACTGTGAAAAATTATAAAAAATGGTAAAGTTTGAATGGGCATATCCCTGCCAATTTTGAATCAAAATAACTTTTTGGACATGCATTATTAAAGCCCTTAGTCTCTACATTAATTAATCCATACATGGTTTGACCCTATCTTTGCTTCAAAAAAAGTGATGCACAATTTATTAAAAAATTAGAAATCTTTGATTTTTTTATAGGCTAGTTTTCGTTTATTTTTCTTGCTTAAATTATTTTAAAAACTTTTTTAAAGGAGCCATTTCAATAGAAAATCAATTTTAAACAAAATGATGTATCGTTCAATGTAATATTGAATTATGTATCTCCATTTTCGCATGAAATGTGTTATTCGATCTCAAACTTGTGTTAATTTTTTTTTTTTTTTTAAACGAAAATAAAATTCAGAGCAAATAAAACTTAGTTTTTTTTAATAAAAACGGTTTCAGAGTTCTCCGTTTTTATACTTTGTAATTATGTTGATAATTCACTATTACAATGCACGAAACATAATGTATATTGCAAGTAGAAATAAAGTTTTTATTTTTTAAATAAAAGTTTGTAGACCAAAATGATTTTTTTCGATTTTAACCAATTATTTCGATATCATCACAATGACAAAAAATTATTAAACGTCCGTTTTTGGAGTATCAAAACGTTCAGCAGATAGATTTTTTTAAGCAAATTGCTCAAAAGTGAAAAATACCGTGTATTAACTTTTTTCTCCTTTTACCTACATAGGGTTTTTTTTTGTTCATTCCCCAAAATGTTCTTTTTTCACTTTCTCTCATAACCAAAAATAACGGTACCTGCCATACATTTTTTTTACAATTTTATATAATCGTACTTTTTTTTTCAAAAAACGGCTTCATAATTTTTCTTAAAGAAAATTCTACAAACTATTTTTAGTAAAGACTATTTTTAAGTGGACAACTATTCGTCAAAAAATGAAAATTAAACAAGTATTTTTTATTATCGATTACCTTGAAAGCGGTGTAGATTAAGAGCCAATTTAATGTGTTATTGCTGAAGATAGAAGCTTGTGATTTACCATTTGGGAAAGTACATTAAAAGGAGATTTTTTTTTAACATTAATTGCCACGAAAGTTTTCAGTTTCTTGTCTTTTTTATTAACTTACCAATTTTGATGAAAATAAATATTTAATCATTTTTTATTAAAAAATTAATTAAAAAAATTATTTAAGAAAAATCCAGCAAATAGTGTTAAATGTTACTGCCTATATTTAAGAACGGTTATTTTTAAATGCAATAAAAATTAAAAAAACAATTTAAGTCATTCATTCGTCGTAGTAGTGTTTACTTAATTTAGTAACTTAATTAGATCTGATAAAATGTTAAAAAACTACTTTAGTAGATTAAATGCCAATTTTATTCATTATGCTTTTGGACACAAACATGTGTTATACCATTTTGGAAAGTACATTAAACAGGCCAATTTTTATCATTTTCCACTTATGTTCTCATACATTTTTTTCTCTTCATTATTTTTCAAACTTTGGTGAAAAAAAATATTGAATTATTTTTGAATAAAAAAATAGTTTAAAAAAATTATAACACAAAAAATGCATCAGCTGGTGTTAAAATTTACTACCCATCATTTAGAACGGTTATTCAAGAATATTATAAAAATACAAAAATAATAAGAATCCCGGTGGCCGTTGTTATTAGGTATTTTAGGAGACCCTGAATTTTTTAACATTTTTCGCAAATAAATTATACCATGGAGACCACAAGAAAAATATTTTTTTTATATTTTTTTTCCGAGCAGTCATAAGGCCTGCTATCACCAGTTGCAGTATTATCTACTCAACTCAATACGGGACACCCTGTATGTAAGTACATAGGTTTTAATATTTGATTTAGAATTTTATTTTTGTAACTATTAAAAGAGTTGTTGTTAAATATCGAATTTCATGGCTTTTAAACATATGTATCAAATGTATGTTTTTTATTTTGTTTATTTATTGTTAATTTAATGAGAAAGGTTTCCAAATATCAGTATAATAGCAATTAGTTGTCTTAATTTTTGTATATGTATTTAATTTTTGTGTATATGGAGTGAATGTCAAAACTGTCGATGTTTTTGTACTATGTGTCACACCCTTCAACACTTTTGATGTCAATAAATGTTAAAATTACACACACACACATGAATAACAATTAAGGACGAACATTTTCGACATGTTTCATGTAGTATGTACGTGAACTTTTTTGGTAAAAAAACTGGATTATATCATTGAACGTGCAAAAGAAGAAGTAAACAAAGATTAAATTAAGGCTTCTACAGGGTAAAGGACTAAGCTACAAAAAGAAAATAATTCAACTACAACAACAAAAAAACGAAAAATCTAAGAAGGAAAATGTTAAGATAAGGCTCAAGAATGACAAAAGTTAATCTCTACAAAAACGGGTGGATAGGTGGAACGGAAAATGATAAATTACTAAAGGCTCTCACTCTCTCCTTCTCTCTGTCTCCCTTTCTTTCGATATAAAAGCTAAAGGATAACAAATTTTCTATCAATTTTTACGATGAGAGAGATTGATTGGGTGGGTCTCTCGCAGGCTTATCGACTCCTTGATGTTTAGGGCTTACCAAGAAGTACCAATACAAATACGCAACCTCTCCAACTCCAATCCCCAAAAGAAGAAAAAAAAGCCCATCCCTAGTTAGTGTAATTTTTTTTTGTGGATATATTTGTTTTCGTGTGGTATAAAGGCACATTTCGAAATGGCACAAATGTTGTATGATCCCTTTGGTGTACGACTTCCAATTGGAAAACATTTATTGGTCACTTTTGGCATAGCGCGGCGGCGGCGTTGGTATATACAAGATTGAGAAGTTTGGTTAGTGATATTAATGATTGGATAATGGCGTACCGGGTGCGTCTGATAGTTAAGGAGCAAAAAAGTTTTTGCGGAATAGTTTTTTGTTTGTTCTTTGTGTTCTTGGTTTTTATTTCTTTTTTTTTTCGTTGTTATGACTACGTGGAGCAAAAGTTTTGTCTAAAGTTTTTCCTAAGTTTTGCCAGAAAAAGTTTTTTTTTCTCTCTTCTTTATCTTTTTTTATATGGTATTTCTTCACTCTGAATGCGCTAATGCGAAGCTCTTTAAGAAGTGTGAAGTTATTTCCTCAAAATGAGAGAAAAAATAATTTGCCATGCTAATGAAAAAAAAAAATCTAACAGAGGCGAGTCACCCAACAACACAGAATATAATCAAAAAAAAAAAAAACTTATAATTATTATTTGGTTAGTAAGATATTGCGAATGTCCTTATAAGATTTTGTCAAGCGATGATATACCCATGAAAGTTTATAATTATATTGTTGGAATATACTTTGATATTATTTTCTCGAGTAAAATTGCCAGGCTTGATAAACTTTGGCCAGACAAAAAATATTAATTATGTGTTAATCCCTAAAAAAAGAAAATTAAAAAAAGACATTAATTAAATTGTTGAAGTATAGAAAAGTTTCCAGTTTTTTCTGAGACGTCTATGTTAGGGCATGGTTTTTTTTCCTTTTGCATCATACTCGTTTTCTAATGGAAAATTATGAAAAGTACTACCTATTGAATTATGAAAAGTAAGTAAAAGAGGCTACTTTTGGGTTTATCATGAAAGCCTGTGTCATCTCTAGGTCAAGGTCAACAAATGGAGCGCACATTTGATTAACGTGTGCTTAATGCGTGTTTTGGTTTAAAAGAAGGGAATTTGTATTGAAATTGAGAACAAAAATTCCAGTATACAATTTAAAACTTTTCTTTTCACGGATATTTATCATTTTAAACTTATTTAAATTTTTTCCGTGACCACGAAGAGTGAAATTTCTTCGAGACGTCCGTCGTCAGGAAGAAGAATTTATAAATAATTCTTAATAGCTAACGCGGTAGGTTCCGAAAAAAATTTACATAAGTTTAAGAAGATCCAGTTCTGAGATTTTGATTTTCAGCACATCAGAAAACTTGAAATTGTTTGATTTAGATTTCTTTGTTTCTTAAATTGATATAAGAGATTATTGTATAATATTTACCATTTCCAATATTTCGTCATGAATTTCCCAGAAATTAGTTTTGTTTTCGCAGCCAAAATAAGTTTATTCTTGTGTCTCAACTTTCACTAAATATTTAAAGTGCATTTTTTTTCTTTTTACTGAAACTTTTTGCAGTGTTTTATTTTACTTTATTTTATTTTATCTTATCTTATTTTATTTTATTTTTATTTACTTTATTTATTCTTGAGTTATATTTGCTTTTTATTTTAAAATTTATAATCATACAAATAAGCAGAGATTTAAGTTGTTTTCTAATTTTTTGAATTTTAGGAAAAGTTTTTACGCAGTTCTTCTATTCCATGGACGAAAACATAAAATTGTATTACTCTAAAAATAAAATGCACGACTGGGTCGCACGTACTTGCTCTTTTGTTTCAGACACTGCGGGTTAAGGAAAATTGTTTATAAAAGCATGAAAATAGTGAGAGAAAAATGTAGAGAAGCTCCTTTGAAAGTCTTAGGTCAAAAAAAAATAATGCCATCTTAGGCCGTGTGCTAATTGCGTTAAAATTCTGGTTAAAGTTGATACCAGTTAAATGTTATCCCTTTAATAGGGGTGAGTAAAATTTAGGTTTTTACCGTGTCAATTGGATTAAATGGGATATTGTTTAACATTCACTTCCCATTAGCTTTCTTGTTGCATTTTTTTTCAGTAATGATAGTTCGCAAACAATTCAGTTTGCATAATGAATGAATCATCTGAAAAAGAATTTTCAGTAAATTTTATTGATTATTTTGCATTATCAAGGATTTATCACAAGTTATACAAACTTCTTCTAGAGTGCATACTTACATTTATCATAAGATCTTTGTCTATATTTCTTAATCCTTTCATTTAATTTTAGTTTTTTTTGTCCATTTTTCATCTTTCCCGATAAAATTCATGACTTCATGATAGCAAAATAAAATATTTATCTACATTCATCTCCCTCACTTCTTCATGAGCATAGACATGTCAAAAATTAACCACCGGCTATAATTTAAACGAGCTCCTGAGCAGGTTAAATTTTGACATCTATATTCACCTCAGTAATGTCAAAATTAAGACATGGGATCAAATTTAACCAGGATTTTAAAGCAATTGGCACACTGCCTTAATTCTTGATTGAATATGATTGTATGAAAAAAAAGGTTTAAAATCGTTGAGGTCTTAAAAAAAAAAAATTAATATGTAAAATTCTTAAAATATTTTTAATGACAAATTTTGGAATACAAATCTCAAGTGCATATTTATGTCCAGAGAAAAAAAAATTTTTAAAAAATTGTCAACACGTTTTTCAAAAACAAAAATTGAAACTTATTTTAAAAACTGAAAAACTTTTTTTTGAAAATTTTGATAGGCAATATTTTTTAATCTTGTCTGAAATTTGTATATATGGGTCAATATTTCAAAATATTAATATTTCAGTCTCCTTCATTTTTGAACCGAAGTACAAAATTTTATTATAAGTTTGTTAATTAGATGGCTTGAAACAAACGGGTTCTAATATTCGCTCTAGAAAAAATAAAGTTAAAAAAAAATATCACACCCGCTATCTTCATTTAAACACCTAAAATGTCATTGCCCTGACGTGTCCCCAGGCCTACTTACCACACTGTGTGAATTTTAGCAGCGAAACTAAAAACGATACAAAAAAATCTAATGATGCAGTCTTTTTAATAATATATGCATCCTTACTAAAAAATAATTAAATGATTTTTAATTGCTTTATTTTTTTAAATAGGAGCTATTAAGTAAGTGTCCCCCATAAATTGATCATTTCTATCCCACCAATGGAAATTTAAAAGAAAATATATATAGGCTCAAAATAGAAAACTGATTTTTTTGTTGTTTAACGGTACAGAATTGCTCTTTATGAAAAAAAAAACTTTGTTGTCTTTTTTATTTCAAGTTAAGGCAGTGACTTTGTTTTTCGTCAAGCAAAATTGTCATTCCTCTAACGCGTGTTTTTTACTAAACCGTGTGGTATAAAAATTAAAAAGTTTTACTCGTCTGTGTCTTTTACAAGGGCCTACGTGAAAAATAATATAAAACATCTTATTTTCTAATAACCTCCATTTAATTCTCATAAAACACCCTTCGGAGTCATTCCCCTAACATCATTTTTTGTGTCATTCCCCTGACTTTCAAGTTTTCATTATAATGATTGATTGCGTTTTGGTAACTCTAGAAGAATCAATAATATTACATGTAAACATATTTACAGTATTTTTAGTAGTTTTTAATTTGTTCACATTTTCTCGGTCAAAATATCATAAAAAATACGATTATTACTATAAAATGTTTAGTCTCGCAAAATTCTTGAATCATGAGAGCCAGTTCGTGCAACATAGTCGTGGATGCTATTTTTCATGTTAGTATTTGTTCTTCTTTTTCTTTACACTCCTGAAACCATTCGCAAAATTAAATATCCATCTAATCAACGGAGTAAATATAGATTTTTGTCATTCCCCTGACACAAGTATCATTTCCCTGACTAAAAAAACCGTTAGATTTGATCAAATGTTATGACTCCTTGTTTTAAAGTGGCTATTATAGAGTTATTAAGAGACATAATTGTTCGTCTACCAAAATAAGTTCTTTTGAGCGAGGGTCCACTTTGGAGTGAAAAATATTAATGTTTTGAAATATTGACCCATATACAAAAATTTATCTAAATCCGTTCAGCCTATAATGAGAAAATTCAAAATAAAAAACACGTTCTATTACAGGTGCCATTTAAAGTTGCGAAGTGCAAAATTGTATAATTTTTTGTAGTAGATCATATTAATTTTAGTATATGGAAAAAGTTTAATCAAAATCGTAGGAGTCGTTTTTGAGAAAAAAAAATATTTTCCTTTCCGGTTTTTTAGCTTTTGTATGGAAGGTACCGCTATTTTTGTCATTATGTACATACAATTTTTCTTAAAAATATTTTAAGAAGTATCTACTAAAAAACTTTTAAGTATTGAGTTTCAAAAACATCGATCACATAGTTTTCAAAATAATTGATTTTCAAAAAAAAAATTGCAACAGTTTTTAAAAATCCAAAAAATATTATTTTTTTTAAATTCAAGTACACAAAAATATTATAGTTTTTGGAAGCATCTGTATAAAAAAATTATTGAAATTAGTCATACCGTTTTGAAGAAAATCAAAAACTAAAAAAATGGTTCTATAGGAGGTACCATTAATAACCATTTTTAAAAAAATGATTTTCCACCCAAAGAAAGCCCTTACTAATAGTAGCTTATTGAATTTTTCTTAAGAAAAGTTGTCGAGCCGTTTTTGTGAAAAATACGATTATGTAAAATTACTAAAAAAAATTGTATGGCAGGTACCGTTATATTCGGTTCTAAGAAAAATGAAAAAAAAAGTGTGGGCATAATTACCAAAAACCACTAGGTACGTACCAAGTTTGAAGGAAATCGATCGAGCCGTTTAGGCTGTTGACGAACAGACAGACAGAAAGACAGATAGACAGACTGACAGAAATGTGCCACCAACTTTTTTGGTTTTCTCTATCAACGTAATTTTGTTTGCACGAATCCAAAACTTGCCTTATAGTACCTATATTGCATGTTAACATTACCAAGTCGAAGTTTTAAGATTTAAAAACAAAAATCAAATTGGAATATTTTCTTAAAAATCTCATAAATCTCATGTGGTTTCAACAGTCAATTTATTGGAAACCAAGTTTGGAGAACGTGTTATCTCACGAAATGGTCCAGTCGCTTGGCCGCCTCGGTCGTGCGATTTGACGCCGTTAGACTATTTCCTGTGGGGCTACGTCAAGTCTATGGTCTATGCCAACAAGCCAGCGACGATTGATGAACTTCGTACGAATATCGAATGTGAAATTGCAGAAGTATCGGCCGATTTATGCTTGAAAACCGTCGATAATTGGGTTCAGCGTCTGGACTTCTGCAAGCGTGCCCGTGGTGGCCATGCAAAAGAAATCGAGCACCATACATAATGGCATCAAACGTTTTTTCACAGAAATAAAGAATTTTATTGATATCCAAAACCGTTTTTGTTTTATTTAAAAAAAACTTTTGTAATGCTCTTATTGAAGAACCCGATACTTTTTGAAAATATTAGTACACAATACTATTTATGTTTTAAAGAAGCTTCTGCAAAAAAAAGAATTTATTAAAATAGATTAAGCAGTTTTTAAGAAAACTGAAAATCAAAAAGTGGTTCTTTGAGATGTACCATTAATAATAATCATTTGTTTTTATTGTTTCCACATCCATAGGTACCTAGCCTTTACTATAAGAAATTTATTGAATTGGTTTTAGAATAGTTGTGAAACTGTTTTTAAGAAAAATACGATTATCTAAAAATGTTAAAAAAAATGAATGGCAGGTTTTGTGATTTTGTACTAGAAAAGTGGCAGCGCTTAAATTTTAACCGAAGGTGCTTCTAGTCAACAACTTTTTTTCAAAATATCAATTTTTATTTCCCAACACGCATTATGCATCTAGAAAATGATACAAAAAGTGCAGGTTTTACCCGTTGACCTACAAAAAATAACGGTACATTTGTATCGTCATTTTTTTCATAAATGTAATATCTTTTCTGAAATTATTCTTTAAAAGGTGTTTAAAAAAATGCTAAAATACCAAAATTCAAAGAAATCCCCAGCGTAGTTTTCAAAATATTTGATTTTCAGCAAAAAAAAAATTGAAAAGGAGAATGGGCATTTTTGGGCGTTAGCGGCCATTAATAAAACTAGTGTCAAATGAAAGATATGTTACTCAGGAGCAACTTTCACTATGGGCATTTCATTTAGAAGAGAAATTATTTCAATGTTAATATAATGCAATTGCATAGAACAATATCGTATAGAAATTATATTATTAGTGTTTGTAATGTTGATTCCTAACTTCAAAAGGTCTCGTAACACTGTAGTAGTATGTTCTGGGAAATTTTAGAACCTCCCATGGTCCCGGTACGGTTTAAAACAGACCCAGTTCGATGCACGAATTTCATAAGCTTTTTCATTTCTTTTAACATATAATTTTTATAAGGATTGAAACCTCATGTTTGAAGGCCTTAAAGTAGGAGGTTAACTGATTGGCGGTTTTTAAACGCCAGTACATGTTATCCTAAACACATCCACATTTTTATAGACATCAATTATGACCACTTAAAACGACTAAATCACTTGGTGGGCTATGATGTTACTACTGGATTTGGCCATTTTTTGACGAAAACCAAAAGGAGGACATTCAATTGTAACGAAGCGTTACAACTCCTACAGTACCCTAATTATTATAATTATTATATCATACTCCTATCACTTCGTGCATACATCGTATGACACCCACCTTTAGGTAATTCATACATATCACGAACAAAAATAAAAGAATCATGAAAGTCCATATAAATTTGAATTTCATTTCTTTCAATTCACATTGGCTTACTCCAGCAAATGTTATATGGCAAAGTAAGAAAAATGATAAAATGGTCTTTTCTTCTCGTCCAGTGGTGGATACCAATTTAGTGTATAGATAATTAAAGATCGGGCCGTAACACAGACCTTTCATGAGGCGTTTCGGTGACAGATAAGGCATTGCTAACGCAGAGCCCAATCTAACTTTTTTTATAAAATATTTTTTGTTAGTTTAGAAAAACCATTTAGGTAGGGCAAACAGTATAGGCATATTTACATATATTATATAGGCATATAGTATAAGTTATAAGGGATTTCCCTAAGATGTTCCGACCGTTTTGTTCCTCTGAGTTTCTCTTCAAGAAACTCATTGGACAAGGTTCTCCTTCGAGAGTTCCGCCCGTTTCTTTCCCTGGGTTTTGTGCCAGGGACAACCGTTTTGTTCCTTTGGACTCCTCTTCAAGATGTTCACTGGACAAGGTTCTCCTTCGAGGGTTCCGAGCGTTTCTTTCCCTGGGTTGTGTGCCAGGGACAATCGTTTTGTTCCTTTGGGAAACTCCTCTAGAAGCTCATTGGACAAGGTTCTCCTACGAGGGTTCCGACCGCTTTGTTCCTTATTCGCTGAGGACATAGGGTTTCCGATAAGCATTCCTGACCGTTTTGTTCCTTCGAGTTCCTCTTCAAGCTAGCTGGGCAAGGTTCTCCTTTGAGGGTTCCGACCGTTTTGTTCCCTAGGTTTCGTGCTAGGGACATATTATATGAAATACGATGCTAGTTATTTTTAAGACCAGAAAAACATTGTAAAATATATGAAGTACCGTGTTATTTATTGTAAGAAACTAAAATTATAATTTATATGAAATAACTTGTTAGTTCCTGATTTTGAAAAACTTTAAACAAAAGAATATTTTTGTTAATAACTTAATAAAGAAATTAAAGCCGTTTTATTCGGAGATTAGATCCTCCTAACCCCAAGTTTCGTTGCTTCTTGGGGAAGAATCCTGGACACCGCCGAGCTTACCTCAGCTGCAAAGTAAAAGCATCACACAATTACACGCAACGGTATCAAATGCGATTTAGAGCTTGACTATATGCACTCTGTTTATGAATAGATACAAACATACAAACATATCAAATATTTTTTTAAATATAGGATTGTGATATACAATGATATTACGGTATTTGTACTTAATGCTGTTATATGGTCATTTTTGTATATAAATTATTCTTGAGGCCGTTAAGATTTCTTATTGCACGCTCATTTTTTATTTGTACATTGGTTAGAAGGAAGAATGCATTTTTTTCGTTTTTGAAGTACACCACAATGAAAAAACTTTTGTACGGTGATTGTATGACCAAACCACATCTAAAAATATTAAAACCATTCTTGGCCGCTCACACCCATATTTCATAAAAATTTGCCCATTCTCCTTTTTTAAAAATCCAAAAATTATTTTTTTTGAAAATTTAGCTTAAATAAAACCGTTTGTATTGAGTAACGTGTTAAAGAAAATCGAAAATGAAAAAAAAATGGTTCTTTGGGAGGTACCGTGAATAACCATTTTTGGGAAAATGGTATCCTATCCAAAAGTAGTCCTTACTAAAATAAATTTATTGAATTTTTTTTTAAGTAAACCGTTTTTGAGAAAAATGAGACTATGTACAATTGCTAAGAAAAAATTGTATGACAGGTATCGTTATTTTAAGTTCTAAAAAACTGAAAAATCGTGTTGGCAAAATCACCAAATACTGCTAAGAAGTGAAGGCTATTCATAAAATCAAAGTATTACAGTCCACAACAGGACCATTAGTGATTAAACAATCCATCGTGTTAGCAGAGATTGGTTTCCTCACCGCCTTAGATGAGCCTCTTCGATCCCATATCATGGTATCCGAGATTATTTTCGTGTAAAGCTCGCTGAAGTTGCATTCATATTTTTTTTTTTGCAAAAATTTTAGTATCCAAATTTTGAATATTAATGTTTTAACCTCCAGCTGAAATCAAGTTTTAATAAAAATAATGAATTGATTTTTCAAAAATGTATTTAATTTGTTTTTAATTTCAGAAACTATTTCTTTGAAAATTTGGACATGTAATATTATTTATACTTTATATTGATATCCACTTAGCTGAAGCTTAGTAAAAGAAAGCACAAACCAAAAATTGATCCTACTAGTGTAGGAAAAAAAAATTAAAAAAAGTAGGAGTCGTTCTTTTAACATGTTAAACATGTCAATTTTGGAATATAGAGTTTAAGAAAAAAAAAATCAATATTTTTTTTAAATATTAAGTTTTAAATTTTGGTATTACATACATATTTAAATTTTAACCAAACTTCAAAGATTTATGGCAATTTTTTTTCAAAAACCTATTTTGAAAAATACATAACTTTAAAAAAAGTAGGTAAAACAGCACATTTCCTCATATTGTATTGAATTCATCATTGATTTTGGAATGTTCCAACGCACACAGGTAAATTTTCCCAAAAACATGGCCAAAATTATTTTTTGTGTTTATTCACTTTATTATTGCACGATTAAATCAAAATAAGATAATTTTCATAGAATTCACCATTTTCAAGTAAATTTACACGAAAAATTAAAAAAAAAGAAAAAAAATGAAAAAGAGCTGTTTTGTTTTAAAGTACGCCATAGGGTTTGTTCCATTTGACATGTAATAATACAATATTTATTATCTATACATTCAATATATTGGAAAAACAGTTGAGTATAGATAACAACAAACATAAATAAACATGCGTGTGTATGTGTGTATATAATTCAATGACTCGTGGAACTGCAACTAAGTCTGCTTGCTCGATCTCTGGTTCTATTATAGAAACTGAAGTACTCCAGACGGAAATGCATTTTTCGTTTTAGGGTTTAGTTTTCTCAAACCACTTATAAATGGGAAAGAAGAAACCAATGAAACACATATTCCATATTTTGCTGTATCGAAAATTTTCTTGAGAAACTTTCTCGAAACCGCTTTAGGTCTTTGTTCCGAGATTCTTGGGCTTCTTCGCAGAGCTGTCCAATCGGAAGAATAGCTTCAGATATAATTTCATGGCTGTGTATTAATATTTTGTGTACGATTGTGGGCAAATTATACCATGGTACCATGGGTACAGTTGCACAAACATATTGTATTGGAACTTAATTTCCCTTCAACAACTATAGAAATAGCTTCTTCTGCTGTATATGGAATAATTTCCTGGTCCATTTTTCAAAACTTTTTAATTATATCTTTCATCACATTTGAAGAATCTAATTTCCCTTTTTCTCTAAGTTGCATTTGCGCGGCATAGCTTAATTCTTCGGTGTTATAATTAGAACGCAAATCTTC